>CM075961.1:33706349-34138849 GCA_038048745.1 Coluber constrictor foxii | reverse complement strand
CCACAACTTTTTCCTTCCACATCATCACTGGAGATACTTAGAGAAAATAAAATTAGGGAGGTCAGTAAACAGCAAATATTCTTCCCCAGAGAGGAGGTGGGCCCCCATTCTTCTGGTCTTCAAAAAAGGGGTTAGACCCGTGATGGAGAAACCTATGGCACGAATGCCACAGGTGGCACGTGGAACCATATCGATGGGCACGCGAGTATTGCAGTAGCTTAGCTCCAGCGCTCCGGCCCCCTAATTTTTGGGCCTTCCGAGCTCACCGGAAGTCAGGAAATGGGCTGTTTCTGGCCTCTGGAGGGCCTCTGAGAGGGGGGAGGCTGTTTTCGCCCTCCCCAGGCTCCAAAAAAGCCTCTGGAGCCTGGGGAGGAAGAAAAACGGGCCTACCGGGTCCACTGTGATGGCCAAAAGCGGGGGAGCGCGGGGGGGAGGCGTGTGAGTGGCAGGGCGCATTGTATTTTGGGTGTGGGCACGCATGCGCGTGACCCCCCCCGCACAACCTCTACTTTTGACACGCAACGGCAAAAAGATTAGCCATCACTGGGTTAGACCATGGCTCTGTGGCCTTGTGTGGGAACCCAAAGGAGCATGTAATTATGGCGTTGTTTAGTGCCGTAAGAACCTTCCTTTTGCCTTGTCAACCAATTTTTAACTTGGTTAATTATTCCGGTCTCCATATATACCGTGTTTCCTCAAATATAAGCCCCTGTTTTATATTTTTTTTTTGAACCCCGAAATAAGCTCTTGGCCTTGTATTCGGGGAGGTCATATTATTTTGGGGCGCTTGGAGCAAGACGGGGCTCTTACCGTCTTACCTGATTTCCAGCTCTGTCTCCCTAACCCTAACCAGAGGAAATGGCGGGGACCGGCTGCACACACAGTTGCGTATATGTATAGAGGGACACGATGGCTCAGTGGCTAAGACGCTAAGCTTGTCGATCGAAAGGTTGGCAGTTCAGCGGTTCGAATCCCTAGTGCCGCGTAACGGGGTGAGCTCCCGTTACTTGTCCCACCTTCTGCCAACCTAGCAGTTCGAAAGCACGTAAAAAATGCAAGTAGAGAAATAGGGACCACCTTTGGTGGGAACGTAACAGCGTTCCGTGCACCTTTGGTGTTTTGTCATGTCGGCCACGTGACCAAGGAGACATCTTCGGACAGTGCTGGCTCTTCAGCTTTGAAACGGGGATGAGCACCGCCCCCTAGAGTCAGGAACGACTAGCACATATGTTGGAGGGGAACCTTTACCTTTTATGTATGCATGTATGTATATATGTATGTATGTATGTGTGTGTGTGGGTCCAGAGGGTTTTCCTTCAATTATGCCTACATGGGATCAAAACCTTAAGCAATTTTCCCATACAGGTTTTCCTCAAATTACAACCTTTCATTTAGTGGCCATTTGAAGTTACTGAATAAAGTGACATACTGTATGACTGTCACTTTTCACACGACTGTTCCAGCATCCCCGTGGTCACAGGATCAAAACTTCAGATGCTTGGCCACTGACTCACATTTATGACGGTTAAAGTGTCCCGGGGTCATGCAATTCTCTTTCGCAATTCACATAACCACCGTATGGTTAAACACCACACATTTTTAACTCGAAACTGTTTACTCTAAAATATTAATTTCTACTGTTTTGTTTTATGATGTTTTTCTGTCCAGAGTCCCTCTTTGAGAAAGGAGGGTGGTTTAGAAATGTGAAATACGAAGGAAGGAAGGAAGGAAGGAAGGAAGGAAGGAAGGAAGGAAGGAAACCAGGCAGTTGATTCAAAGAAGAAATTAAAAATTACCTTTAGAATGATATTTGAAAATGAATAATTTATCAAAAGCGGACGCCCCAAAGCAAACTGTTTCTCTCGTTAATATTTCTGTGTGTCGGGAATTAGACTATATGTGTCTAATTCCCGAACAAATGTGTCGGGAATTAGACTATAATCCTGTTTCTACTGTTTGAAATTAAGCCTCTTTGGAGTCTACATGATTGAATTGGCAAGCATATCCTAGATCGGGGTCCCCAACCCCCAGTCCATGGACTGGCATCAGTCCACGGGATGCCAGAAACCGGGCCACGAAAAAAAGCGAAGCTCCATCCGCGGAGTACAGGCAGCATGTGACATCACGCCCTCTCCGGTCCACAAAAAAACCCCTTTATCCACAGAGCCACAGAACAGAAAAAGTTGGGGCACTGCCCTCGAAATTATTACAGGTAGGTAAGTCATAAAAGGAACATGGTGGCTCAGTGGCAAGATGCTGAGCTTGTTGATTGAAAGGTTGGCAGTTCAGCGGTTCGAATCCCTAGTGCCGCGTAACGGGGTGAGCTCCCGTGACTTGTTCCAGCTTCTGCCAACTTAGCAGTTCGAAAGTGCGTAAAAAAAATGCAAGTAGAAAAATAGGGGCACCTTTGGTGAGACGGTAACAGCGTTGCGTCCGCCTTTGGCGTTGAGTCATGCCGGCCACATGACCACGGAGACGTCTTCAGACAGCGCTGGCTCTTCGGCTTTGAAACGGAGATGAGCACCGCCCCCTAGAGTCCGGAATGACTAAGCACATATGTGCGAGGGGAACTTTTACCTTTACCTTAAGTCATGAAACAAGTTGGGGTCCTTGTGAAATTCATTTGTTCCTTGTTTAGTTGACAGCCAACGCTTGGCGTTCAGATTTGCATCTGAAGAAGATCCTTTCACAACTTTACAGCTGGCTTCTTCTTCTCATGCATGGTCCTTCTGCAAGGAACTCCAGTGAACGTAACTCCAGGTGACGTGTTTGGGACAGGTTCTGGACAAGCTGCTGCAAGTTTCTTCCTCTGGCATAGAACGTGTGTGCCTGGAGGACGAGTTTGAAGCAGTCTTTTTGTTCTGGGGTGGAGAAGAAGGAAAAGTCTCTATGGCTCAGAGGGTGAGAGGTCAGCTTGTTTTGCAAGGAGATCAAAGATTGGGTCAACTTCAGAACTGGAGGACCTTGTATAAGCATAAATGCACAATTACAATGATAAAAGTGACCAATTGGGTAAAAATGAAAAGAAATTGAAAAGGAAGTATATATTATTAGAATATTGGAGTTGCTCGGATACCAAAGAGGGAATATATTCCTCAACAAAGAAGAAAGAAAGGAGGAGTAGAGGGTATGAAGAGGAGAGGAAGAGAGAGAGAAAGGGAAGAAAGGGGAAAGGAAGGAAAGGAAGGATGGGGAGAGAAGTAGAGAAGGCGAGAAGGGACAAAAAGAAGAGAGGAGTGGGGGAAAGGAAGGGGAAGTAGGAAAGAGGAAGCAGAGGAGGAGGAAGAAAGTAGGAGAGGAGGGAAGGAAGGGAAAGGAAGAAGAAGGAGAAGAAGGTTTGTTGTGAAATGAGGGAAAAGAAAGGATAGAAGAGCAACCCTGAATGCAATAAAAATATGTACTGTATTTTCCTGCATATAAGACTACTTTCTAACACACAAAAATCTTCTCAAAAGTCGGGGGTCGTCTTATACGCCGGGTCTCATTCTCCTGTAACCAGGCAGATCAGCCCGAAAGGCTCTGACGAGCCTTAAATGGCTCTGAGGAGGGTCGTCTTATACGCCCAGTCGTCTTATACGCCGGAAAATACGGTATATTTTTTGTATACTCTCTTTAAGAAAATATGTACAAGTATGATTAATTACCGTGTTTCCCTGAACATAAGACCCTGTCTTATATTTTTGAACCCCAAAATAAGCACTTGGCCTTATTTTCGGGGAGGTCTTATTATTTTGTGGCGCATGAGCAAGATGGGGCTCCTCTTGCCGTCTTACCTGATTTCCAGCTCTGTGTTTAAATATTTTTGGAGAGGGCTTATTTTTGGGGGGGAGGCTTATTTTAGCACATGTGCTCAAAAGCCCAATTGGGCTTATTATGAGGGGATGTCTTATTTTCAGGGAAACAGTATGTATAAGAGAATGTACATTTCCATTATTTGTATAAGAAATAAAAATTAAAAATTTAGGAAGGAAGAAAGAAAGAACTGGAGGACCTGATGAAGCCCGAAGCAAACCCAGAGGAGAGAGAATACAGTCATTTTGGGCAGGGAAGATAGTGAAATAAAGTTACACCTGGAGAACAGTGAAATCCGTCTTTGGATACGTTCCATTTGCTTAAGAGGAAGTGTATCGAAGTCTACTTTGTAGGTGTGGCGGTACATTTTTATTTGAAGTGATACATAAGTGGAGGCGGCTGGATGTAGATGTTTTTGTGGGATGCGTGCTAGGCTGGTCGATTTGCACAAACGGCAGGCAAAAGACGCAGCTTCTTGAATCTCCTCTTTGAGGGGGACCCATAAAATGGAAATTTATATTTATTTATTTTAGTTTGTCAAACATGTACGAGATAACAGGTATAAGTATAAACATGGACATGAGCACATGAAATGAGTACAAATAAATGGGGAAAGTAGGACAGGGACGGTAGTATTGTGGCCCGCCAGCGGCCTATGCAGCTGGTAGCTGATTCCGACAGCGAGGAGGCTGGTGTGATTCTCCAGCAGCCTGTGCAGCTGGCATCCGAGTCAGACAATGAGGAGGCCGGGGAAGAGTTGGTGCCAGAGGCGGGGATTCAGCCAGGGCCTTCAGAAGCTCCCATAAGTGAAGAGAAAGAAGAGGGGGAGCCTCTTCTCAATGCACGGGCGCGCAGAGCTTCCAAAAGACAGGAATGGCTCCTTAGGAGGAGGTCTCCTTGAGAGTAAGGCTTGGGGCTAATTGGCCATTCCCCTAGCCTATTTAAGGAAGGACAACGACTGAGGCAATTTGCAGTAAACAACTTCGTTCATATTCCTTCGCGTATTGACTCCAGAAACGTCCGATCGGCTCTTGCTTCTCTCTTGTCATTTTTCCTGCAAATTGCTTCTGGGCATTCTGCCAACCACAGTAAGCTTACGGTTAACTGGAAGTCTGTACCTCAGAATTGAGTTATTATTTCTTGGACTCTTGTCGGCGGTTAATGAAGTTAAATTAACAGCCCTTGTTCAGAAAAGACTGATTCAAACTGTACTTGTGTTTGAACAACTACTAAGAAAGCTCATTAGAAGTCTGTAATTAGTAAACTAAGATTTGTACGGACTTTGTGTGTGCTGCGTTCTTTGTGGTCCGTAGCTGGGACAGAATTGGTAGACACGCTGGTGCGCTTATGCACGGCCCCCTTTATGGACCTCTTAGGAATGGAGTGCGGTCAGTGCTGGGATTCAGCCAGTTCGCCTCACTTTGGGAGAACCGGTAGCATTGGTTACAGACGGTTCGGGTGAACCGGCCCGAAACAGTAGCATTTCACCCCTGGGTGGAATACAACGAAGACAGATCTTTAAGTAAGTTGTCTTCAGCTGCTGGAAGGAAAACAGGATGCAATCCGCTATCGTAGAGTCCAAAGGGATTTTTGGTTTGCTGTGAAAAAAAAAAAAGTCTTGCTTTTTAACTTGTTATTCCGCTCACCTGTCTGTCAGTTCTGTCAATACAATTGAAAACAATGAGATGTTCATTGTTAAATCTCTTGGATTTTTGACCAAAAAAAAATGGACAGAAACAACCGGTCACATTGCGGTGCTGTTGAATTTGGGTCCTTATTGGCTTCCTCTCTTGGTGCAATCCTTTAAAAAAAAAAAACCAACGACTTACTTTGTTTTTCTTACTGGCTGCATTTCTGGATTCAACAGCTTTTCGGTTTTGTTTATTTAAGCTGAAATTATAATGCTGTCTGAGCAACATTAAAAGGAAGAGGTAGTATTTCTGCTTAGTACCTCGTTTAAACTCACGGGTGAAACATCCCTTAAAGCGAGCCTGAGTAGCGTAGGGGGCTAATGCCTCCTACTAAAGGCAGCAATTAACATCCAGCTGCCTGCAATTTCTGCGAGTTCAATCCTAGCCAGGCTCAAGGTCGACTCAGCCTTCCATCCTTTCTAAGGTGGGTAAATTGAGGACCCAGTTTGTGGGGGCAATAAGCTGACTTTGTATAAATATACAAAAGTATGAAGGCTATTCCTTAACGCACTGTAAGCGGCCCTGAGTCTCCGGAGAAGGGAGGCATATAAATCAAAATTTTTTAAAAAAAATTACTTTCTAGTCCTGTCGAAGTTTCATAGACCTTGATATGCTAGAAGGAACTCCCTTGAAATCTTTTTTTTTAGTGTCAAATTTTAAAAAAATTTAAATTATATTGGGGTGTTTTAATTCTGTCCGGGCCAAACTCATTTAATCTGTTTTTAGTTGGTTTTTAAATTTCGTATGTATGTATTTTTATTGTTGGCTGTACACCGCCCTGAGTCCTTCGGGAGTAGGGCGGTATATAAATCCAATAAATCTAATCTAATCTAATCTAATCTAATCTAATCTAATCTAATCTATTATTATTTTTATTTTTTTTTACAAACATATCAATTAGTGAACCGTGTGACACCTGGGTATCATACATTCTAATATAAATAAAACTATTGTATTTTTCAGAGTGTAAGATGCACCTTTCCTACCCCAAAAAAGTGGGTGAAAATCTGGGTGCATCTTATACTCCGAATGTAGCCCCGCCCAGCTTCTCAAACGGAGGTTTCAGAGGCTGAAAAAAGCATCCGAAACGAAACTTCAGAAAACACTTTTGGAGGCTTTCAGAGGCAGGAAAAAAAAGCAAAAACAAAAACAAAAACAAAAAAAACCATGGCACAGAACTCACAATCAACGAACCTGTTGCTAAATTTCACCTCTGGGAACAGCTGATTGGGGGTATTCGAGAGGCCGATCCACCCACCAATCAGCTTTTTCCTTATTTTCCTCCCCAAAAATTAACTAATTTACACCGGTGCGTTTTATACTCTGAAAAATACGGTAGTAGAATTACATTCAATCAACTTATATATTTCTAATTATACACATTTACGTTGAGTTGCAGTCTATCATTATTCAATTATCCCATGTTTTCTCTTCTTATTGCTTTTATTTTATTCTATAAAAGTATATACACTAATATTCCCCCTTCTCTTATTTCTATTTCTTATTCTAACTTTTAATCATGTCACCCTTTATTAAAATACGTTTTCTTTCTATCCTACCTAACTTCTAGTCATGTCACCTACCTAAAAAAAGAAGAGAGAGAGAGAGAGAGAGAGAGAGAGAGAAAAGAAAGCAAATCAGAACTACTGTATTTTCCGGCGTATAAGACTACTTTCTAACACACAAAAATCTTCTCAAAAGTTGGGGGGTCGTCTTATACGCCGGGTCTCATTCTCCTGTAACCAGGCAGACCAGCCCATAAGGCTCTGACAAGCCTTAAATGGCTTTGAGGAGAGTCGTCTTATACGTCCAGTCGTTTTATACGGCAAAAAATATGGTACATAAAAAAAGAAAAATCATCTATCCATCGTCTCTTGCCCGCTTCAATACTTTAATTGCTATGCTTTTTTTGGCTTGCCTCCCATATTCCTCTCTTGGATCTTTATCTCTATCTGCATCTGCTTCTTTGTTGAAATCTCTTTTAAAAAACCTCCAGTGATAGAGCGTCCACAACTTCTGGAGCCAAGTTGTCCCACTGAACAATTAGTCAACGGAAGGGTTTGTCTCCAGAGGGGTTTGTTCCATCACTGGAGGTTTTAAGAAGAGATTGGACAACCATTTGGCCGAAATGATATAGGGCAGTGACAGCGAACCTTTTCGGCACTGATTGCGGGGAAATGTCTCTCGTGTGTGCACTCATCTGGAAAAGCCAAACCTCAGGGTTCATTCCCCTCCTTCTTCCTTCCTTCCTTCCTTCCTTCCTTCCTTCCTTCCTTCCTTCCTTCCTTCCTTCCTTCCTTCCTTCCTTCCTTCCTTCCTGTCTTTCTTTTTTCTCCCTTCCCTCTCATCTCCTTCCCCTTCCTTCCTTCCTTCCTTCCTTCCTTCCTTCTTTCTTTCTCTCTCTTTCTCCCTTCCCTTCCCTTTCCTCCCATTTCCCTTCCTCCCTCTCCCTCTCTTCCTTTCTCTCCCTCTCTTTTTTCTCCCTTCCCTTCCCTCTCATCTCCTTCCCTTCCCTCCCTTCCTTCCTTTCTCTTTCCTTCCTTCCTTTTTTCTCTCTCTCCTTCCTTCCTTCCTTCCTTCCTTCCTTCCTTCCTTCCTTCCTTCCTTCCTTCCTTCCTTCCTTCCTTCCTTCTTTCTTTCTTTCTTTCTTTCTTTCTTTCTTTCTTTCTTTCTTTCTTTCTTTCTTCACCCACCACTGTTCTGTCCCAGCTACGGACCCCAAAGAACGCAGCACACACAATGTCTGTACCAAACTCAATTTACTAAAATAACCTCCCTCCCTCTCTCATTCTTCCTTTCTTTCTCCCTGTCTTTCCATTTTCTCCCTTCCTTCATCTCCTTCCCCTCCCTCCCCATTTCCTTCCTTCCTTCCTTCCTTCCTTCCTTCCTTCCTTCCTTCCTTCCTTCCTTCCTTCCTGTCTTTCTTTTTTCTCCCTTCCCTCTCATCTCCTTCCCCTTCCTTCCTTCTTTCTTTCTCTCTCTTTCTCCTTTCCCTTCCCTTTCCTCCCATTTCCCTCTCCCTCCCTTCCTTTCTCTCCCTCTCTTTTTTCTCCCTTCCCTTCCCTTCCCTCTCATCTCCTTCCCTTCCCTTCCTTCCTTCCTTTCTCTTTCCTTCCTTCCTTTTTCTCTCTCTCTCTCTTTCTTTCTTTCCTTCCTTCCTTCCTTCTTTCTTTTTTTATTCACCCACCACTATTCTGTCCCAGCTACGGACCCCAAAGAATGCAGCACACACAATGTCTGTACCAAGCTCAATTTACTAAAATAATCTCCCTCCCTCCCTCATTCTTCCTTTCTTTCTCCCTGTCTTTCCGTTTTCTCCCTTCCTTCATCTCCTTCCCCTCCCTCCCCATTTCCTTCCTTCCTTCCTCCCTCCCTCCCTCCCCTTACATAATTAAGAAAACGGAAGGAGCAATCTCTCTGGGGTCTCAACCTCCAATTTCCACTGAGCCAGAGGGATGAAAAAGACGCCTTCTGTGGGATCACATTTCTCAATTTGCATTCAACTCCAGAGCCACTTAAAACAGAGCATAAAATCCAAGATGATGCTCAAAAGAGAAACAGTGGACAATGATGAATGGGGAACAGGGTTGAACAATAAACAATGTGCTTGTGATATGGCTGGTGAAGTTCTTCAGAATTTCTATACTGGGGGGAAGAAATTGGGCAGACTCTCCTTATCATGCTTCAGTTTGAAAATACCAAACTGCACACATGCATACACACAAACACACAACATATTAGGGATTCTCTGTCCAAAGATCCTCAGCTTATTGTGTGTTGGTATTGTAGAACGTTGGCACCCACCCCTCTCCTAGAAGAATGAATTTTTTTCGGAAATATTAAAAAGGCAGAATATTGTATTTTCCTGGAAGAGAAATGGAAAAATGTTTTTTTTACAGGCAGGAAGCCGATGCTCTCTTAATAGCCCTCCCCCCCCCACTTTTCTTAATAGCCCTCACCAGATGTCAGCACTTAAGAGGTAAAGAGATAGCTAGCTCTATTCATAAGCAAATTCCCTGCAGCAAGGTCTGAACAAACGTAGGGTAAGCCCTCCTTCATTGCATCAGCCCAAACTTCAACCAAACCTAGCTCAGCCAAACCCCTAGGATTTGTACTTTGCCTATAGAGCCCCTAGGATTTGTACTTTACCTATAGAGCCAAAGTACAAAGCCCTAGGATTTGTACTTTGCCTATAGAGCCTACACGGCCCCATGGGAGGCTGACGACAGCCAATAGATTACATGTTCTTGCCCAGGAACAGGAAGCTCAAGTGCAAAACCCAAGAGAAGGTATCAAAAACCCCTCACTCTCAACTCCATGTGGTTAGCTGCACCGCAACCTAGATGGACCTGTTCATCAATAAATGGGACCCTCTTTCCAATCAGCCTCCAGCCTCCATTTTGTCTCCGGTGCCTTTCTCCCGGCTTGGAACTGAACCAGATGGATATTTCTTCCAACGGTATCCTGTATCCAGAGGTGGGATTTACCTACCTTCCCTACCGGTTCGCAAATGTGAGTGTGTGCCTTCCACACATGCTCGGCCTTCGGCACATGCACTTTGCTCACATGGATGCCTTCCGTGCGTGCACACGGTCTCCAAAACATGGCTAAATAAGATGACATTACGTCCGGACGGGTGGATGGGGCCTACTGCAATCGCCGCTACCAGTTCACCCGGCTGAATCCCACCACTGCCGCTACTGAACCGGCTGAATCCCACCACTGTCGCTACCGAACCGGCTGAATCCCACCACTGCCGCTACCGAACCGACTGAATCCCACCACGGCCTGTACCACACTGAATCCTAACCCAGCCAACAGCACTAGAACATCTGAATTTAATTGCTGTTTTAAATTTCCCATAAGGCCCTGTGGTGTTGCTGTGACAACGGCATTGTGGGAAAGGGGTAGCACAGCTAGATTCCCCACCCTTCACTGCCCAATGCAATGGGACTATTGTCTTTTATGTGTGTGTTGTGTTGTCTGAGGACTTCATCCTCCTCCATCACCTGCTAATTCCAGCTCCAAGTTAAATAGATTTTATAATGAGCACACGCTGTGAAAAAATGAGGAGAGAAGGAAAGGGTTAGGCGTGAACTCTGTGCCTTTCATCCATTTATGGCCCTTGCTTATGTTTGAAGGAGGAAAACTGGGCCGTCATAAATCAGCCTCTCTCCAATCTTCGGGCAAAGAGCTAACAAAGGGGAAATATAGCCTTGTAAAGTATAGGAAGCTCTTCAAAGCAAACATTTTGCTAAGAAAAAAATAACAATAAAAACCCAGCCCTGTTTCTCAAAGTTGGAAACAGTTGCTTGGACACGCTTCCCAAATAAAAAGACGGATTTTTTAAAAAATTAATTATTAATTTTCCCCATTTGGAATTAAGAAGAAGGGAAACTTCTCATTTGCACATCCAGCGTGCCACATTTTTCACTACCCTCCTGGATTAACCACAGTTGGTTCGAAGTTACGCTGGCACTGAAAAAAGTGACTTACGACTACTTTTCATACTTTAGGACCCTCGCAGTATTCCCCGTGATCCAAATTAAACTGACTCATATTTATGACGGTCCCGGGGTCACGCGATCCCCTTTTGCAAATGTTTTGAGAAGGAAAGTCCAGGGGAAAACCAGATTGGTTTAACAAACGGTGCTGCTAACTTAGTAACGGCTGTGATTCGAACGACTCACTTAAGAACCGTGGCAGGAAAGGTTGTAAAACGGGGTAAAATTGACTTCAGCAAACGTCTCAGTTAGCAACAGAAATTGTGGGCTCAATTGTGGGCTATCTGTAATATTGAGCATCTCTGGCAGGGTGGAGGGTCGCCTGCTTGAGTGGGGGTTGGACTAGATGACCAACAAGGTCCCTTCCAACTCTGTTAATCTGTTAAACTCCTGTGTGGGCTTTGGTCAGCCTTAGGGATACATTATTGATAAGGCTCTACACAATTCGTATGTGTAACCTTTGTCACTGTAGATATACCTAGGTGTAATGTAACCCATAACCACAGAATATAGCCAGTCCTCGAATTATGACTGCAATTTGGATCAGATTTCTGTTAGGGTTACAGTCGTAAGTCGAAGCACCCACGTGACCCGACCTGTTTTTATGACATTTTTTTGTGCCAGTCGTTAAGGGAATCCCCAGAGTGGTTAAGGGAGTCTGCTGCTGTTAACGAAACCCCGCAGCCGTCAAAAATACTAAACCCGTTCTTCTGAATTGGTGGGTTTATTATTTTTTTTTGCCAGAAAACGGTAAAAACGTCACAAATCGTGGTTCGTGTGACTTCAGGACGCTGCTACAGGTTGTAAAGGCGAGCTGGTTGCCGAGTACCTGAAATTGGACCGTGGGGCCATGTGTGTAGTAGCGTGACAGTGTATGGATGAATGGCTGCAAAAACGGAGGGAGTGAGCAGAGATGGCTAAATTGGCTGTTTTGATCAAAAGGGGAAAAAAATACAAATACTTCTATTTCTACTTGGAAACCACTTCTGCACTTTGTGTTTGAGGTGGGGGAAAAATGGAACTTTGATTTTGGGTTTTACCCAAAATAGATAGATAGATTTATTGTTATAGAAATGGCTAGTTTACTACTACTACTTTACTACTACTTTACTACTACTTTACTACTACTGTGTAAAAGTTAAAAGTTGATGTTAATGCCTTATTCTACTGCACCAAAGGGAGTCGGAAGCCAATGCTTTTTTTTTCTTTTCCCCCCTTGCTTTCCCCCACTCTTCCTTATTCCCTTTCCAAATTTCTCTGCTATTTACTTTTGTATTTTCTTTGCATGCTAGATTATAAACTAATAAAATTGTTGAAACCGACATTACGTGCTGACGAGCCATAAAACACTTATCCTGGGCCCGCTGTAAATTTGAAGGGTGATTAAGCAATCAGCCATGAGTCACGAACTACCTGTACGATAGCTAAAATAATCACATACTTTCTCCTTGCTTCTCCTTGCCTCCGTTCCCTCACTCTTCCCAGTTTCACTTCCTCAGAGTTTTAGATTGTAAATTCTATGGGCAGAGGCTTCTCTTCCAGTAGTCTTATACAACACCAGGAGCAGGTAAAATAAAACACCGAACAACAACAAATTGTAAAATCATCCTGTGTCTCCATTTATGACTGCAGGGACACGTCTATCCAGGTTCTTTCATGGTTTCCTCTCTTTCCAAGCTGAGTTTAGGATTTCTTCATTTAATCTTAGCCTTGGGATGTCCTAATCACCTGGTGGTCTCCTTTCCTTAACCGATTCCGCTTATGTATTTCTAACTCAGCCGAGGTTGGCTTGGTGTTACAAGTGAACCAATAACACAGGGAAGCCACACAAAGTCCACTTCCCTGTAATATGTGCTGCCTCCCTCCCTCATGGATTCGTGCACAGGAATTATTTATTTATTTATTTATTGGATTTATATACCGCCCTTCTCCATGCGGACTATATAAAGCAACAGTAAACAGAAAAAGAAATCAAACATGTCCGAGTAAAGGGCAAAATAATTAGATAAATGCAATTAAATTTAGCCACGTCACTGCTTCCTTGGAATTTTAAAAAGTCTGCTTCAAGGTCTCCAGAGCCATAAGGAAGCGGTTTTATCACTAGCACCTTCAGATATTAAAATAAAATAAAATTGATTACTTTGCATTTGTTGCTTTTCCCACCTTCCTGGTCTAACCTGCAGCTTTGGGATTTTCTAAGGGGGCTGGACAAGAAGATCTCCAAGGTCCCTTCGAGCGTTATTCAATCTTAATGGGGCCCTATCCAATACCGGTAGACCGGTAGTAGTGAGACATTTCTTAAGTTAAATCTTGTTCCTTATTACGACCTTCCTTGCCACAACTCTTAGGGGAATCACTATAGTTGTTAAGGGAGTAACAGGGTTGCTAAGTGAATCTGGCTTCCCCATTGTCTTTGCTTATCAGAAGGTCGCACAAGCGGATCCCGGGATCCAGGGATGCTGCAGCATATGAGTCAGAACAGAACAGAATAGAACAGAACAGAACAGAACAGAACAGAACAGAACAGAAAATATGGATTGGATTGGAATGGAATGGAATGGAATGGAATGGAATGGAATGGAATGGAATGGAATGGATTGGATTGGATTGGATTGGATTGGATTGGAATGGAATGGAATGGAATGGAATGGAATGGAATGGAATGGAATGGAATGGAATGGAATGGAATAGAATAGAAAATACGGAAGGAAAGGGAAGGGAAAAGGAGAGGAGAGAGGAGGAGGAGGAGAGGAGAGGAGAGGAGAGGAGGAGAAGAGAAAAGAGAAGAGAAGAGAAGAGAAGAGAAGAGAAGAGAAGAGAAGAGAAGAGAAGAGAAGAGAAGAGAAGAGAAGAGAAGAGAAGAGAAGAGAAAATATGGAATGGAGTGGAAGGGAAGGGAAGGGAACAGAATTGAATTTGAATTTGATTTGAATTGAATTTATTAAATTTGTATACCGCCCTTCTCCTGATGGACTCAGGACGGTGAACAGCCAACCATTAAAATACAAGCAATATAAAAGTTAAAATAATCTAAAACATGATTAAATTAATTTTGGCTTTCACAAATTTAAAACCCCTCATAAAATTCACCCATTAAAATCTACGTTAAGTCAGCCCGGCTTGCTGGAATAGAAAAGTCTTTAATGCCTTGCAGAAAGTGCGGAGGTCTGGGATTAATCGAATCCCCGGGGGTAACTCGTTCCAGAGGGCGGGGCCCCCCACAGAGAAGGCTCTCCCCCTGGGGGTCGCCAGTCGACATTGCCTGACCGACGGCACCCTGAGGAGGCCCTCTCTATGAGGGCGTATTGGCCGGTGGGAGGTTATCGGTGGCAGAAGGTGGTCTCGAACAGAACAACAGATTGGACACACAAGGAATTTGTCTTGGAGCATATGCTCTCAGTGTACATAAAAGAAAATATGAGTCAGTTGCCAAGTGTCAATACATTTTAATCACGTGACCCGAGAGATACTGCAACGGTCATAAGCGTGAAAAACGTTCATCATAAGTCACTTTTTTTCAGTGTCGTCGTAACTTTGAACGGTCACTAAACCGACTTGAAAGTTGAGGACTGACTGTATTAACTGGGCCCTTACTCTGGTTAGTTTCTAAATCCAATCCTTCTACAGTTTTTAGATGGATGGCTCAGCGGCCAAGACCCTGAGTTTGTCGATCGAAAGGTCGGCAGTTCAGCGGTTCGAATCCCTAGCGCCACTTAACGGGGTGAGCTCCCGTGACTTGTCCCAGCTTCTGCCAACCTAGCAGTTCGAAAGCACTTAAAAAAATGCCAGTAGAAAAATAGGGACCACCTTTGGTGGGAAGGTAACTGCGTTCCGTGCGCCTTTGGTGTTTAGTCATGCCGGCCACATGACCACGGAGACGTCTTCGGACAGCGCTGGCTTCTTCGGCTTTGAAATGGAGATGAGCTCCGCCCCCCTAGAGTCGGGAATGACTAGCACATATGTTCAAGGGGAACCTTTATCTTTAAAAAAACAGAAGCCTCAGACAGAAGTCTCTGCCAACAATTAAATCATTACGAGTGTGTTTTAGCCCAATTTACAAGGATTAAGCAGATCACTTTCTAGGCTTAGGAAAGAGTGCTTGAAATCTTAGTCGGATTTGTTTCCGAGACGAGAGACATTAACTGCGTCGAATCGAACATCAGTTGAGATATTTGCTTACAGATTCGTGTTCCGATTGCCCCAATTGTGATGTCTGAATTTTGCAACTTTATAGCAAGACTCAGGGGGCAACTTTTTCGGTGCCCCCAAGACTGGCGCTGCAAGTAGAAAGTGCTGAGGACATCAAAGGAAGCCAGGAGTTGTATGTGGCCTTCAGTTTTACAATTTGGGGCCGTCTAGATGCGTGGTGGCCACCTCGTTGGGCTGGGGCTTCCTCCTACATCTTGGCGACACTGGATAGAGAAAAATCTAACTTAAACTATAATGGGGGAGGCTTACCAGATTGTATAGTCAGTTTGAGGCAGACCACATTTTAAGAAATAGTTGCCAAGGTTGGGCATCCCTAGTATAGAGTTTCTTGCTTGAGCAGGGATTTGAATTAGAAGATCTCCTAGAAGCAGGGGTGGGATTCAGCTGGTTCAGGAAAACCGGATGTCAACTTTAATCTGGTTTGCAGAACCAATAGTTGCAAGGACTGGCTGACCCTCCCACCCTGCCCCCCTCCCCGCTCCCAGGAGTCTCCACACGGCCCTTTTTGGATGCCAGGTAAGTGCAGGGCTCACGCGGAGGGTCTACCGGAAAACGGGCCTACCGGAAGTACTGAAAGTCCAGAAATGGGCCCATTTTCGGCCTCCAGAGCCTGGGGGAGGCAGTTTTCACCCTCCCAGAGGTTCGAGAAAAGCCTCTGGAACCTGGGGAGGGCAAAAACTCCCCCCCCCCCCGCCACCACCATGGTGCCGGAAGCTGACTAGGCCACAAGCCCATGGCCTCGGCACCCAACAACCAGGTAGAGAACCGGTTGTTGGTAAAATTTTCAATTCCACCCCTGCCGAGAAGGTCCCTTTCAATTGTGTTATGCTGTATTCTGCTTAAGGGGTTTCTGGCCTAGAAATCAGGAGACTGTGAGTTCTAGTCCTGTCTTATGCATGAAAGCCGGCTGGGTGTCTTTGAGCCAATCATTAGGAGATAATGAGTTCTAGTTCCGTTTTAGGAATGAAATCCAGCGAGGTGACTTTGGACCAATTACTAGGAGACTGTGAGTTCTAGTCCCGCCTGAGGCATGAAAGCCAACTTGGGTGACTTTGGGCCAGTCATTCTTTCTCAGCCCAAACCACCTCACAGGGTTGTTGTAGTGGGGAAAATAAGAGGAGAAGTAGTATTAGATGTGTTTACCACCTTGAATTACTTACACAGTAATAAAGGCAAGATTTAAATGATGGATGGATGGATGGACAGATAGATCCGTGATGGCGAACCTATGATATGCATGCCCAAAGTGACACGCGAAGCCATGTTGTCCGGCACGCGAGGCCTTGTCTCTTTGTCTTCCAGGTTTCTGCCGTACATGCGCGTGTGACAATCAGCTGTTGTTCACACGCACCGCAGTGCTGAAAACCGGTGCGCGCATGCGTGCCGGCCAACGGATTGTCAGCTGCACATGCGTACCAGACCCCGGAAGTTCAGCTTTTTCCAGAGCGTGATCCCTTCGCATGCATGGCAGTGCCGAAAACTGACCTGCGCACGTGTGCCGGCTGCCTGGTCATCGGGCGCATATGCGGGCTAGAACCTGGAAACTCAGCTTTTCCGGAGTGCGGCCCCAATGGGTGCGTGCGAGGTTTCCATGCAATTCATTCACCATTACTGAGAAAGAAAGAAAGAAAGAAAGAAGGAAGGAAGGAGAAGGAGAAGGAGAAGGAGAAGGAGAAGAAGAAGAAGAAGAAGAAGAAGAAGAAGAAGAAGAAGAAGAAGAAGAAGAAGAAGGAAGGAAGAAAGAAAGAAAGAAAGAAAGAAAGAAAGAAAGAAAGAAAGAAAGAAAGAAAGAAAGAAAGAAAGAAAGAAAGAAAGAAAGAAAGAAAGAAAGAAAGAAAGAAAGAAAGAAAGAAAGAAAGAAAGAAAGAAAGATGATAGATGGTTGATAGATAGATGGATAGATGAATAGATAAATAGATAGATAGATAGATAGATAGATAGATAGATAGATAGATAGATAGATAGATAGATGGTTGATAGATAGATGGCTAGATAATAGATAGATAATAGATAGATAGATAGATAGATAGATAGATAGATAGATAGATAGATAGATAGATAGATAGATAGATAGATAGATAGATAGATAGATAGATAGATAGCTGGCTAGATGATAGATAGATAATAGATAGATAGATAGAGAGAGAGAGAGAGAGAGAGAGAGAGAGAGAGATGATGGATAGATGATTGGTGGATGGATGGATGGATGGATGGATGGATGGATGGATGGATGGATGGATGGCTGGATGGATGGATAGAGTAAAACTTTGGGTGGAAACGATGCAGAGAAGTGCACAAACAAGAATGGAGTTTCACATCGCCTATAGCTGAAGTAACTCTCTTTGTTTTTTCTGACCACATCCTTGGGTAAACTGAATTCTTGGGTGAAAATTATAAAACGGAAGTGATCCAGACAAACAAACAGCGGCTTAGTGGATGTCTGAAAGCGGGCATGGTTGTGCAGTGTTTCCCAGCTGGAACAATTTCCAGAAGTGTGGATTTGGCTTCCCAGAATTCTCAGCAGTCGTCCTGCTGGGTTGGGGGGATTCTGGTAGCTGATTTTGGACATCCAGGTTTGTTAATCACGGAGATGCTTGCAGAGACGGGTCCAAATATTATTCAAGGCATGCTTTCTGTTCTTTGTCAATTGGAGGCCTTCCTCACGCTGTGGAATTCTGGGAGTTGAAGTCCACATAACTTTGTGAAATCTACAAAGTTTTTGAGGTAGAGAAACTGCATTAGAGCCTAATTTTCATCATTTTTGATCAATGGCCATGGTGATTAGTAGGGTTAATATGAGGCTGTGTCTGATGAAGTCTACAGGCGATGTGATTATGACTGTTAGGATATGATTTGGGCCTAACAGTTGTCCAGGCAATATATGTATTCTGTGACTTTAAGGTTTAATGCTGCATCATGCTGTAATGCTGAGTCATGCTATAATTACTTGTAATTTAACAATGTATTTAAGAAGGGTACTGTAATGTATTCAGTGTGGATGATAAGCTGCTATCATCACGTGCATGGGTGGGTGGATCTGCTACCATCCGGAGTTTGTGAACCAACTACTGTTTGTTTGGTAAGAGTTTGTTTGGAGTTAACCGGTAAAGACTTGGACTGTTTAGAAGACTACGAGATTGTTTATTTCCCATTATAAAGAAGACTTTTGATAACACCAGTTTGTATGTATCTCTATCTCATTGCTCTCAGCAACGTTTCTCTGTGCACTTTACTCTGCTAGTTGTTACACAACAACAATATCCTTAACAATGACCCCCCACTTCAATCAGTTGGACTAGCGATTACTCCTCAGCATAACCTACCTCACAGGTTTGTTGTGAAACTGAAGAGTAGGAAAAATCACGCTGCGCTCTTCGATTTTGGGAA
Source organism: Coluber constrictor foxii (assembly GCA_038048745.1). NCBI lineage: Eukaryota > Metazoa > Chordata > Lepidosauria > Squamata > Colubridae > Coluber > Coluber constrictor. The sequence continues at coordinate 34,120,266 of CM075961.1, read as the reverse complement.
GAGAAAACCGCGCTCCCTAACTAACTCTCCCTCGGCAGGCAGGAAATGAATTGGACTTTGAGGAACTTTTAGCCTTTTCCAGAGAGACAATTTTTTAATTATTTTCCACCCCGCAGAAACGAGGTTCTGCCCCGTCTGCTGACAATGGTTCCTTTCTGCGAAGATAATTTGGCAGGCTGCCTTTTCGGATTTCGAAAAGAGCAAGACTTGACTTGATGCTGGCAAGCAGGCGCTTTTAAAAAAATAACGTGCACATTTGTTAACATCAAATCTCCTTCCGTGGGCATGCGGTTTTATTACTTTGTGAGGGGGGGTGTACCCACCCCCCCAGACTGTAGATCACCAGACTGTAAATCATGGGTGTCAAACTGGATTTCTTCAAGGGCGGATCAGCAGCTTTTCCTCTGTGGGCTGGCAAGCCGGTAGGGGGAAGAATGGGGAAGAAGGAGGAATGGGGAGAGGGGTGGGAGATAGGATGGATACCACCTGCAACACCTTGCCAGCCAAAATGGGGTGCTAGGGGGCAGCGCACAGCTCTCTGCACCTTGTTTTCTGCCTTTTTTAAAAAAAAAATTTGATTTATATGCCGCCCTTCTCTGGAGACTCAGGGCGGCTTACAATGTGTTAAGCAATAGCCTTCATATTTTTGTATATTTATGCAAAGTCAGCTTATTGCCCCCACAAACTGGGTCCTCAATTTACCCACCTTAGAAAGGATGGAAGGCTGAGTCGACCTTGAGCCTGGCTAGGATTGAACTCAGAGAAATTACAGGCAGCTGGTGTTAATTGCTGCCTTTAGTAGGAGGCATTAGCCCCCTACGCTACACAGGCTCTAATGGCAGGGGTGAAATCCAGCAGGTTCTGACAGGTTCTGGAGAACTGGTAGCGGAAATTTTGAGCAGTTTGGAGAACCGGTAGCAGATATTTTGAGTAGTTCGGGGAACCGGCAAATACCACCCCCTGGCTGGCCCCAGAGTGGGGTGGGAATGGAGATTTTGCAGTATCCTTCCCCTGCCACACCCCACAAGCCACGCCCGCAGAACCGGTATTAAAAAAATTTGGATTTCACCACTGCTCCATGGCCTCCTGCAGTAATTTGCTGGCCAAAAAGGGGCTGCTGGAGGCCAGGAAGGCTGAGAACGGGCCACGCGGGGGCCTCACATGGCCTCTGTGCGGCCCGTTTTTGGCCGGCAGAGTGCGGCTGGAGGCTGTGGAGGCCGAAAACAGGCTGCGGGAGGGCTTCACGTGCCTCTCACAGCCCGTTTTGGCCAGCAAATGGGCCAGTCATTTGATATTTCCAGGCTGGCCCCGCGGGCCAGATTTAAGCACCATGGGCCTTGAGTTTGACACCCCTGCTGTAGATGATTGTTTTTTTCTGCTGCCGTAAGGCGTTCTCCTCTAAGCTGAGAGGTGGGTTTCACATAATTTTACCACCAGTTCGCCGCTCACCAAAAATGTGTGCCTGTGCTTTGCTCACCCATGCAGCTTGCACAGAAGCACACAACTTAGAAAACGAGGCTAAATAGGACAGCATAGCGCCTAGGCAGGCGCAGGCACCTGCAGGTTGCCACTACCAATTCGCTCGAACCGGTCCGAACCAGCTGAATACCACCACTATCTCAGCCCTGTGTGTTTCACTCACCTTCCCTAAAGCTAGCCTTGCCTCTTATTGTTGTGGCCCCGTCCTCTGAGCCTATCCCATTGGAGGAAGGAAGCTCTGAGCATGAGGAAGAGGAGCCAGCCAGATCTCCCAGCCCCCCCCCTTCTGGCACCGTCTCAGGTGCCAGCTGAAAGAGAGCAAAGTAGTGGGGAAACAGGTGTCTCAGATGAGAGTGAGGGAGAGACGTCATTCCTGGACGCACGTCAACGAAGGCGAGATAAGCGCTTGCAGCAGCTGAGGAGGCGTGCGAGGGAATAGACCTGAGTCACTGGACTTGAGTCACAGGACCAATGAGTTACTGGACCACACCCCAGAGACTATATAAGAGACGGTGGTGGTCAATGATCCCTGTGGTGAACAAAACTCAATCTGATAGTCATTGTAGCCTGAAGCTGCTAAAAGAACGGATTTTGGCAAAGCTACGTATGTGATTTTCTTTCTGTGAACAATTAAAGCACTTGGCAGACGGTGTGAATATCGCTGCCAAGTTGGAGATAAGGACTGTGGTGTGTGCCAAGTGCTTCTTTAACCCTCGACTGGCTGTGTTTTTGTGGGTGTGTGTAGAGGGGGACAGATCACTTATTGCATCCAATTTTGGTGACCAGAATGTGAAAAAAAGAGATTGAGACACTAGAAAGAGTATAGAGAAGAGCAACAAAATTTATTAGGGAACTCGAGCCTAAAAACATATGAAGAACGGTTGCTGGAATTGGGTATGTCTGTTTTAATGAAAGGGACGCGGTGTCGATCGAAAGGTCTGCAGTTCAGCGGTTCGAATCCCTAGTGCCACGTAACGGGGTGAGCTCCCGTTACTTGTCCCAGCTTCTGCCAACCTAGCAGTTCGAAAGCATGTGAAAAAATGCAAGGAGAAAAATAGGGACCACCTTTGGTGGGAAAGTAACGGAGTTCCGTGTGCCTTTGGCATTTAGTCATGCTGGCCACATGACCACGGAGACATCTTCAGACAGCGTTGGCTCTTTGGCTTTGAAACGGAGATGAGCACTGCCCCCTAGAGTCGGGAACGACTAGCACATGTGTGCGAGGGGAACCTTTGCCTTTAATGAAAAAAAGGGTTAGGGGTGACATGATAGCAGTGCTCTAAATGTTACGAAGAAGAGGGGGCTCTAGATCACCCAATCAGATTGAAAACGAATCCTCTGGAAATCTCAGTTCATCTGGCCCCTTCTGTGGCACATTGCACAGATGAGGATTGGCGAGATGATAACTCCACTTCTTCTCATTTTATTGGGGAGGGAGGGGTCTAATTAGGACACAGTCTGATTAAAGCTTCCTGCAGAGCCTGAGCTCAGGAGTGATCTGTTGGGGAAGGGATCTTCTTAGGGAAAGGAGGATTGGTTTTTTTCCAGGACTGATGACTGCCTGCATCTTCAGTAGATTGTGGACTTAATTACATTCAGATGAATTAGATTCAATAGATGGCGGACTTAATTCAATTAACTATTGAAGATTATTTTGAGAGTTACCTGGATAATCTCATTATCCCTGAAGATCCTTTCTCAGAGGTTTTTTTTTTCACCTGCCTATATTTGAAAAAAGGAGACAGAACATTAGTAAGAAAAAAGTAATAGACTCGTTGCTGTTTTGTATTAAGCTAGTGGAATTGTGTTTATTTGTGTGTGCATGTGTATTGTGTTTCCACGAAAATAAGACTGGGCCTTATATTAATTTTTGCTCCAAAAGACGCCTTAAGGCTTATATTCTGGTTAGATCTTATTTTGGGGGGGAAATATGGTAATAAATTCACCCATCTGGCTGACGATCTTAACTGGGGTTCATTTTGGGGGAGTAGGCAGTGGCGGGATTCAAATAATTTAACAACCGGATCTCTGAAATCTAATGATTTCTTCCAACAACCAGTTCACCAAACTGCTCAGAAAGTTAACAACCGGTTCTCCCGAAGTGGTGCGAACGGGCTGAATCCCACCAGGGGGGGGGGGGTAGGGCTTATATTACGAGCATCCTGATCATGCTAGGACTTATCTTCCTGTTGGGTCTTATTTTCGGGAAAACAGGGTAGTCTTGCAGGTGTAAGGTGACTACCCCGAAGGAGCCTGGTGGAGCAGTGGACGAAAGCGCTGTTAAATAGCACTTAGCTGCCAGCTGCCTGCAATTACTGCAAGTTCGAATCTCACCAGGCTCAAGGTTGATTCAGCCTTCCATCCTTCCGAGGTAGGTAAAATGAGGACCCGGATTGTGAGGGCAATAAGCTGACTTTGTATAAAAAAGAACACCGCTTTTGGGGGGGGGGCAAAAGCCCTACTAAGCAGGTATATACAAAAGTATGAAGGCTATTGCTTAATGCATTGTAAGCTGCCCTGAGTGTCCGGAGAAGGGCGGCATATAAATCGAACCGATAGATAGATAGATAGATAGATAGATAGATAGATAGATAGATAGATAGATAGATAGATAGATAGATAGATAGATAGATAGATAGATAGATAGAACCAATAGATAGATGATAGATAGATAGATAGATAGATAGATAGATAGATAGATAGATAGATAGATAGATAGATAGATAGATAGATAGATAGATAGATAAAGTGGGTCTGAGGAAAAGCTTTTTCTGATCATAACAGGAGGAGGAGTGAAAAAGAGCAAAGCTGAGAAGACGCAGGAATGTCCTCTCTCCCCCCCCCCTTCCTCCCCGCTTGTAAAACAGCCACAAAACCGTTCAATTTTGAATCAATTTTGAATTTGGGAAATCAAATCTGTCCAGAATAAAAATAAACCTTGCCGCCTCAGCCCCTCCCTCCTGTTTTTGATTTCATCTCCTTCTTGTGGTTTGCTCACGCCTGCTTCATGTGGGATGACTCATCCCAGCCGCTAGATTTTTCAAATTAGAGGGGAAAAAAAGCGTGTGGAAAAAGCACTGGGAAAGGGTGTAGCATCCAATACAAGCTGGGAACTGGGAAGGATTGTTCCGGCGATGAAAGGACGGGGAAGTGTGGCGCGGACGGCTGGGCTCATGTAAGGCTGCATGATTCAGCGGCGTGTAGCGGCATGAGGAGTGATAGCACTGCTTTATAATGCCTTGGTAAGGAAGCACTTGGAATACCGCATCCAGTTTTGGTCGCCACGTTTTAAAAAAGATGTGGACATTCTGGAAAGAGTGCAGAATAGAGCGACAAAGATGATTGGCGGCTGGGTTGAAGGCTAAAACATACGAAGAACGCTTGCAGGGTATGCCTAGTTTAGTGAAAAGAAGGATCAGGGGTGACATGACAGAGTGTTCCAATATTTGACGGGCTGCCACAAAGAAGAGACAGAGTCAAGCGATTCTCGAAAGCAGGACAAGAAGCAATGGGTGGAAACTAATCAAGGAGAGAAGCAACTTAGAACTGAGGAGAAATTTCTTGCCGTCAGAAGTTGTGAGTGTTCCATCACTGGAAATTTTTAAGAAACGTTTGGACAACCATTTGCTGAAAATTCAGGAGCCTGGATAGCTCAGCAGACTAATGCATTGTAATTAACTCCAGCTGCCTGCAATTACTGTAAGTTCGAATCTCCCCAGGCTCAAGGTTGACTCAGCCTTCCATCCTTTCTAAGGTAGGTAAATTGAGGACCCAGTTTGTGGGGGCAAGAAGCTGACTTTGTATAAAAATATACAAAAGTATGAAGGCTATTGCTTAACGCATTGTAAGCCGCCCTGAGTCTCCGGAGAAGGGCGGCATATAAATCAAATTTTTTAAAAAATGGTATAGGGTAGTGATGTCTAACCTTTTTGCCATCGCGTGCCAAAAGTGGGGGGGGGGTCACGTATGTGCATGCCCACACCCATAATTCTATGCACCCTGCCCCCCCCCACGCGTGCATGTGTGATCCTCCCCACGCTTTTGGCACGTGATGGCACAGTGGGCCCGGTAGACCTGTTTTTCGCTCTCCTCAGGCTCCAGAGTCTTTCTAGGAGCCTGGGGAGGGTGAAAACGGCCTTCCCCACCCCCCATGAGGCCCTCTGAATACCGGAAACGGCCTGTTTGCCAACTTCCGGTGGGACCGGAAGACCGTTTTTTGCTCTCCCCAGGCTCCAGAGCCTTTCTGGGAGCCTGGGGAGAGCAAAAATGGCCTCCCCTCCCCCCAGAGGCCCTCTGGAGGTCCTCTGGAGGCAGGAAATGGCCGGAAGTTGGCTGTTTGCCAACTTCCGGTGGGACCGGAAGATCCGTTTTTCACTCTCCTCAGGCTCCAGAGCCTTTTTAGGAGCCTGGGGAGGGCAAAAATGACCTCCTCTCCCCCCAGAGGCCCTCTGGAGTCCGGAAATGGCCTGTTTGCCAACTTCCGGTTGGACCGGAAGACCCGTTTTTCGCTCTCCTCAGGCTCCAGAGCCTTTCTAGGAGCCTGGGGAGGGCAAAAATGGCCTTCCCCACCCCCCAGAGGCCCTCTGAATACCGGAAACGGCCTGTTTGCCAACTTCCGGTGGGACCGGAAGACCCGTTTTTCGCTCTCCTCAGGCTCCAGAGCCTTTCTAGGAGCCTGGGGAGGGCAAAAATGGCCTCCCCTCCCCCCAGAGGCCCTCTGGAGGCCGGAAATGGCCCGTTTGCTGACTGGTGGGCCCATAAGGCCCAAAAATCAGCGCACCGGAGCTGAGCTCGCGGGCCCACCAATATGGCTCCATGTGCCACGTGTGCCATAGGTTCGCCATCACGGGTATAAGGTCTCGTTCCTGCTTGAGCAGTGGGTTGGTCTAGAAGACCTCCAAGGCCCCTTCCAACTCTGTTATTTTATTATATGTTGTGCACTTCCAAACCGTCCGGAAGGTAAGTAGAGTTCACTCCTGATTACCTGTACAGTCTTTCCTCAATAAACATATACAGATTTATGTTTAAAATATTCATTGCCTATTTCTGCCCAACTGGGACCAATTACTCTATTTTCCATAGAAAAATCACTTTGAATACAAGGTAGTCTTAGACTTAGGACAACAATTGTGAATTTCTGTTGTTAAACAAGGGAGTTGTCCCCAATAGACAAACAGACAGGCTGTGAGTTCGATCCTAGGTAGAGGCAGATATTTTTCTCTCTGGGCACAATGAGAATATATCTGCTAAACAAAACTCCGCACTGGTGACAGGAAGGGCATCTGGCCAGTAAAACTGAAGTCCATTCAGTTGCCCACACTCCACCCCACAAGGGATTATGGAGTCATTAAAAGAGAGAATATTTAAGTATATACAAATATACTGCTGTGTTTGCTATTTCCTAGCCCTCCATGGCTTTGTCCGTAAAGTCTTTATTTTACCCTGTTATTTATTTTTTTCCTGGTCCAGAATCATGCCTGTGGGCGTGTAAGCACTCCTGCACGCACAACAGCTAGGAAAAATTACTTTGGGTTATGATTCCTGATTTTTTTTTTCCTCTCCGGTCTCTCTTTTTTTAAAAAAAAATATTTTTCCTTTTCTCTGACAGTGGGAGAATATTCTAAATTAAACATTGCTATTTCCTGGTTCAGGAAAGACGCACTTCCCGTCTTTATCAGAAAGGGATTGAAAGCTGAGAATTCCTGAAGGGGCTATAGCTTGCGTGGGGTTAGTCTCCCACTCCTTCCCCAATTCAGTGGGGGCACCAGATTTATTTTACAACTTAACAATTGGAGTGATGGTAAAATGGGACAAAAGTCACTTAACCAATTGTCTTGCTTAGCAGTGGAAATTTTGGGCTCAGTTGTGGTCGTAAGCCAAGGATGACCTGTATTCGTTTATTTTTAATGAATTATTATTCACAGTTTATCATTTCTGCCCCATGGTTACTTCAGTAAATGTTTGAGGCCTCTTAGCGTCATTAAAGCAAGAGAAATGATTTTTTTAAAAATTTGATTTATATGCCGCCCTTCTCCGGAGACTCAGGGCGGCTTACAATGTGTTAAGCAATAGCCTTCATACTTTTGTATATTTTACAAAGTCAGCTTATCACCCCCACAAACTGGGTCCTCAATTTATCTACCTCAGAAAGGATGGAAAGCTGAGTCAACCTTGAGCCTGGGGAGATTCAAACTTACTAATTGCAGACAGCTGGAGTTAAATTACAATGCATTAGTCTGCTGAGCTATCCGGGCTCCTTTTTTCACACTTTACGGCTATTGCAACATCCCCACGGTCACGGGATCAAAATTCAAACGCTTGGCAGATGCCCCGTTTTTTACAACCTTTCATGCCACCGTTGTTAAGTGAGTCATTGCCGTTGCAAAGTTAGTGACACGGTTGTTAAGAGAATCTGGCTTTCTCGTTGGCTTTGCTTGTGAAAAGGACGCAAAAAGGCGATCACATGACCCCGGGACTCTGCAACAGGGGTGGGTTCTACTCAGTGGTGAAATCTAAAATTTGTTACTACCGGTTCTTCAGCGAAGAGGTTGTAAAAAAAATGCTTTCAAAAGGCTCTGACGATCTCAGCTGAGGTGCCTGATCGGCAGAGCCTTTTTTTTCTTTTAAATGCCTCGGACAATCAGGCAACTCAGCTTGGATCGTCAGAGGCTTTTAAAAGGAAAAATGCCCTTGATGATCAGGCAACTCAGCTTGGATCGTCAGAGGCATTTAAAAGAAAAAATGCCCTTGATGATCAGGCAACTCAGCTTGGATCGTCAGAGACATTTAAAAGAAAAAATGCCCTTGATGGTCAGGCAACTCAGCTTGGATCGTCAGAGGCATTTAAAAAGAAAAATGTCGTTGATGATCAGGCAACTCAGCTTGGATCGTCAGAGGCATTTAAAAGAAAAAATGCCTTTGATGATCAGGCAACTCAGCTTGGATCGTCAGAGGCTTTTAAAAGAAAAAATGCCCTTGATGATCAGGCAACTCAGCTTGGATCGTCAGAGGCATTTAAAAGAAAAAATGCCCTTGATGATCAGGCAACTCAGCTTGGATCATCAGAGGCATTTAAAAGAAAAAATGCCTTTGATGATCAGGCCACTCAGCTTGGATCGTCAGAGGCTTTTAAAAGAAAAAATGCCCTTGATGATCAGGCAACTCAGCTTGGATCGTCAGAGGCATTTAAAAGAAAAAATGCCCTTGATGATCAGGCAACTCATCTTGGATCGTCAGAGGCATTTAAAAGAAAAAAGGTTGTAGAAAAAATGCTTTTAAAAGCCTTTGATGATCCCAGCTGAGCCGCGCGATCATCAGAGGCTTTTTTAAAACTTTTAAAAGCATTTTTTCAGCTGAAGAAGTTGTAGAAAAAAATGCTTTTAAAAGTAAAAAAAAAGCCTCTGATGATTGTGCAGCTCAGCTGGGCATGGGAAGAGGGCAGGGATTTTTGCTACTGGTTCTCTGAACCACCCGCCTCCTTCACTACCAGATCGGGTGATCTGGTCCGAACCAGGAGCATTTCATCCCTGGTTCTACTTACCTTTACTACCGGTTTGCAATGGGGCTGCACGCACATGCGCAGAAGTTTCCTGATGATGTCGGGGTCGGTGGGTGGAGCCTCCCGCCAGTTTTACTACTGGTTTACTACCGAATAGCTCAGCGGACAAATGCACTGTAATTTAACTCCAGCTGTCTTCAATTAGTAAAATCTCCAGGCTCAAGGTTGACTCAGCCTTCCATCCTTTCTAAGGTGGGTAAATTGAGGACCCAGTTTGTGGGGCAATAAGCTGACTTTGTAAAATATACAAAAGTATGAAGGCTATTCCTTAACGCATTGTAAGCCGCCCTGAGTCTCCGGAGAAGGGCGGTATATAAATCAAATTAAAAAAAAAAAACCCTCCCCACTCCAGGGGAAGGTTACTGCAAAATTCCCATTCCCTCCCAATCAGCTGGGACTTGGGAGGCAGAGAATAGATGGGGACGGGGCCAGTCAGAATTTTTACTACCGGTTCTCCGAACTACTCAAAATTTCCGCTACCAGTTCCCCAGTACTCATCAGAACCTGCTGAATCTCTGTCCTTATTCCATAAATCAACTACTAATTGTGACTGTTAAGTTTAGGATGAACTTTATATGGAAAATAGTACTGTAATATCAATAATGCAATATGGTAAAAACTCAAGCCATAGGACTAGACTTGAAAAGGAGAAGAAAATAAAGGAAAATCAGTCAGTTATGGGGAAGTACACACAGAGAGAGAGAGAGAGAGAAAGAGAGAGAGAGAGAGAGAGAGGAAAAATAACTGCAACAGTGAACACTGGATATTTAGGCACACCAAACTAAATAAAAGGAAGAACATAAAATAATGTTTAGCCCAGGTCATAACACTTATGAATCAGTATGCCTCAGCTAAAGAATTTGGCAACGATCTGTGTCATACTTTTTATGAGCTTCGGTTTATTAAAAGTGAAATACTTTTAATACAGAGGGACTTCCAGGAAAGAGCTTAAAAAGGACAAGAGAGCGTAAAAACCTGTATGGGCATTCCTCTATAGAAATTGCATAAGAATCTTATCTAGCTTTGCAGTTTGACTGCTTCATTCCTCACAGGGTTATTAGAAATATTCTTTCATTTCCTGATACCTATTTCGGCTTTCCCACCTGTTTAATGAAAAGGTCAGTGGAAATTACATTTAATAAAACCCTAGCCTAGCTGCTTTGCTGGGATTCGCGTGGGTATCGGTTTAAAACAATAAATTAATGAAATGTTTTTCAAGCCACTTATTATGGGATTCTTCCAGGTTGCAGAATCTAGGTGTCTCCAGCTCAGCAACTTTCAAGTCCCTCAAGGCAGTATGGCATCACAAACCATATACTTGGAAGGGTTCTCTTAGCATTTATTATTAGTAGCTTATGGATTGGTTCGTCTGCCAGCTATATCAAAAAAGTAAAATAAAATAAAAAACAGGATCTCTAATTCCGGGGTAAAATAGATAAATGAAAATGAAAAAAATTAAATTCATTGTATACGTAGTAAATACAAGAATCAGCATTCGGATAAAGATATCACCTTTGAAGGATAACCTGATCTATTCAATATTGCTGTTGTTAGTTGCGAAGTCGTGTCCGACACATCGCGACCTCATGGACAACGTTCCTCCAGGCCTTCCTGTCCTCTACCATTCGTTGGAGTCCATTTAAGCTCATGCCGACTGCTTCAGTGACTCCATCCAGCCACCTTGTTCTCTGCCGTCCCCTTCTTCTTTTGCCCTCAATCGTTCTCAACATTAGACTCTTCTCCAGTGAGTCCTTCCTTCTCATTAGGTGGCCAAAGTATTTGAGTTTCATCTTCAGGATCTGGCCTTCTAAAGAGCAGTCAGAGTTGATCTCTTCTAGGACTGACCGGTTTGATCTCCTTGCAGTCTGAGGGACTCGCAGGAGTCTTCTCCAGCACCATCGTACAAAGGCTTCAATTTTTTTTAAAAAAATTGATTTATATGCCGCCTTTCTCTGGAGAATCAGGGCGGCTTACAATGCGTTAAGCAATAGCCTTCATACTTTTGTATATTTATACAAAGTCAGCTTATTGCCCCCACAAACTGGGTCCTCATTTTACCTTAGAAAGGATGGAAGGCTGAGTCAACTTTGAGCCTGGTGAGATTCGAACTTACAGTAATCGCAGACAGCTGATGTTAATCACAATGCTTTAGTCTGCTGAGCCACCAGGCCCTTTCTTTGGCACTCAGCCTTTCTTATGGTCCAACTTTCACTGCCATACATTGCAACTGGGAAAACCATAGCCTTGACTATACGCACTTTTGTTGGCAGGGTGATGTCTCTGCTTTTTAGTATGCTGTCTAGATTTGCCATAGCTCTCCGCCCCAGGAGCAAGCGTCTTTTAATTTCTTGGCTGCAGTCCCCATCTGTGGTGATCTTGGAACCCAGGAAAATAAAATCAAATAAGACCGGGTCTTATATTAATTTTTGCTCCAAAAAAATGCATTAGGACTTATTTTCTGGTTAGTTCTTAATTTGGGGGGAAAATACGGTACTCAATGCACCCATCTGGCTGACAATCTTAACGGGTTTATTTTAGGGGTAGGGTTTATATTACGAGCATCCTGAAAAATTATGCTAGGACTTATTTTCCGCCTGGGTCTTATTTTTGAGGAAAATTGCAGGGTAGGACAACCTGCAATTCACATTCTGGTGGATGTTTTTTTTCCGGTGGATGTTTTTTTCCAAGCAGGAATGTTAAAATATTAAAGCCTAAGAGAGGCAGAGAGTTGACAGTCAAACAAAACATTTATTTGCATCCCATCTTCATTATTTTATTGAATAATCCAAGGCAGTGAACATACCTAATACTCTTTTCCTGTTTTCTCCAGAACAACAACCCTGTGAGGTGGGTTGGGCTGAGAGGGAGGGAGGAAGGGAGAGAGCGAGAGAGAGACACCCAAAATTACCTGCCGGCTTTCGCGGCTAAGGCAGGACTTGAACTCATAGTTTCCTGCTTTGATAGCTTGGTGCCTTAACTGCTTTTAGACCAAACTGGCTCTCCCTGGAGCAAACTGGCTCTGTAATAAAAATAATAATAATAAATAACTTCATTGCTATAAATCACTGCCTTTAAAAACCTGAATTTCTGCACACTTTCGAAACTGCTCAAAAGCGGCTTTGCCAATTGCACCAGAGCAGGGGTGTCAAACTCGATTTCATTGAGGGCTGCATCGCGGTTGTGTTTGACCTTGGGGGGGGGCAGGTGGGATGTGGGTCGGGTGGGTGTGGCCAGCTCGACGTCACTCATGTCGGGTGGCTGTGGCGGCCGGAGTGCTCCACCAGCGATAACGGGCTGTCGAGCTCCATTTTCAGCTGCGCCGGATTCCTCCAACCCTCTGCCAGCAAAAATGGAACTCGGGAGGGCCACGGGCCGGTCGTTCGGCCAGATCTAAGCTCCTCACAGGCTGGATCTGTGGGCAGAGGTGGGATTCAGCCAGTCCTGTCTGGTTTGGGCGAACTGGTAGTAGCGACTACGGGAGGCCCCGCCCATCCGCCCGGACGTAATGCGCGAGCGATAATCATACGTGGAAGGCTATGCGCAGAGGAGTCGCGGACGCTCCCATTTGCAAACCGGTAGGGAAGTTAAGTAAATCCCACCTTTGCCCGGGGGCCTTGAGTTTGACACCCCTGCACCAGAGCATAATTCCTCTGTGCAAATTAAAACAAAAAACAAAAAACCTGAAAAATCTGGGAATCTGTCTTTCACTGTCATCGGCTCGCCCGCGTGGATTTGGCTGTGAATTCTGCAGCTTCCAAGGCCTCGGTGGAATAGGCTGAGCAACAAGGTGTCAAACCCCCCCCCTTCAGAATAATCTGCCGGTCATTTTTTTTATTATTATTTTTTAAACACATTAGAAATGACAGGCAGAAAGTCAGCCAGACGGTTCCCATTGCCGAGATTTCAGGTTGGATGAGAAAAGAGCTTTGCTCGGTTAAACCATCCCACCCCGCAAGCAGCTGTTAAGGAAGTCATTCCTCATTTGGAAATCTCAAGGTACCACTCGGGTGGGTGGCTGGATGGATGGGGAGGTCGCCATGGCAACCTCAATACTTTGCCGATGCTCCTGTTTCCAACTTTATTACTCCTCAGAGCAAATACTGACAGATAAATAAAGCTGATGACGCCCTACAATAGGCAGGGTGGAATTGTCCTATCTTCTCTTTCCTGTTTCAGCCTGGACAGTGGCTTTCAGCCTATGTTTAATGTCCCAGAAGAGCCTAAATGCTTTATTCCACCCCTGTGTGGATTTTTTGGAGGTTACTATTCCTTCAAAATGGAGGTATGATGGTGGACGAGGAGGCGAGTTTTCCAGAGGTTGGAGCGGAAAAAACAGCATTTCCTTTGATCAGCTTTGTATTCTTGTTTCCCCCCCCCCTGCCCCCGGCGTGTGTGAATGGAGAGAAATGGTTGCTAGAGTCCAGGGAGGGAGGGGAGGTGGAGAGGAGGGGCAGCGTCTAGGCCTAAAACCACGTTGTTGAAGGGTGTAGCCCAGTGGTGGCGAACTTTTTACTCGCCGAGTGCCAAACAGGTACGCGCTTCACTTCCGTGTGGCTCCTCCCCCGGGCGCTGCACACGGAACCACACCATCTGCGTATGCGTGCGGCTTTCGCGTGCCATAGTTTTGCCAGCACGGGCCAGTTTTCATTTGAGGGGCCGCCAGTTGCCGACCAGTAACCTCAGCTTCCCTTCCCTGCAGCCTGCTTCATCTTTGCCTCCCTTGTTCTATTTCTTGACCCAGTCTTCAGACACTAATCCTGAGTTTCTCCACCCCCGTGGCAGGCCCAAAAATATCCCTTCTTCCCCCCCCCCCCACCCAGCAGCTGACATCCCCCAACTGTCTCCTGTGGGAGCAGCTGTCTTGTCTTCATTCTTGTACCCTTCTCAGCCCCACCGAGCCGACACGTTGCCAGCACTCACCCCCAGCAAATCCTCTCCGCTTGCTTGCAAGGTATCCGGTGAGTCGGACGCGAAGAACGACGTTTGCGTCTACATTTTAATGATTGGAAAGGTGCCTGCTGGTGTTGAAATCCCCGTCCCACGTTAGAACAGAATGGACAGGCTGCGAATTCATCTGTGGGGTGGGAGGAAGGGGGTGGAAGCAGGAGAGGGGACAGGAGAGGAGAGTGCTGCATTTTTTTTCCAGCCCCACCCAGCCTGAGATTAGAAATAGAAACAGAATAACCAAGTTGGAAGGGACCTCCGAGGTCTTCTAATCCAGGGGTCGGCAACCTTAAACACTCAAAAGAGCCACAAAGGCCCTAACCGGAAGCCCCCCGTTCAATTCTGGAGCCAACCAGAAGTCCGGTTCCCCCCCACCATAGTTTCTCCTAGCCCGACGTTCTTTTTCCTCCACCTATCCTAACTGAATGCCCTATCAATTGTGGAGTTGACTGGCAACAGGGAGCCGCAGCAGAGGGATGAAAGAGCCACATGCGGCTCCAGAGCCACAGGTTGCCGACCCTTTTTCTAGTCCAACCCCCTGCCTAGGCAGGAAACCGTACACCACTTCAGACAAATGGTTATCCAACATCTTCTTAAAAACTTCCAGCGTTGGAGCTATTCGCAACTTTTGGAGGCTAGTTGTTCCGTATTATTTTATTTAGTGCTTGTGAAAGCACATAACGTCTGATGTGGTAAGTCATTGGAAACCAATTACTATAGATTGGAGATTTAAAAAAAAAAAGCAATACAGGTAGTCCTCGATTTACCACTACGATCCAGCCCCAAATTTCAAGCTGCGAAGTGAATTTTGCTCCATTTTAAGACGTTTCTTGCTACCATTGGGGAGTGAACGACTGCAGCTGATAAATTAGCATTGGGGAGTGAACGACTGCAGCTGATAAATTAGCATTGGTGAGTGAACGACTGCAGCTGATAAATTAGCATTGGGGAGTGAACGACTGCAGCTGATAAATTAGCATTGGGGAGTGAACGACTGCAGCTGATAAATTAGCATTGGGGAGTGAACGACTGCAGCTGATAAATTAGCAACACCGTTATTTAAATGAAGCCGGTTTTCCCCTTAGGTGTTGCTTGTCAGGAGGTCGCCAAAAGGGGATCGCATGACCACGGGACGGTCACAAATGTGAGCCAGTTGCCAAGTGCCCGAATTTGGATCACGGGACCACGGGGATGTTGCCGTGGTCGTAAGGGTGGAAAAGGGCCATAAGTCACTTTTTTCCATGCCGTCGTAACTTTGAACAGTCACTAAAAGAAGGGTTTTAAGTCGAGGGCAACCTGTATCGTCCACATTTCGGTGCATTAGGCTACCACATTCGACAACAGGGTTTGAGGCCTAGAGGCTGCGCCGCCACCTGCCCTCCCTCCATTTTCATAGGAAATCAGTTACACGTTACATGTGTGCGTCCCATAATATCACACATGTTCATTAAAATGAGGCCTGACGTCAGAAGGGACGCAACTGAAAGGAAAAAAGGTTATTTGGAGTTCACAAAAGAGAGTAAAGAAACCTCAATTTGTACTAACTATCTTTTTTTTTCTTATCTGGAGCTAGTCTCCAGCTTGTTTATCAGTTCAGGAATGTTAAAAAAAAAGCTAATTAACCTGAACATCCTTTTAAAAGAGAGAAAATAAATCAAATTAAAAGACACATTAACTCTTGTTACTTAACATTACAAAACCCATGTCATTTGCCCCTCAGTACCAGGCCTTTAATCTTTTCCGATAAGATTCCTTGAGGGCTAGAAACCTGAAGGTTGTTTTTAAAAAGGTCCTCTGCAGCAGGTGATGTTCATTCATTCCAGGGCAGGAAAGACGCTGCAGTTTGGTTTACTTTTCATTTCATGTTTCTCAGCTTCTCGGCCAGGCTCTGACCAGGCTGAACGCGGTTTCTCCCAGCTGGATGGGCGTGCGAGAGCCGCGCCCTGGGAAAATGTGACAGGAGGTGAGAGAACCAGTTAACCAGAGGGCAGGACGGGCTGCCAAAAAGCAGGGCAGAAATAAACGAGATTGCAGAAGTCCTTTCCAAGTGATTTAATCAGAAGGATCGTGCATGGGCGAACCCTGTCAGGGCCTTGCCGATGAATTAAACCTTTCTTGAAATCCTGTTTCCGGCTAGCCTTTGTAAGAAATTTGCCCTGGCAGACCGTAGACCTAATCCCTCTGAGTTGGTGTTGCAGCCTGCCACTGAGATTTCCCTGCCTTGGCTTGCAAAAAGTCGATGAAAGATTGTACCACACACACACACACACCACACACACACAAACACACATCAGGGATGGGCTGGTTGCTGGGTAGGCAGGATGGGCATGGCCTAGTTGGCCTCCTGAACCACGACGGGGAGGGGGCGTTGTCCTCCCCGGGCTCCAGACCAGGGGTGAAATGCTCCCGGTTTGGACCGGATCACCTGATCCGATAGCGATGGCAGAGGGTCGTTCGGAGAACTGGTAGCAAAAATCCCTGCGCGCCCCCTCCCACCATGCCTAGCCGAGCCGCACAATCATCAGAGGCTTTTTTAAAAAAACTTTTAAAAGCATTTTTTCTATAATCTCTTCCGCCGAAAAAATGCTTTTAAAAGTTTTAAAAAAAAAGCCTCTGATGATCATGTGGCTCAGCTGGGATCGTCAGAGGCTTTTCGAAGCATTTTTTTCTGCAACCTCTTCGGCTGAAAAGGTGGTTAAAAAAATGCTTTGAAAAGCCTCTCTGACGATCCCAGCTGAGTTGCCTGATCATCAGAGAGGCTTTTAAAAGCATTTTTTAAAAAGCCTCTCTGACGATCCCAGCTGAGTTGCCTGATCGGCAGAGAGGCTTTTCAAAGCATTTTTTTCTGTAACCTCTTCGGCCAAAAGGGTGGTAAAAGAAATGCTTTGAAAAGCCTCTCTGACGATCCCAGCTGAGTTGCCTGATCGTCAGAGAGGCTTTTCAAAGCATTTTTTTCTGCAACCTCTTCGGCCAAAGGGGTGGTAAAAAAAAAGCTTTGAAAAGCCTCTCTGACGATCCCAGCTGAGTTGCCTGATCGTCAGAGAGGCTTTTCAAAGCATTTTTTAAAAAGCCTCTCTGACGATCCCAGCTGAGTTGCCTGATCGTCAGAGAGGCTTTTCAAAGCATTTTTTTCTGCAACCTCTTCGGCCAAAGGGGTGGTAAAAAAAATGCTTTGAAAAGCCTCTCTGACGATCCCAGCTGAGTTGCCTGATCGTCAGAGAGGCTTTTAAAAGCATTTTTAAAAAAGCCTCTCTGACAATCCCAGCTGAGTTGCCTGATCGTCAGAGAGGCTTTTCAAAGCATTTTTTTCTGTAACCTCTTCGGCCAAAAGGGTGGTAAAAGAAATGCTTTGAAAAGCCTCTCTGACGATCCCAGCTGAGTTGCCTGATCGTCAGAGAGGCTTTTCAAAGCATTTTTTTCTGCAACCTCTTCGGCCAAAGGGGTGGTAAAAAAAAGGTTTTGAAAAGCCTCTCTGACGATCCCAGCTGAGTTGCCTGATCGGCAGAGAGGCTTTTCAAAGCATTTTTTTCTGCAACCTCTTCAGCCAAAGGGGTGGTGAAAAAAATGCTTTGAAAAGCCTCTCTGATGATCCCAGCTGAGTTGCCTGATGGTCAGAGAGGCTTTTAAAAGAATTTTTTTAAAAGGCTCTCTGACGATCCCAGATGAGTTGGGATTTTTGGCATTCTTGCTGTGTTTTCTATTTGAAGAAAACAAATAACACGTTTTGCAGAAGTCAGGAGCATTCTAATGTAAACATATCCCCCCCCCCCCGGTATCTTCTGTGGTATAGTCCATAGAGGGCAGCTGAATGTTCTAAGGATCTGGGCAAAATAAACCGGACTGATCCATTTCAGATTGCAGGGGATGCTGTCTGCTGTAGAACATGAACAAAGTTTCTGAAGGGAAATCTCAGCTCAAAAGCAATTTACAAATGTAAAAAGACAGGAAGAGGATTTCAAGCCAGCACCTCTAGTGAAAGAGGCTGTCCTGAGAGATGATTTATAATTCAAGGTTGACTCAGCCTTTCATCCTTCCGGGATGGACAAAATGAGGACCCAGATTGTTGGGGGCAATAGGCTGACTCTATAAACCACTTAGAGAGGGCTGTAACGCTCTGTGAAGCGGTATATAAATCTTAAGTGCTATTGCTATAATAAATATCAATCATTATTCAGCTCAGCAATTTAAATAACAATTTAAAAGGCAGCCATTTAAGGAACAGACAATCATCTTCAAGAGGAACATATCAAAATTAATAGAGAGGAAACAAAAAAAAGTTATTAAAAAAAATCTTTTGGAAAAGCCCTTTTCTGGCTTTTAGAAAGGAATTCACAGAACTGGAGCCACCACTGAAAAAGGCCCGTCTCTTGTACGCGTCCCCATATAGAATAATAAATATAAATCATTTCTCCAAAAAGGTGAGAAGGATATCTGCTACTTCTTTATTTTTTCTTGTGGCTATGTTGCTTTTTTTTAAAAAAGAAAATAAATAAATGTGAGAAGTATGCAAAAATGCCTGCTAAAACTATTGCAGGCAACTTAAAGCACAGATCAGTGTTGGGCCGAAAGTAGAAACAGCTTGAGGTTCAAATGCATCCTAAAGTTTGCAGACTCTGACTTTGGGCCAATCTTTCCCTCCCTTCTTGCCTCTCAGGGTTGTTGTTTTGAGGAAAATAACAGTGGAGATACAGGTAGACCTGGACTATTCAGCATTCATTTAACGAATGTAGTTAACAACAGCGCTGAAAAAGCTGATTTATGACTGCTCTTTTTTTTTTTAATTTGATTTATATGCCGCCCTTCTCCGGAGACTCAGGGCGGCTTACAATGCGTTAAACAATAGCCTTCATACTTCTGTATATTTTAAACAAAGTCAGCTTATTGCCCCCACAAACTGGGTCCTCATTTTACCTACCTTAGAAAGGATGGAAGGCTGAGTCAACCTTGAGCCTGGTGAGATTCGAACTTACAGTAATTGCAGACAGCTGGAGTTAAATTACAGTGCATTAGTCTGCTGAGCTATCCAGGCTCTTCACAGTTATGTGAGCGCAGCGCCCTCTCGGTGAGGGCGTCAACCAGCTCAGCTGCGCCGTGCATGTGCGCACGCCTCCTGCAGGCCAGTTGGTCTTCAGGTCTCTGTTGCGTATGCACAGGAGATGGGTGGCATGGGGGGGCATGCATGCATGTCGTGTAGTGGGACACATGTGGGGGGGGCATGCATGCATGTGAAGGAGGCAGGATGCGTGCATGGGGGCCGTGCATGCATGCACAGGGCTGGACATATACGCAGGGTCCATGTGGGCATTGCATTTTGGGGATTTGGGTACATGCGCACGCATCTAGCTGGGCTGGCTTGATCCCATCCTCTGTTTTAAATTGTAATTGATTTTAAATTGGACTGTTTTAATTGTCGGCCGAAAATGTTTAATATTTTTAAATTGGTTTTAATTTTTGTATGTCATGTTTTATTCTGGCTGTTCACCGCCCTGAGTCCGCAAGGAGAAGGGCGGTTTATAAATTGAAACAAATAAATAAATAAATAAAAATTCATGCGTGCCCACGCACGCTTTGGGCTCTTGGCCGGAAAAAGTTAGCCATCACTGCCCTATATAGATGTAATATGAATATTACAAGGAACATTACAATCTCACATGTCATAAAATAACACCTCCTTCCCTCCCGGCCCAGCACATAAATTCAATAATGGTATTTCCATTTTCTCTTCTTCCCCTGCAGGAAATGAAGCCACAGGGGAGCTGTTCCAGATGACCTTCCCGGAGTGAAGATGTCCTCCTTAGACCCCCTGCCTCCCGCCACGCCTCCCTCTCAGAAACCCGCTCGCATTATCAAGCCACGCCCGCCCACCAGGCCGCGTCCTTACCTACCCCCCAGGCCGGACTCCGCCAAGCTGCTCCGGGTCCCTACCCCTCCTTTGCCGCTGGAGAAGAACGGGCGCTCGACAGCTACCGAACACCCGGGCGGCCCAACTCAGTCCTTGCAGAAGCTGCAGAAATCTGGCGCCGTTCGCAAGATCGTGGTACACTTCGATCAAACGGGCCCTCCGGAGAAAGAGGATGCCGAAAAAATTATCCGATCGCCGCCTTCCGGCTGCCAACAGAATGAGAACAAGGAAGAAAAAGCCATTGGAGAAAAAGAGAGCCCGGATCGCTTGGGTAAGTGGGCCAACTTTGGCTTGGGCTCAAGATAGTACACTTTGTAGAGATTCTCAGTCATCTAGGTCAGTGATGGCTAACCTTTTTGCCATCGCGTGCCAAAAGCGGGGGGGAACGCAGTGGGGTCAGACACCCGCGTGCCCACATCCATAATTCTATGCCCCCCCCTGTGCTCCCCCCACTTTTGGCATGTGGTGGCATGGTGGGCCCGATAGACCCGTTTTTTGCTGTCCCCAGGCTCCAGAGCCTTTCTAAAAGCCTGGGGAGGGCAAAAACGGCCTTCCCCAGCCCCCTCGAGGCCCTCCGGAGGCTGGAAACAGTGTGTTTCCTGACTTCTGGTGGGCCCAGAAGGCCCGAAAATCAACTGGCTGGCGCACGCATGTGTGTCGGAGCTGAGCTCGCGTGCCCACTGATATGGCTCCGCGTGCCACCTGTGGCACCCGTGCCATAGGTTCGCCATCACGGATTTAGGTCATGGCATATAAATCAAATAATAAATAAATAAATAAATAAATAAATAATAAATAAATAAATAAATAAATAAATAAATAAATAAATAAATAATAAATATATATATATATGGTTGCTCCAAAGGTGCTTTTTTTAGGAGGCAACTGGACTTTCTTGTTTTTTCTTTTGAAGACATTTCGCTTCTCATTCGAGAAGCTTCTTCAGCTCTGACAGGATAGTGGGGAAAGGAAGGATTTATATTCCTTCCAGACAGCCTGTCATTTGCATCCTTTTAGAGGGTCGTTGAAGCCCTTGGAGGTTTATCTGTGTTCTCAGGGTGAAGCACTACTCAGGTGACTACTTTCGTGTGGCGAAAGCGAGTGCGTGCGTACAACACGCACGACCTCCCCCCCGCTCACCTGCGCATGCGCGCACAACCTCCCCGCCCCCCATTTTGTGCCTAGCAGGCTTTCCTGCAGCCTCCTGGGATCAAAAATGGGCAGTGAGGGGGCGCTGCCTCCCTGCCCCCCGTTTTGGGCCCGTTTTGGGCTTAGTACACCTCTCTACAGCCTCTTGGGCCCAAAGATGGGCTGGGGGGGGCACTGCACCCCCCCACGCCTGCATGCGCGACCCCCACTCCCCCACATGGGCACATGAGCTCCCCTGTGCATGCGCTTGTCTCCTGCATGCGCCCGCCCCCACGCATCCCGAAAATCAACTGGCTAGTGGGAGGCGCGCACATGCATGCATGGTGGGGCTGAGTTGGGCGACAGCTCATGTGCCCGCAGAGAGGGCTCTGCATGTCAGCTGTGACACGCGTGCCATAAGTTTCCCATCATGCCCTTTGCCCAAGGGCTGGGCAATTCTGGCCCTTTTATGACCTATGGACTTCAAGTCCCAGAATTCCTGAGCTAGCATGCTGGCTCAGGAATTCTGGGAGTTGAAGTCCACAGTTCATAAAAGGGCCAGAATTGCCCAGCCCTGCCTTAGCCCAGCTCGCCTCACAGGGTTGTTATTGTGGGGAAAATAGGAGGAGGAAGTTGTGTTGGATACCTTTGCTGCCTTGAGTTATTTGTAAAAGCAATAAACCGTATAAATAAATAAAAATACAAATTGTCTCTCTCCCTCTGCTTCCTCTCAGATCCTTGCAAGGAAACCCAGCCATCGGTATTATCGGAGGCGGAGCAAAACGGGCTGGATTCTCCCACTTCCTGTCTGTCCGGCTGCCCCTGTGTTTGCCATCAACAGAACCCGGGCATGGTCTTGGTTTGGGTCCCCGCGGCATCCCGGCTGCAGGATACGGAGAACGGGCTGGCTTCGGACCTATCATCCTCTGCCGACGAAGGGGGAGCCTCCTTCCAAAAATTCCTGGGAATCGGTGCCTCGCCTGCCCAGCCTTCCTCTGTCTCAGCGGGCAAGGTCCCTAAATCTCGTCGTTCGTCCCGAAGCAAAAAGCCCCTTGACTCCCCGCCGTCCACAAACGGGCACCCCGAAGGGGGTGTCGTGCTGACGAGCTACCGTTCCACGGCCGAGCCCCTTCCTCTACGCTGCCCGCCAGTGATGCCCAAGCCGCCTCGTCGCAACAAAGGGGGTGGTTCTGTCTCTCTGGATGGCGAGCTCCTACCTCCGGCCATCCCACCCAAAGCGCCCACGAAACCGCCTCGCAGTTCCTTGGGACCCTCGACTCGCCGGAGTTCCCTCCAATACCCGCTTGAGATGAACCACCTTCCTGGCCGGGTCTCTCCGTTTGCTGTTGGGGAAGGTTTTCTCATGTTGCCTCCCCCCACCCAGCCACCCCCACCTCCCCCAACGTCCCAGACCCCTCCGCCCCTCCCCATTTCTCAGGCTCGCTCCCAGATGTGTACAGCCCCCCCTCCGCCCTCCCAGCCCCCTCCCCTGCTGCCTCAGGGTCTCCCTCCTCCGCCAACTCAGCCGCCGCCACCGCTGGAAGGTTCATCTCTAGAGGACAGCCCTTGTCAAGGTACCATTTGCATCCCCTTGGGGTAAAACTGTATCTCCCAACCTCGACCGCTTTAAGATGTCTGGACTTCAACTCCCAGAATTCCCCCAGCCAGTTTTGCTGGCTGTGGAATTCTGGGAGTTGAAGTCCAGACATCTTAATAGCGTTGAAACAGAAACTTTGTGGTAGCTGGCTTAGAATTCTGGGAGTTGAAGTCCAGGCATGTTAATGTGGTTGAAATTGAGAAACTTTGTGGTAGCTGGTTGTGGAATTCTGGGAGTTGAAGTCCACACTTTTTTTTTTTTTGTAAATAAGTTTTATTAGAATTTTTCTTTCATCTTACATATTTTATGAACAGCGTGTTGACTAGGTACCTTCCCATTTTTCCATATTCACCTCTTATATAATTGTTTTATCACAAATTAATCATTTTTCACCATATTTTATTATTTCAGCTTCTGCCATGTTATTCTTTTTTTCAAATCTATTTTACATCATATCTCTCTTTCCAATTTTAGCCATAAATATTCTCTTTCCATACTGTGTTTCCCTGAAAATAAGACCCTGTCTTATATTTTTTTTGATCCCTGAAATAAGCACTTGGCCTTACTGCCATGCACTCAAATACCCGATTGGGCTTATTATCAGGGGATGTCTTATTTTGGGGTAAACAGGGTACTTCTTTCTCATATCTTATTTTCTTCTTAATACATAAACAATATCACTATCCGCCATTAATTCCTAATCCTTTACAATAACGTCAATTAATTATCTTATTTCTCCATTGCTAAATATATTTCTCAAATTCCCCTTCCCACTTTTTAACATTTCAACTTCGTCTCTTCCTTTAAATTTAAATTGTCTTCAAAATTAAACCAAATTGCCATTTCACATTTCATCTGCTATCCTGTTTTACTATACGCAATATACATCATCATATTCAAATCGTACATAAAAACACCCTTTAACTTAGGGTGTTAACTTAATTGTTAACATCCTCAATTAATAATATTAATACAATTCCCTTAAATCTACTAGTATGTACCTTATTTTCCTTCCTTCTTTCAAGCCCCCATTTCTTAATGTAGTTGACATTGCAAAAATTTGTGGTAGCTGATTGTGGAATTCTGAAAATTGAAATCCACACAGCTTAACCTAGTTGAAACAAAAACTTTGTGGTAGCTGGGTTGGAATTCTGGGAGTTGAAGTCCATCTTAATGTAGTTGAAACTGAGAAACTTCGTGATAATTGTTTGTGGAATTCTGGGAGTTGAAGTCCAGACTTCTTAATGTACTTCAAACTGCGAAATTTTGGGGTAGCTGATTCTGGAATTCTAAAAATTGAAGTCCACACATTGAAAGTGAGTAACTTTGTGGTAAAAGGATAGGAAAGAGGGATATTGTGTTGTCACGCACTTTCAAGTTTTTCTTAGCTAAGGGGCTGCTTAGTGGGGGCTCTATTCCAAAACCAGAAGGGGCATTTTTGTCTGGAGCACAAGAAACTTTTTCAGTTCGAAAAGTTTGAAATGTCTTTTTTTCCCCCTCAAATGCGGCAGCTCAGTTTTTCTGCTTGGAAGCCTTTCAGGTCTTCCCCAAACATCTCATTCCTCCCTAGTAGCCTGTTGTATGCTAGAAACTGGGCACTGAAAATGAAACAGTTTTTTGACTCAAAACATTTGACGTATTGTTATGATGGGGCAAAGGTCTTGTTTTTCTAAACTTCCGGGAAAATTCCACTATCTCTGATCCGATTGGAGAGGGACACTGTCTGCTCTCCCTGCTATTGATAATGTGGCTTGGCTCATTTACTTCGAGTTGCACGTAGTCCTCGATTTATGACCATATTAGCCTCTTATGGCCGCTAGTCCAGTTTTCAGCCCCCCCCCAAAATTGTAAAATGTGATCATGTGACCACGAGACACTGCAAATGACTGTCCATGCAAGCCAGTTGTCAAACACCCGAACTACATTTCCATGCTGGGGATGGGGGACGGGGGCAACCATTGGAACTTCAAAAATGGGTCATAAGCACCAATGGGTTATTGTGGCCTGCCAGCAGCCATCGGAGCTGGTGGTAGACTCAGGCAGTGAGGAGGTTGGGGAGGAACGTGGGCCAGTCCTGGAGTCTGGAGAAGGCTCTGATGAGTGCTCTGCGTCGGAGGCAGAGATGGTGCCAGGGCCATCTGACAGTTGTCAGCTACCTTAGGAGTCGGACATCAGTGGGGCAGAAGAACAGCTGGAGCCTGTTCCCAGTGTGTGCATGTGCAGAGCTGCCAGGAGAAGGGAACAGCTAAGGAACAAGGGTCGACTCAGGAGTAAAGCCAAAGGTGGACAGTGAATGGCCCCTCCCATAGGGAATCAGGAGCGAAAGGGGAGTGGAATTTGCAGGAGACAATTACCGTATTTTCCGGCGTATAAGACGACTGGGTGTATAAGACGACCCTCCTCAGAGCCATTTAAGGCTCGTCAGAGCCTTATGGGCTGGTCTGCCTGGTTACAGGAGAATGAGACCCGGTGTATAAGACGACCCCCGACTTTTGAGAAGATTTTTGTGTGTTAGAAAGTAGTCTTATATGCAGGAAAATACAGTAGTTCGCTTAATTGGTTCGTGACTCTCCGAGACTCTTTGCCAAGTTTCGAAGATATCAGCCTGGCAGCTCTCCAAGCCAGATAAGGACTGTAACAGTAAATTCTCCCTTGAAGGACTTTGCTGGATGTGAATGAGAGGAATTCACAGTAACTTCATAAAAAGGGGGTTTTGTCGGGACAAGGAGTCTGCTTCGTGGTTTGGGGAAGCCTAAGTTAGAACATGAGGAAGTGCGTGGTAGATTCCAATGGTTGCTACGCAATCGGTTGTAAATCGAGGACCACCCGTGTTTGAGTCAGACTTCCTTCATCTGATGCATTCCAGAAGTATTACACAGCAGATCCCATCTCCTCAATCCAAACCGAAAACTTGGCCAGATGCTTGAGGTGTTACAGCAGTCCTTAGGTTTTCCCCAGTGTCCATCATCTGTTCTTGTCCGTGTTATGAATTGAAATGTCCTTTCCTGTTAACCCATTCCTGGTGTTTCGCTGACTCTGACAACTTTTTCTTCTGCAGGTGGCTGCGAAAATGAAGAGAGCAGTTTCAGCGAGTCGGAGACGGACAAGTCAGACAACAGGTGTGTTCAGATTACAGATGAACAGAGTTAGAAGGGACCTTGTAGGTCATCTAGTCCAACCCCCCCTCCCCCAAGCAGGAGATCCTACACCATTTCTGACAAATGGCACTCCAAGCTTTTCTTGAAAGCCTCCAGGGATGAAGCTCCCAAAACTTCTGAAGGCAACTTCTGTTCCATGGGTTGATTGTTGTCACTGTCAGAAAATTTCTTCTTATTTCTAGGTTGAACCTCTCCTTGATCTGTTTCCATCCGTTATTCCTTGTCTGGCCTTTGGTGGCATAGAAAATAGCTTGACCCCTTCCTCTCTGTGGCAGCCCCTCAAATATTGGAAGACTGCTATCATGTCTCCCCTGGTCCTTCTCTTCCCTAGACTAGCCATGCCCAGTTCCTGCAACCGTTCTTTGTATGTTTTATCTCCAATCCTCTAATCATCCTGGTTGCTCTCCTCTGAACTCTTTCTAGAGTTTCAACATCTTTTTTTATAGTCTGGTGACCAAAACTGGGTGCAGAATTCTAAGTGTGGTCTTACTAAGGCTTTATAGAGTAGTATTAGTACCTCACTTGAACTTGATTGTATCCCTCTGTTAATGCAATTTTTTTATTATTATTATTTATATGCCGCCCTTCTCCGAAGACTCAGGGCGGCTTACAATGCGTTAAGCAATAGCCTTCATACTTTTGTATATTTATACAAAGTCAGCTTATTGCCCCCACAAACTGGGTCCTCATTTGACCTACCTTAGAAAGGATGGAAGGCTGAGTCAACCGTGAGCCTGGTGAGATTCGAACTTACAGTAATTGCAGACAACTGAATATTATTAACAGGCTTTAGTCTGCTGAGCTATCCAGGCTCCCTTGATTCTTGTGCTAATCAAGCTATGCTGAAAATGAAAATGAAAGTAAAGCAGGCTATTTTCTGTTTGCTGCAACGAGGCACATTTCTTTTTCTTGTTTTCGTTACCAAAAAAGATAGGTGCGTCTTATAGTCCAGAGCGCCTTATTCTCTGAAAAATACGGTACTTTTGCTTGCCGCAATTGTAAACAGTTGCTCTATATAAAACTGTCATATCTCATTGTCTGTAACCTTCAATTTGGGCAAAACAGGGTATCATAGGGCAATAGTTTTCCATCAACGTACCTCGAATGGGCTAACTTACGGAATGCAACCACAATTTGGGACCCATGACTCCTGAAAGATTGGCAAAATTGTGGCCATTTCAGTGCCGCCTCAATCATCCGTTGGGGAAGTGATCATCATTTCCATCGCTCTCTGACAGCTTCCTTTAAAGGAAAGTCAGTGGGGAAGCCAGCGGGAAATTGAAATTCACTCCCGCTGCCGCTGCCTTTTTGCCCATGGTCTTTCTGTCATTCTCACCCATCTCCTCTGGGGTTGAAATTTGGCAAAGGTGTGGCTGCTTTAGTGCTGCCATGCCACCACACTGCTGCATCAGCCATGGACATGCGATTTTTAATTTCCCCCCACTCCCTGCGAGCTGTCTGCAAGGAAAGTCCATGGGGAAGCCAGCAGGAAGTCAAAAGTTGGTCCCACTGCTGTTTTGGCTGCTTGGGGTTAGTCTGTTTCTCTGTTTTAGTTAATTTCCCTCACTCCCTGCCAGTTTCTGCAAGGAAAGTCCATGGGGAAGCCAGCAGGAAGTCAAAAATTGGTCCCACTGCTGTTTTGGCTGCTTGTGGTTAGTCTGTTTCTCTGTTTTAGTAAGGAAATATCTCTGAAATGGCCCAATGAGGCATGGGTCACCTACTTTTAGCAAAATTCTTAGCTTTTGCCAAACCTACCAGACCATTTCTCCCATAGGAGGTGCCACTGTTAAGCATGTTTGATCCGCTCTTTGGCTCCCTGAAATATAATCTGTCAGTTATTTGTTGCATTCTTCTTAAATAACAGATTCATGCAGACTGAGAGAAAGTTTTATATACATACATACATATATAAAACAGCTTTCAAAAATTCTTCAAGACTATGGATTTTGATTATTGTTTGTTTGGCACAAGGAAAGGGGAAATAGATGTTTAATTAATTATTTGAAAAGGATTTCCATTAGCGAAAGAGTAGTCTTTAATCATTGCTGTCAAACAAGACGCATGAATTGAGTACTTATGAAGAAAGGAAAATCCCAGAGACGAAATAGATCCCTCTTTCCTGAATTTGTGGTTTTGAACATCTCTATTTCTGAATTCTGAATTGATGGGGTTTTCTAAACCATTAGCAGCAAAAAAATAAAAATAAAAATTTTCCCAATGACATCAACATTAAAAAATTGGGGGGAAAACCAAGAGGGTTATCCTATATTCAAGGTTCTCCATTTGATGCTAGATGAAGAAGATATTTTTTTCCCTCCCAACATCGCCCCAAATGTGGCGTTAACAGGCTTCTTAGCAAATCAACAACTGCAGAGTTGTTGTGTTCATAGGATTGCTTAAAGGTTCCCCTCACACATATGTGCTAGTTGTTCCCGACTCTAGGGGGCGGTGCTCATCTCTGTTTCAAAGCCGAAGAGCCAGCGCTGTCCAAAGACGCCTCCATAGTCATGTGGCCGGCATGACTAAACGCCAAAGGCGCACGGAATGCTGTTACCTTCCCACCAAAGGTGGTCCCTATTTTTCTACCTTCATTTTTTACGTGCTTTCGAACTGCTAGGTTGGCAGAAGCTGGGACAAGTAACGGGAGCTCACCCCGTTATGCGGCACTAGGGATCTGAACCACTGAACTGCTGATCTTTCGATCGATAAGCTCAGCGTCTTAGCCACTGAGCCACTGTGTCCCTTATGGGATTGCTTATCATTGCTTTTTTCTGCTTTGCCCCTATATCACAGGCATTCTTCGGCGCTCTCGTCTAAGAGTCCGGACTGGGGGCTTTGCCTGCAGGACGGTAAGTGTATTATTATTATATTATTATTATTATTATTATTATTATTATTATTATTATTATTATTATTATTATTATTATTATTATTATTATTATTATTATTTTAAATTGAGAGCAAAGACAAACCCAGGAAAAGTGACTCAGTTAAAGCCACGGAGCAGCCTCTGACTCAATTTCTTTTCCTTCTTCTGAAATCCCATGTGAAATTCTCCTATTCTCCCATATCCTAAAGCAGCCTTTCTCAACTTTTAAGATCGATCAGAATAGAACTGAAAGGGGCCTTGGTGGTCTTCTACTCCAAGCCCTTGCTCAAGCAGATACCTGTTGTGGCCTGGCAGCAGATTCGGACAGTGAGTGTTGTGGCTCCGTTGCCTGAGCCTGTGTCATCAGCAGATACAGACTCTGAGAGTGAGGGAGAGGAGTTGGCAAAGCCTCCTTCTCCAGGACCCTCCTCTCTGGCAATGCCTCCGGAGGACACCGAAGGGCAAGAGATAGGCCCAGAGCCAAGCACGTCCCCGCAGCCACAGGTGGACAGCGATGAAGGAGATAAGTGCTGGCTGGATCCTTGTCAGCATCGCAGAGACAAACGTGCACAGCAAAAGGGAAGGCGTGCCTTTGATTAGCTAACTCACTGGACCACACCCCACAGGCTATAAAAGGGGGTGAGTTAGCCATTCAGACTCTGTGACGGACAAAACGAATTCCTTTGAGTCACTTTGCATCTCGGCTTCGGATTTATTCTTGGACAATTGTTATTTGTGTGTATTTCTTCTCTGTTGATAAAAGGTCTTGGCAAGCAGCTGCTGGTGGGGTTGCTGTCAAGCGTCTTATCGGACTAATTGGTTGCCTGCCAGTTTATTTAACCCCCGGCTGTCTGTTTTTGTGTGTGTGTGGGAGACAGGGACAGAACAGTGATGTTCTGTCTCCGCCCCCAGGAATAAACCCAATTCAGACAGTCGGAGATTAAAATAAGCTGGCAGGCAACCAAGTAGTCTGATAAGGAGCTTGGCAGCAATCCCAGCAGCTGCGTGCCAAAACCTTTATTAACAGAACAGAAAAATACACACCACAAGTGTCCAGAATAGCCAAAGCTGAGATGCAGGAATATTTGTTTTTGTTCGTCACAAAAGTGCAGGCTGACTCACTCTCTTTTATAGGCTGTGGGGTGTGGTCCAGTGAGTCAGCTAATCACGAGCATGCCGTGCCTTCTGTTGGGCACGTTTCTCCCTGCGTCGCTGGCGAGGATCCAACCAGCACTTATCTCCCTCGTCGCTGTCCACTTGTGGCTGCAGGGATGTGCTTGGCTCTGGGCCCATCTCTTGCCCTTCGGTGTCCTCCAGGGGCATTGCCAGAGAGGAGGGTCCTGGAGAGGGAGGTCTTGCCAATTCCTCCCTTTCACTCTCGGAGTCCTCTCCTGACGATGACACAGGCTCAGGCAATGGAGCCACAACAAGTGAGGAAGTTGGGGAGGAACATGGGCCAGTCCTGGAGTTTGGGGAGGGCTCTGATGAGGGCTCTGCGTCAGAGGCAGAGAGAGGGCCAGGGCCGTATGCCAGTTATCAGCTGCCTTTGGAGTCAGTCATCAGTGAGGCAGATGAACAGCTGGAGCCTGTTCCCAGTGTGCGCATGCACAGAGTTGCCAGACGAAGGGAACAGCTAAAGAACAAGGGTCGACTCAGGAGTAAGGCCACAGGTAGACGATGAATAGCCCCTCCCAGAGGGAATAAAAGAGGAGCGAAAGGGGAGTGGAATTTGCAGGAGACAATTAGTTCATTACTGCATTCTTGCCAAGTATTGCAGCGTCTGAAAGATATCGGCCTGGAGAGTCTTGGAAGACTGTGGGAGAAGAAAGACTTTGCTGGAGAGGAATTCACTGTAAATTAAACAAAAGGTTTTTTGGGTCGGGACGAGGACTCGGCTTTGTCGTTTGGGGAAGCCTAGGTCAGAATGATACCATTTCAGGCAGGTGGCTGCACAGTCTCTTCTTAAAAACCTCCAGTGATGAAGCATCCACAACTTCTGGAGGCAAGCTGTTCCACCGGTTAATTGTCTACCCTCTTAGGAAGCTTCTTCTTAATTCCAGGTTGCTTCTCTCCTTGATTAGTTTCCATCTGTTGTTTCTTGTCTTGCCTTCTGGGGCTTTCAACTCTGGGAGTTGAAGTCCACAAATCTTAAAAGTTGACGAAGTTGAGAAACGTTGCCCTGGAGGCATAGTTCACTGCTGAGATGGTTTAAAAGCCCTGATTAGGGTGCTACCTCATTGCTAAATCCTTGTGCTACCATTCCCTAGTAGTTACTCATCCGGATTTCCTTCTTTAAAGTTTTAAAGTTCACTTACACAGGATCTAACTGTGGAGACCATGTGCTGGGGACATTCCTAGGAACTCACTATACTAGTGTTCCTCAACCTCAGCCATTTTAACATGTGGGGATTTCAACTGCCAGAATTCCACAATCAGTTACCACAAAGTTTCTCAGTTTCAATTACATTAAGATGTATGAACTTCAACTCCCAGAATTCCAAGCCAGCTACCACAAAGTTTCTGCTTCAACTATGTAAAGATATGTGGACTTCAACTCCCAGAATTCCAAGCCAGCTACCACAAAGTTTCTGCTTCAATTATGTAAAGATGTGTGGACTTCAACTCCCAGAATTCCAAGCCTGCTACCATAGAGTTTCTGCTTCAACTATGTAAAGATGTGTGGACTTCAACTCCCAGAATTCCAAGCCTGCTACCACAGAGTTTCTGCTTCAACTATGTAAAGATGTGTGGACTTCAACTCCCAGAGTTCCAAGCCTGCTACCACAGAATTTCTGCTTCAACTATGTAAAGATGTGTGGACTTCAACTCCCAGAATTCCAAGCCAGCTACCACTATGTTAAGATGTGTGGACTTCAACTCCCAGAATTCCCCCAGCCGGCAAAACTGGCTCGGGGAATTCTGGGAGTTGAAGTCCACACACCTTAAAATGGCTGAGGTTCGAGAAATACTGCACTATGCCCTTTACTTCACACAACTTAAAATAGTTTTTCAGATACGCTTATAATATTTTATAGGAAGTTGACAGCTTTCTGAAAACCCGGGGCAAAAATTGGACGATTGCAACCTTGAGGGATTTTTTCGTTTTTTATGAAGTATAGATAGTCTCCGACTTACAACCATTCGTTTAGTGGCCGTTCAAAGTTACGACAGCACTGAAAAAAGTGACTCATGACCATTTTTCACACAACCATTGCTGCACCCCACCCCCCATGGTCACGTGATCAAAGTTTGGTTCATATTTATGATGATTGGGAGTTCCAGGTTCGTATACTACCGGTTCGCCACATGTACACACGCTTGCTTTGCGTGCGCACCTTCCGTGTATGCGCTCGGCCTTCCATGTATGTACTTTGGTCATGCGCACGCCTTCTGTGCATGCGTCCATACTAAAAAATGCGGCTAAATAGGACTGCATAGCGCCGTGGCGGATGGGCAGGCCCACCCACGACCTCCGCTACCAGTTCGCACGAACCAGCCGAATACCACCTCTGGTCACATGATCCCCTCTTGCAACCTTCTGACAAGCAAAGTCAATGGGGAAGCTAGATTGATTGAACAATTGTGTTGCTAATTTAACAATGACAGTGTTTCGCTCAAAAACTGGGTCAAGGAAGGCCGTAGACTGGTTCAAAGCTCACTTCACAACGGTCCTCCTTATGAAAAGAAATTTTGGGTTCAGTTGCGGTCATAAGTCGCGGGCGATAGTTGTTCATTTGGGCATGGCGCGTTGTTCCCCCACCGAGATTCACTGTGTTGTGTCTTTCTCTGCCTTCTGTTGTCTTGTAGAACCTTTGTATCAAACCTACCGCCAGGCTGTCATCTCCAAGGAGATCGAGAGGCAGACGGTTCCACGCAACTGTAGTTTCAGCAGCTCGGATTACAGAGCCCCTTCTCCTGGGGAAGGGTCAACGGGACCCCAGGGCCCCGTCCCTCATAGCACCCTTTGGCAGGAGCTGCCAGCTGTGCGAGAAAGTGGCCTTTTGGACAAAATCAGCCCAGAAGAAAGGAAAATGCAAGAGGTGAGTCTAATAGGACTTAGGTAAGAAAGGCGCTTCCCACCAGACAGAATTCGAGGTGTCTGAAATTTGCTTCAGAAATTTTCCTGACGGTCGGAACAAATAATCAGTGGAACGACTTGCTTCCAGAAGTTGTGGCTGCTCCAACACTGGAGGTTTTTAAGAAGAGATGGGGCAACCATTTGTTAGGAATGGCATAGGGCCATGATGGCGCACCTACAATATACATGCCACAGCTGGCAGGCAGAGTCCTCAATGCAGGCGCGCGAGCCGTCGCCCAGCTCAGCTCCACCGTGAATGTTTGCACGCCTCCCACTGGCTAGCTGATTTTCGGGATATGCGGGGGGGCAGGGCGCATGCGGGAGATGCACGTGCATGCACAGGGGGGTCGCGTTCATGCGTGGGGGACGGGAGTTACGGGGGCAGAGCGCGGGGGTGTGGCATGCCCTCCCACAGCCTATTTTTGGGTCCAGGAGACTACAGGGAGGCCTGCTAGGCCAAAAACAGGGGAAAAGGGGGGTCACACGTGCATGTGTGGGGGGTGCCGGGGGGAGGAGTCATGCGCGCATGGACAGGCAGGGCGCACGTTGCATTATGGGTGCCAGCCCACGCGCTTTCAGCACACGACGAGAAGGGGGTTGGACTAGAACAGGGGTCGGCAACCTTAAACACTCAAAGAGCCACTTCGTTTCCCACCGAAAAAAAACACACCGGAGCCACAAAACCTGGGTGGGCATGGCCAACTCGATGTCACTCAGTCCCATCCAGTCACATGACCCCCCCTAGCCACGCCTACCCAGCCACAAAACCATTCTGTCTCCCACTCTCCATAACTCCCGCTTTCACCCCTACCCCGTGTCTCTCTCCTTCTGTATCTCTTCCTCCCTCTCCCTGTCTTACCCCTCTCTATGTATCACTCTATGTGTCTCTGTCTCTGTCTCTCTCTCTCTCTCTCTCTCCTCTCTCTGTATATATATGTGTGTGTGTGTCTCTCTCCCCCCTCCCTTCGGGTGACTGTCCTCCTCCTCCCCACTCCTCTTGTGATGCCCTGGCTGGCCGTGGCTGAGCTGGTAGCGTGTGCATGCCCGGGGAGACCCTCCCCAAGCGAGCACCAAAGCTTAGGAGGGTCTTAACAGGATGTGGCTTCTCTCCTGCACTAATGCTCCAGCCATCGCTTTGCCCTTTCATCCCCCACCCCGCCAACTCTTCAGTCAAGTGCGGAGGGTGCAAACTCCACTTGAGAAGGGTCCCGACTCAGGGGGAGGAGAGTGCAGGAGCGAAACTGCTCTGTACCTGCCTTTGTGCCACATTTGCGAGTAAGGCAGCCTTCGCTTCCTGCTGCTTCAGGCTGGAGTCAAAAAAAAAGAAATATGAGAGGCGAGGGGCGGGGCCAACCAGTGATGGGACAGGTAGGCATGGCAGAGAGCCCAAAGAGCCACATGCGGCTCCGGAACTGGGGATTGCCGACCCCTGGACTAGAACACCTCCAAGGTCCTTTCCAACTCTGTTATTTTGCTTCGAGAACAATCGTTGAACACTCTAAGGAGTTGTGTTGGCGGGGTTCTTCCCCTTGCCTTCCCCCCCCCAAAATGAGATCATTTTAAATTGAGAGTTCCTCTTTATTTGCGACTTGGGACTGGGTGTTTCACGCATGAATTACGACCCAAGTTAGATCAGCAGAGTAATATTATTTTTCCAATTCACGTGGCACTGGGGAGACTTGTGTATCCGAATGGTACGAAAGAATATTGTGCTGAAGTCCGAACTTTTCGTGTGCACGTTAATGGATTCTGATTTCCCTTCCTGCTCTCCCAATAACACGAGACCCCCTTGTAATTGTAAATTGTGTTAGCGATGGAATAAAGCAAAAATAAGCGCCACTCCCAAGCACAGATATGATCTGGCGACTTTCCCCCCCCCCCCCCGTATCTTCATGATACAGGATACATCTTGTTGTATCTGTTGCCAGTATTGTGTTGTCTCCTTTGGGCAGCCAACATATTGTTGCAGTGTTGCCGTGGGTGAAATCTGACTCATCAACTACAGGTAGTTCTCGACTCACAATTGGTTGTTTAACAACCCATTCAGAGGTGGGATTCACTTACCTTCCCTACCGGTTCGCAAATGTGAACATGTGGCTTTCTGCGCATGCGCAGTGCTCACGGATTACGTCCGGGTGAGTGGGCGGAGCTGCCCGCAGTCGCCGCTATAGGTTCGCCGTATCTGGAGAGAACTCTCTGAATCCCACCACTGAGTCCCATTGGAGCTACAGTGGCCTCAGAAAGAAGTGTGTTTTAGGCCCTGTAAAACACTGCCTGCTGTCGGAAAATGTTGCGCCGCTCACTTTTCCTCATGGTCACATGACCACATGTTGGATGCTTGCCAATTGACTGGCATTTTTAACAGATTTAACAGGTGACCTTGTAGGTCATTTAGTCCAACCCCCTTCTCCCCCCCCCCCCCACAAGCAGCAAACCCTACATCCATGATGGCGAACCTATGGCACACCTGCCACAGGTGACACGCGAGCTCAGTTTGCTGACTTCTGGAAATTGGGAAATGGGCTGTTTCCAGCCTCCGGGCGGGTGGGGAAAGCCGTTTTCATCCTTACCAGGCTCCTAGAAAGGCGCTGGAGCGTGGGGAGAGCGAAAACCGGGTCTTCTCGTCCCACTGGAAGTCAGCAAATGGGCCGTTTCCAGCCTCTGGAGGGACTCCAGGTGCGTAGGGAAGGCTGTTTTCACCCTCCCCAGGCTCCTAGAAAGCCTCTGGAGCCTGGGGAAGGTGAAAAACGGGGCCACTGTGCCATTGCGTGCCAAAAGCGGGGGGGGGGGGGATATGCACATGTGCAGGAGGGCGGGGCACATAGAGGGCGTGTGCACAAACCCCCCACGCTCCCACGCTTTTGGCACGCGGTGCCGAAAAGCTTCGCCATCACTGCCCTACACCATTTCTGACAGATTGCAGTCCGGTCTCTTCTTGAAAGCCTCAGATGATGAAGCTCCCACATTTGCGACCAGTTGCAGTTCTTCCTTTATCTGTTCAGTATTGTTTAGACTGGTCTTGAACCTGGGTTTAGCACTCTTTTGGAATAGCGCTAAACAATGGAGGCTTTTGAGCAAAGATTGAACAACCATTTGTCTGAAATGTTATAGGGCACTGATGGCTAACCTGTTTCTCGTCGTGTGTCAAAAGCGTGTGCGTACATACAACACGCACTCCCTGCACATGCATGACAACCCCCTGCTTCCCCGCCATGTGTGTGCACATCCCTTCTCCCTCTGCCCCCCACGCATGAACGCGCGACCCCCTGCCCCCATTTTGGGCCTAGCAGGCTTCTCTGCAGCCTCCTTGGCCCAAAAATGGTCCGTGGGGGGGGGCGCACCGCACCACCCCGTGCGCCCCCGCCTCCGCACACACCGGCACTCCCCATGTGCGAATGTGCGTGCATCTCCCGCATACACTTCACCCCCCACGCATTCTGAAAATCAGCTGGCTGGCAGCGGGAGGTACACTCACACATGTATGGTGGAACTGAGCTGGGCAACAGCTTGCGTGCCTGCAGAGGGCTCTGCGTGCCAGCTGTGGCATACCATCACGGTTATAGGTTTTCGTGTTTGAGCAGGGGGTTGGACTAGAAGACCTCCAAGGTCCCTTCCAACTTTTGTCATTCTGTGACCAAAAAAAGCTCAGCCACTGCCTGATGGGTTTAAAAGCACCCCCAGGGTGCAGAACTAGAATGAGGTTTGATAGACGGCAGACCCCAAAACGCCATAAATTTGGGGAAGCTGGGGGAACAGCTCACCATGCTTTATTCCGTTCACATGTTCTGTGCTTGTTACTCATTCTGCCTTCTTTATGGGTCTCTGGGGTTAGAGTCTCTTTGAGGTGGTGACCTCTGAAGCCTCGTACCTACGCTCGCTGACCCTTCTGATCGAGCACTTCATGGAGTCTCGGGAACTGGCTAACACCATCCTTCTGCGCGATCACCGAATACTCTTCTCCAACATCCGCAAAGTTGAGGAAGTGAGCGAAAGGTCAGGGTTTTTTTCTCTCTTCCCATCTTTCCTCCAATCTGTGTTGCTCTGGACCAGGGGTTGGCAACCTTAAACAGTCAAGGAGCCACAAAGATCCAAACCGGCAGCCCCCATTCAATTCTGGAGCCGACCGGAAGTCCGGTTCCCCCACCATAGAGTCTCCTTCTGGCATGGCATCCTTTCCTCCCCACCTATCCTAACCGAAAGCCCTATCAATTGTGGTGCCGACCAGCAACAGGAAGCCGCAGCAAAGGGATGAAAGAGCCACATGCGGCTCCCGAGCCGCGGGTTGCTGACTCCTGGTCGGGACCATTCTCAAGAATGAAGGCAGCCACTCCTAGAATTCTTAATTTGCTCCTGGTCACCGTGAAGGGCTGATGGTCATTATGAAGGGTGACATGATAGCAGTGTTTATTTACCTATTAAATTTATATTGCCGCCTATTCGCCCGTGGCGACTCGAGGCGGCTTACAAAATACAAAACCACATTTGAAAACAGTAAGTATAATAAAACTAATTTTTAAAAAAATCAAATAAATTAAGGTAATAAAATCACCCCACCCCCACCTCAGTGACAGCAGAT
This sequence comes from Coluber constrictor foxii, assembly GCA_038048745.1. Lineage (NCBI taxonomy): Eukaryota > Metazoa > Chordata > Lepidosauria > Squamata > Colubridae > Coluber > Coluber constrictor. The sequence continues at coordinate 34,082,977 of CM075961.1, read as the reverse complement.
CACACAAGCCATTTAATGGGCTCCATCCCGCTCTGGGTTCCCTCAGGCCCTCTGGCAGAACCAGGTCTTCAGCGCCTTCCGGAAGAGAATTAAGAGTGGGGGCTATTCTAATCTCTGGGGGAATGATGTTCCAGAGAGAGGGAGCCACCACGGAGAAGGCCCTTCTTCTGGGTCCCGCCAGGTGTATCTCCCTCAGGAATGGGACCCACAGCATTCCCTGCCTCCCCGCTCTGATGGGTCAGGTAGATGTGACCGACGAGAGATGGTCCCTCAAATAACCTGGTCCCAAGCCATGAAGGGCTTTAAAGGTGACAACCAATATTTGAGGGGCTACTACAAAGAAAGGTGGATGTCATATTTTCCAAAGCATCAGAGGGCAGGACAAGAAACAATGGATGGAAACTGACCAAAGAGAGTCCCAGATGTGCTTTTTTAGGAGGCAACTGTTTTTCTTTTGAAGATGTTCCGCTTCTCATCCAAGAAGAGAATCTCTACAGACTTTTCGCTATACAGTTTGGGATGAACGCCCTTGGGAGTAGGAATGGATTTCCAGAGGGGGAAAAAATTGCAGACTGCAGGAACCTGGAGCACTAACTCAGGTGACCCTGAGGACAGAGATAAACCTCCAAGGGCTTCAACGACCCTCTAAAAGGATGCAAATGATCAGCTGGCTGCAAGGAATAGAATTCCTTCCATCCTACACTATCCTGTCAGAGCTGAAGCAGCTTCTTGGATGAGAAGTGAAACTGATGGAAGAAAGTCCAGTTGCCTCTTGAAAAAAAGCACCTTTGGGACAACCATGCCCTGGATGACTTGAGAATCAAAGACTTTTGATCAAAGAGAGAAGCAACCTGGAATTAAGGAGAAACTTCCCAACGGTGAGGACAATTAACCAGTGGAACAGCTTGCCTTCAGAAGTTCCGGGTGCTCCCAACATTGGAGGTTTTTAAGAAGAGACTAGACAACTATTTGTCTGAAATGGTATAGGGGCTCCTGCTCGAGCAATGGTTGGACTAGAACAGGAGTCGGCAACCTGTGGCTCTGGAGCCGCATGTGGCTCTTTCATCCTTCTGCTGCGGCTCCCTGTTGCCAGTCAACTCCACAATTGATAGGGCTTTCAGTTAGGATAGGTAGAGGAAAAAGGATGCCGTGCTAGGAGGAGAAACTATGGTGGGGGGAACCGAACTTCCGGTTGACTCCAGAATTGAACGGGGGGCTTCCAGTTAGGGCCACGTTCAGAAGGAATCATACCGTAGGACTCTCCCAAGTGATTCTTCTGATTATGGTGACCATCTGTGATGAAGAGCAGGCTAGTCAGTTGACCATCTGTACAATCATCTGTTTAATGATTATTTCTCCCACTTCAAGAGGTGGAAATAGATCCCCGTCTGGAGACACAAGCTCGCTATTTCTGCTTGGGCTTCTCTGAATAATCCACATACATCTGATGCCGGTTCTTCCTCTTGGCAGGTTCTTACAGGATCTGGAACGGCGGCTGGCTGAAAGCCTGCAGATCTCAGACGTTTGTGATATTGTGGAGGAACACGCTCAGCAGAGCTTCTCGGTCTACATTGATTACGTCCGTAACCAGCTCTACCAGGAGAAGACCTACAGTAGCCTCATGTGAGTAAGGAGGGAGGAAAGGAAAACAGTCTGCTGGCTCATCCGTGGGGAGTTGAGGAATTATTTGGAGAAACTCGCTTGGCTTTTTTCCCAGCCTGTTTTGACCTCACTGAGAATTCTGGGAATTGTAGTTTTCCCTTATCTGTAGGTATCACCATGGTGGAATCCAAAAGATATTAATCCACCTTGTCTTTTCAACAGCAGCCATCCAACTACTCCTGCAGAGCTTGTTGGTGGTTGATCACGGCCATTCCTTGTAGTCTCCAGGGCAGGGGTCTGCAACCTTAAACCCTGAAAAAGCCATTTGGACCCATTTCCCACAGAAAAGAAAACACCGGGAGCCACAAAACCCTTCCTGTGCCCGACTATTTCTTGAGCGGCCACAAAATTAGCATATATAGTTGAATTAAATGTTGTTTTCTTCTGAAACTTTTCTTGGCTTTATCCATGGTTGGCCTACTGGGGGTTGAAAAGCTCAATAAATTGCGTGCCGGTAGTGTGGCACATTGGTGGTTGTGACCCATATTTTGAGTGACAGCAGAGGGGTAAAAGAGCCACATGCAGCTCCAGAGCCGCAGGTTACTGACCCTTGCTCCAGGGCCTTGTATGTAACTTTTGAAGTAGGAGTCCCGTTCTTCCTGTCATAGATAATGGATGTAGATGTACCTGTGCACCATAAACGTCTTTAAGAGTTTCTGCTTAGTCTAACATCTACAGATGTTCCAAGGAAGCCCTCAAATTAAATCTAAGGATCTTCAATTTTGGTAGCCTTAAGACTTCAATTCTCATAATTAGTGGCTGGGGAATTCTGGGAGTCAAAGTTCACAAGCCTTAAAGTTGCCTTAAAGATTAGGCAACCCCGAATTAAGCAGTTGTCTGGAATTCATTCATCCATTTCATTCATGGATGAGAGGGTACTGCAGCAGAGGGGTAAAAGAGCCACATGTGGCTCCAGAGCCACAGATTGCTGACTCCTGCTCCAGGGCCTTGTATATAACTTTTGAAGTAGGAATCCCGTTCTTCCTGTCATAGGTAATGGATGTAGATGTACGTGTGCACCTTAAACGTCTTTTAAGAGTTTCTGCTTAGTCTAACATCTACAGATGTTCCGAGGAAGCCCTCAAATTAAATCTAAGGATCTTTAACTTTGGCAGTTTTAAGACTTCAACTCTCATAATTACTGGCTGGGGAATTCTAAGTTCACAAGTCTTAAAGTTGCCTTAAAGATTAGGCAACCCTGAATTAAGCAGTTGTCTGGAATTCATTCATCCATTTCATTCGTACCATAGTGTTTCCTCGAAAATAAGACCTACCCAAAAAATAAGACCTAGCATGATATTTTTGTGTGCTCCTAATATAAGCCCTACCCCAGAAAAAAGCTGTAAATAAGGGGGGGGGCATGGCCAGCACCAGAGGCAGCGAAGGGGCTGATGGCATCTGGCAGCAGCCGCAGCCTGTATAGCATAGGTGAATTGATTACCTGTCCATGCAGCAGGCAGAGGCGATCCAGATGTGTTGTCTGGGCAGAGGGAAAGCTGAGGTTGGTGGGCCGGGGCAGGTGGGCAGCCGTGGGAGGGTGCAGGCAAACGGAGAGATGTGAAGACAAGCTTCCCACAGCCGGCCCACCAACTCTCGGCTTTCCTGCATCCACTTCTGCCTCTGCCTGCTGCTTGGACAGGTAATAAACTCACCTGTGCTGCGTGGGTTGTGCAGCCCCACATGCTCCCTGCCTTTTGTGCATTTGCCGGGGACGGCGGTGCCTAGCCAGCCTGATCACTCTGATATTGTATTTCCCCCAAAATAAGCCCCAGTACTTATTTTGGAGCCCCCCAAAATATAAGACTGGGTCTTATTTTCAGGGAAACACGGTAGTTACAATATTACCAAATGCTCCTCTTCCTCTCTTCCATCCACTCCCTCTACCCATTGATAGCTTGCTTTGCTTCCAAGGGACTAAAGGTGGGATAGAAACAGAGGTGAAATCCAGCAGGTTCTGACAGGTTCTGGAGAACTGGTAGCGGAAATTTTGAGCAGTTCGGAGAACCTGCAAATACCACCAGGAGGGAATGGGGATTTTGCAGTATTCTTCCCCTGGAGTGAGGTGGGAATGGAGAGTTTGCAGTATCCTTCCCCTGAAGTGGGGAGGGAATGGGTATTTTGCAGTACCCTTCCCCTGGAGTAGGGAGGGAATGGGTATTTTGCAGTACCCTTCCCCTGGAGTGGGGTTGGAATCAGGGATAGGTTCTACTTACCTTTACTACCAGTTCGCATCGTGCCTGCATGCCCGCTCTTGCTTCGGTCGCATGCACACACTTTTCTGCACATGCGCAGATCACTTCTGATGACGTCCAGGCCAGTGGGCGGAGCCTCCCGCCAGTTTTCCTACCAGTTCTTGCGAACCTGTCCGAACCGGTGGCAACCCACCATTGGTGGGAATGGGGATTTTGCAGTATCCTTCCCCTGGAGTGGGGTGGGAATGGAGATTGTGCTGTATCCTTCCCCTGGAGTGGGCTGGGAATGGGGATTTTGCAGTATCCTTCCCCTGCCACGCCCTCCAAGCCACACCACGCCCACCAAGCCACGTCCACAGAACCGGTAGTAAAACAAAATTTGGATTTCACCACTGGATAGAAGGAAATGTAATACAAGCTATAGGGTTGGTTGTGACTCCCGAATCCACCCGATGAGAAATGAGTATCAACACTGGCCTGGAAACACTGCAGTGGGACGGCTGTGGGTGACCAAATGCTTTGCCCCTGCCATGTTCCCTAGCAGTCCCAAAGCTCCAAATTCAGACCGGTTGCTCTTGGGTGCAGCTTCCCTTCCTCTTTCCTCCTAGGGAGAAGAACGCCCAGTTTGCCATCGTCGTCACCCGACTCCAGGAGCAGCCCCAGTGCCAACGCCTCCCCTTCATGTCCTTCTTGCTGCTTCCTTTCCAGAGGATCACGCGTATCAAGATGCTCTTGGAGGTGAGAACCGGGTGTTGGTCTTGATGGCTGTTAGGGTATGATTTGAGCCTAACAGTTGTCCAGGCAATATATGTGTTCTGTGACTTTAAGTTTTAATGCTGCATCATATTGTAATGCTGAGTCATGCTATAATTAGTTGTAATTTAACAACGTATTTAAGAAAGGTACTGTAATGTATTCAGTTGATGATAAGCTGCCATTGTGCTATCATCGCGTGCATGTGTGGGTGGATCTGCTACTATCCGGGGTTTGTGTACCGGAGTGAACCAACTACTGTTTGTTTGGTAAGAAGCTTTTTGGATTTAACCGGTAAAGACTTGGACTGTTTAGAAGACTACGAGATTGTTTATTTTCCACTATAAAGAAAACTTTTGATAACACCAGTTTGTATGTATCTCCTATCTCATTGCTCTCAGCAGCATTTCTCTGTGCACTACACTCTGCTAGTTGTTACACAACAACAATATCCTTAACAATGGCAAGAATCTGGGCTGCTATAAAGCCAGAGGAGGGGGCTTCTGGGTCGACACTGCCTGGCCGACGGCACTCCAAGAAGGCCCTCCCTGTGGGAACGCACCGGGCGATGGGGAGCTGTCGCTGGCCGCAGATGGTCGGTTAGGTACCCAGGGCTTAACCGACCATCTGTTGTTCTAACTTCATTGGTTGGTCTAACTTTTCCAGAAATGGTCCAGTGCCAGCCTGTTCTCTCTGGATGCGTTTGAACGTCAAAAGATTCCTCTTTTTAAGCTTGGAAGGTTTTCAATAATTAGTGACGACCTGAGTGTCTATCTTAAGGCCAGGACATGCCCAGTTCAAACTCTTCTGAATTCAGGTCTTTTGCTCACTTCTAACCGGAAGTTCCTTCACTTGGTTTTATTTTTGTGTGTGTCTAGAATATCCTGCGCCGGACGGAGGAAGCTTCTTCGCGGGAACAAAACGCTCTGAAGGCCCTAGCTTCTGTTTCCAAGGTAAAAGTAACCATGAATAGAGCCAAGCCCTGATAATGTTACCTAGTTTGACTAATGTAACATCTGCAAGGAAACAACCAAACTTAGAGAGCACCATAGACCCCTCATTTCAACTCTGAGCTACAAATATTCTCCTTTAGCGACATCAGGGACGAAGTTCGCCATACCCCAACCTGGCGCCCTCTAAAATAGGGGTGTCAAACTCAGGGCCTACGGGTTGGATGTGGCCTGGGGGTGCTTAGAACTGGCCACGGGACTGCCCTGGGAACAGTGAAGGAGCGGCTCGCGGTGCCTCTGCCAATGAAAACCTCCTTGTCACCTCCCAGCTGGACTACTGTAATGTTCTCTACATGGGACTCCCCTTGAAGAGCACTCAAAGGCTCCAACTGGTCCAGAATGCGGGTGGTTATGAGCGCGACTCGTTGCGCCCATGTGACACTTCTTCTACGCGAGCTGCACTGGCTCCCAGTGGTCTTCTGGGTGCGATTCAAGGTATTGGTCACCATCTTTAAAGCGCTCCATGGCTTAGGACCTGGGTAAGGTCACCAGTAGTCTCCCACTGACCACTTTGCTCCCACAGAGAGGGGCTCCTCTGGGTGCCATCGGCCAAGTTATGTCGGCTGGCGACACCCTGGGGGAGGGCCTTCTCTGTTGGTGCTCCTGCCCTGTGGAACGAACTACCCCCGGAAATACGTAGGATCTCTGACCTCTGTGTGTTTTGCTGCGCTCTTAAAATCCTACTCTTCCGCCAGGCCGGGCTATTTATGTGAATGATTTTAAATTAGGTGTTTTAAATTTTTGTGTTTTAATTCCGGGCCGAAATTATTTAATACTTTAAATTATTTTTTAAATTTGATGTTTGTATATATTGTGTTTTAATTGACTGTACACCGCCCCGAGTCCTTCGGGAGAAGGGCGGTATAGAAATTAAATTATAAATAAATAAATAAATGAAAACGGAGCTCGAGAGGGCCCCACGCAGCCCTCCCGAGCTCTGTTTTTGGCTGCGGTGGCCTCTTGCAACCCTCTACCAGCAAAAATGGAGCTCCATTTTGACTGGTGGAGCGATCGGGCCACCCTACAGGCACCCCCAACACGAGTGACGTTGAGCTGGCCATGCCCACCCTGGCCACGCGCACCCAGCCCCCCCCCCAAGGTCAAACACAACCCTGATGTGGCCTTCAATGAAATTGAGATTGTCACTCCATTCTAAAATATCATCCCGGTCAGTTGCCATCAATGCTAGTCAAAGGCAATGCATTGTGGGAGCTAAAGTCCAAATAATTGAAGTTAATTTTTTTTTGGAGTCTATCCTTTCTTTGGAAAGTGGTCTCTCTGGAGTTAGACTCTTAGTAACCTCATGGACCCTTCCATGCCATTTAAAGGACATATTGGAAAGACTACATGAAGCTTATAATATTGCCTTCTTCTAATATACAGGTAGTCCTCGATTTATGACAAGCCGCTTAGGGACCGTTCGAACTTACAGTTAGTCCTCGACTGACGACCCAAAATTTCCGTCGCTAAGCAAATGAATTATGCCTCGTTTTATGACCTTTCTTGCTAAGGTTGTTATCAGATGTATCATTGCAGTTGTTCCGTTAGTAACACGGCTGTTAAGTGAATCTGACTTCCCCATTCTTGGCTGCCTAAACAGAGGGATAGAATCAAGATCACGTGAAGTGTTCATACCACTTGATAATGATGCCTTGGGAAGGCCACGCTTGGAAGGCTGCATCGAGTTTTGGTCGCCACGACGTAAAAAAGATGTGGAGACTCCAGAAAGGGTGCAGAGAAGAGCAACAAAGATGATTAGGGGACTGGAGGCTAAAACACATAGACAATAGAATTCTTTATTGGCCAAGTGGGATTGGACAGATAAGGAATTTGTCTTAGGTGTATATGCTCTCAGTGTACATAAGGGGAATAAAATACGGTTGCTGGAATTGGGTATGTCCAGTTTGATGAAAAGAAGGACTAGGGGAGAGATGATAGCAGTCTTCCAAGATCTCAGAGGCAGCCACAAAGAAGAGGGAGCCAAGCTATTCTCCAAAGCACCTCTTTAAGAAGATGTTGGATAACCATTTGTCTCAAGTGGTGTAGGGTTTCCTACCTAAGCAGGGGATTGGACTAGAAGACCTCCAAGGCTCCTCCCAACTCTGTTATTCTATTCTATTCCATTCCATTCCATTCCATTCCATTCCATTTCATTCTTCTAATTCTATTCTATTCTATTCTATTCTATTCTATTCTATTCTATTCCATTCCATTCCATTCCATTCCATTCCATTCCATTCCATTATTCTAATTCTATGCTATGCTATGCTATGCTATGCTATGCTATGCTAATGCTATGCTATGCTATGCTATGCTATGCTATGCTATGCTATGCTATGCTATGCTATGCTATTTCATTCCATTCCATTCCAATCCATTCCATTCCATTCTTCTTATTCTATTCTATTCTATTCTATTCTATTCTATTCTATTCTATTCTATTCTATTCTATTCTATTCTATTCTATTCTATTCTATTCTATCCTATCCTATCCTATCCCATCCCATCCCATCCCATCCCATCCCATCCCATCCCATCCCATCCCATCCCATTATTCTATTCTATTCTATTCTATTCTATTCTATTCTATTCTATTCTATTCTATTCTATTCTATTCTATTCTATCCATTCCATTCCATTCCATTCCATTCCATTCCATTCCATTCCATTCCATTCCATTCCATTCCATTCCATTATTCTAATTCTAATTCTAATTCTAATTCTAATTCTAATTCTAATTCTAATTCTAATTCTAATTCTAATTCTATTCTATCCATCCCATCCCATCCCATCCCATCCCATCCCATCCCATCCCATCCCATCCCATCCCATCCCATCATTCTATTCTATTCTATTCTATTCTATTCTATTCTATTCTATTCTATTCTATTCTATTCTATTCTATTCTATTCTATTCTATTCTATTCTATTCTATTCTATTCTATTCTATTCCATTCCATTCCATTCCATTCCATTCCATTCCATTCCATTCTTCTAATTCTATCCTATCCTATCCTATCCTATCCTATCCTATCCTATCCTATCCTATCCTATCCTATCCTATCCTATCCTATCCTATCCTATCCTATCCTATCCTATCTATTCTATTCTATTTTATTGACTTTGCTTGTCAGAATGTCATAAAAGCTGATCGCGTGAACCCGGGACGCGTCAACCGTCATAAGTACGAACCCATTGCCCTAGCTGCTGAATTTTGATCATGTGACCAAGAGGATGCTGCAACGGTTTGTTTCAAGTCGGAAAAGCGATCCTAAGCCACAAAGTGCCATTGTAAATTTGAACAGCCACTAAACGATCTGTTGTAAGTTGAGAACTACCTGAACTGTGTTTCTAAATTGCTGGAGAGAAAAATGAACAGAAAAAAAGAAACCCCCCCCCACCTCTTGTTGGCCCCTTACGTATTTCGGAGAGTGCTTTTGCTTGGATTGATATTTCGTGGAGCCGCGTTTCTGTTGTTTTCCTTGGGGGCCATTCTTGATGAACGTATCTTTTCTTTTATATACACTGAGAGAGCATATGCCCCAAGACAAATTCCTTGGCCAATTTTTTGTTGGCCAAGGAATTTGTCTTGGGGCATAGGCTCTCTCAGTGTACATAAAAGAAAAGATATGTCGTTCATCAAGAATCATAATCAAAAATCACTTAATGATTTTTTAGAAAGCCTCGGGAAAACTGACTGTTCCTTCTCTTCTGCCTCACGTCTCCAAATCTCTGCTTTAGATCATCGAGGAATGCAACTCCGAGGTCGGCCGGATGCGTCATATGGAAGAACTGATTCACACGGCCAGCAAGATTGAGTTTGATAAGCTGAAGGTCAGAAGGGGTTTGGCTTGGGCCTGTCTTTGGCCTTGCTCTAGCCTGCCACAACTTATCCAAGAAGGCTTGGCATGAAGTGGAGAATTTAAGAGAAGATACAGCTGCCTGGGGTTGTGAATTTGGGAGGTGGCGCGGGGATATTTTTTTTCCTGGAAGGGATGCCTCAGATCACACCAATTTGACAGGTATAACAAACTAGATTTTTACACATTAAAGACAAGCTCGCTATTAAAGGATTATTTCCCTTGGGCATACCCTAACCCAGTGTTTTGCAACCTTGGGGAGCCTTAAGATGTATGGACTTCATCTCAATGGTGGGATTCAGCCAGTTCGGGCAAACTGCTAGCTGGCATTCAGGAGTCCCCACGTCTCCCATTTTGGCTCCCAGGTAAGTGTAGGGAGGCTTACTAAGCAGAAAATGGGATGTGGGGAGTGCATTGTGCCCCCCCAGCCCATTTTTGCTCCCAGGTGGCTGCAGGGAATCCTACTAGGCCCAAATTGGGGTGTGGGGGGTGTGTGGCACAGTCCCCCGCAGCCCGTTTTTGCTCCCAGGAGGCTGCAGGGAGGCCTACTAGGTCCAAATTGGGGTGCGGGGTGTATGGCGCGGCCTCCCACAGCCCATTTTTCTTCCCAGGGGGCTGCGGGGAGGCCTACTAGGCCCAAATTGGGGTGCGGGGTGTGTGGCATGGCCCCCCACAGCCCATTTTGGCTCCCAGGGGGCTGCGGGGAGGCCTACTAGGCCCAAATTGGGGTGCGGGGTGTATGGCGCGGCCTCCCACAGCCCATTTTTGCTCCCAGGGGGCTGCGGGGAGGCTACTAGGCCGAAATTGGGGTGCGGGGTGTGTGGCATGCCCCCCCACAGCCCATTTTTGCTCCCAGGGGGCTGCGGGGAGGCCTACTAGGCCCAAATTGGGGTGCAGGGGGGTGTGACGCGGCCCCCCACAGCCCATTTTGGCTCCCAGGGGGCTGCGGGGAGGCCTACTAGGCCCAAATTGGGGTGCAGGGGGGTGTGACGCGGCCATCCCACAGCCCATTTTGGCTCCCAGTGGGCTGCGGGGAGGCCTACTAGGCCCAAATTGGGGTGCAGGGGGGTGTGACGCGGCCCCCCCACAGCCCATTTTTGCTCCCAGGGGGCTGCGGGGAGGCCTACTAGGCTGAAAATGGGATGTGGGGTGTGCGGCGTGGCCCCCCTCAGTACATTTTGCTCCCAGGAGGCTGCAGGGAGGCCTACTAGGCCCAAAATGGGGTGCAGGCGGTGCGGCGCTGCCCGCCGCAGCCCATTTTCACTCCCGGGGGCTGCAGGGAGGCCTACTAGGCTGTAAACAGGGTGTGGGGTGTGTGGCACAGCCCCCCCCGCGGCCTGTTTTTACTCCCAGGGGCCTGCAGGAGGCCAAGTGCTGCCTGTCATACCCTCTGGCCACACCCACCCACGCCCACCATGGCCACGCCCACCCACGCACCTGCCACTCATTAGGGCAGAGAACCGGTTGTTAAATTATTTGAATCCCACTACTGCTTCAACTCCCAGAATTCCCCATTCCCAGAATTCTGGGAGTTGAAGTCCCCAGGAAAAACTGCCTTAGATTAACTAGGGGAAAAAAGCACTTCACGCATACAGATAATACCCAAATCAGAAAATATCCACGATGAAAATCAACCTTCCTTAAAACCTTCTGCAATCCCAAATGTAATAATTGGAAACTAAAGTTATACCCCCAGAATATCTTTTGCAGAAGAGCAAGACGTGACTTGATGGCAAATAATCAATCAATCAATCAATCAATGTCAACCAATACAATTCTGTTTCAACCATGCATGGACTTCAATGCCCAGAATACCTCAGCCAGCTACCACAAAGTTTCTCAATTTCAGCTATGTTCAGATGTGAGGACTTCAGCTCCCAGAATTCCACAACCAACAAAACTGGTTTGAGGAATTCTGGGAGTTGTAGTCCACCCATCTTCAAGCCCCCCAAGGTTAAGAAACACTGCCCTAATCTGGGAATTTGCTCAGAGTTGGCTTCCAGGAACTTTTTCTAATGATTCTTTTTCCGGTTTAGGCCGTTCCCATCATTTCCCAGACCCGACAGCTGTTAAAGCAGGGAGAACTCCTGGAAGTTGTGCATCGTGGTACCATTTTTGGCAACAAGCCCAAACTGATCCCCATCTACCTGTTCCTCTTCAATGATCTATTGTTGGTCACTCAGCGCAAGAGGTGAGCCCAGAAGACCGAAAATTCTGGCGGCAGGACAATTAGTCTGCATTTATAGGGGTGTATTTATAGAAGAGGCAGGAAGGAGTGGCACGGTGGCCTAGAGACGGAGATCTCGCCTCACAATCAGGAGGCTGTGAGTTCGATCCTAGGCAGAGGCAGATATTTCTTTTTCTGGGCACAATGAGAATATATCTGCTGAAGAAAACTCAGCACTGGCGATAGGAAGGGCATCCAGCTAGTAAACACTCTGCTAGCTCCATTCGGTTGCCCAGTGTTCTGGCCCCGCTCCCAGGAATACACCCCCTCAGACAGTCAGAGTCTAATGAACTGGCAGGCAATCAAGTAAGCTGATAAAAAGCTTGGCAGCAATCCCCGCAGCTGCTTGCCAAAGTCTTTATTAATAGTTCAGTCAAATACACACCACCAAAATGTCCAGAGCTGAGACGCAGGGCAGATTCGAAACAGGGATCCATGAATCTTTGTTTTGTCCGTCACAAAGATACAGCCTGCAATCCCTTTCTTTTATAGCCTGTGGGGTGTGGTCCACCATCTAATCACGACCACGCCTTTTCCTCTGCTGGGCTCTCCTGTCTCTCCGACGCTGGCAAGGATCCAGCCAAAACTCACTCCCCTCATCAATGTCCTCCTGTGGCTGCGGGGATGAGCTTGGCTCTGGGCCTATCTCCTGCCCTTCGGTGTCCTCCGGAGGCATTGCCAGAGAGGAGGGTCCTGGAGAAGGAGGCCTTGCCAACTCCTCTCCCTCACTCTCAGAGTCCTTCCCTGCTGGTGACGCAGGCTCAGGCAACGGAGCCACAACACCCAGACTCCCACCCCACAATGGATTATGGGGTTGTTAAATGATGATGAACTATAGAAGAAGGCAGGAAGAGGAGGGCAAATTTGACCTCTGCCCCCAAGGTCACATTTAAGAAGGTAAGTAGAACAGTGAGCGGAGGGAACAGCGCTGCTGTGCGATTTATATTCACTAGAAGGCAGGATTTCATGCTTTCTAGCAAATATCAATCCTGTGGCACTGTTGTGGCTCCGTTGCCTGAGCCTGTGTCATCGTCAGGAGAGGACTCCGAGAATGAAAGGGAGGAATTGGCAAGACCTCCCTCTCCAGGACCCTCCCCTCTGGCAATGCCCCTGGAGGACACCGAAGGGCAAGAGATAGGCCCAGAGCCAAGCACATCCCCACAGCCACAGGTGGACAGCGACGAGGGAGATAAGTGCTGGCTGGATCCTCGCCAGTGACGCAGGGAGAAATGTGCCCAACAGAAGGCATGGCGTGCTCGTGATTAGCTGACTCACTGGACCACACCCCACAGCCTATAAAAGAGAGTGAGTCAGCCTCCATTTTTGTGACGAACAAAAACAAATCTTCCTGCATCTCAGCTTTGGCTATTCTGGACACTTGTGGTGTGTATTTGTCTGTTCTGTTAATAAAGGCTTTGGCATGCAGCTGCTGGGATTGCTGCCAAGCTCCTTATCAGACTACTTGGTTGTCTGCCAGCTTATTTTAACCTCCAACTGTCTGAATTGGGTTTATTCCTGGGGGCGGAGACAGAACAGGCACAGCTTTTTGTCGGAAATATAGGTTCGGACCAACCGGTAGCTTTTTTTTTTTACTACCAGTTCAGTGAACCAGTAGATTTTATCACTACCGGTTCTCCCGAACCCGTGCGAACCGGTTGGATTTCACCACTAGTCCTAGGACTCCACGGTGGTTGATGTTGATCCCATTTGCAGGCCCACTGATCTGGGAAACAGCCGTTGGGGGAAATCAGCTGCTGCCAGCCACACCTTCTTCGAAAGCATCTGAGCTGGGATTCACTAATATGTATTCTTTGCTTCCGTTTCGGATCTCCTCCTGCAGCTCAGAACGCTTTGTGGTGCTGGATTATGCCCATCGCTCGCTAGTCCAAGCCCAGAGTTGCGAGGACACCACCGCTGGCCAAAACGCCGAGAACAGCTTCTACCTGACGTTGATGGAGAACCACCAAGGGCGGAGTGCCGAACGCCTCTGTCGTGCCCCGACGCAGTGAGTAGCCGCGTAGGGGGTGAAGAAAGTTAGCAAAGTTGGTAGTAACTGCACCCCATTTATAAATAGAAAGGAGGGAAAAGCCTGCTTTTCCCGGAAGACTAGAACATGAGATCTAGAACTAGAAGTGACTATGGAGATTCTCAGTCATCCAGGTCATATTTGTCCCAAAGGTGCTTTTTTTCCCCAAAGAGGCAACTGAACTTTCTTGGTTTTTCTTCGAAGATGTTTTGCTTCTCATCCGAGAAGCTTCTTCGGCTCTGACTGCATGTGTCAGGCCTGGAAGCCATCTTGGGCTTTGAATCTTCAGGCCTGCCACATTTAGTGCTGTGGGATAAAAGGATGCAGATGACCTGCTATCAGCAAGGAGTATAAATCCTTCCATTCCACAGTATCCTGTCAGAGCTGAAGAAGCTTCTTGGATGAGAAGCGAAACATCTTCAAAGAAAAACCAGAAAGTCCAGTTGCCCCTTGAAAAAGCATCTTTGGGACAGATCTAGAAGTATGTACAGGTAGCTCTCAATTTATGATCCTTATGGAGGCTGGAATTTCCCTCATAAGTTGAGGCAGCCACATGACAAGACTCGATTTTATGATTTTATTTTATTTTTTGCCGTGAATGCTAAGAGAGTACCCCAGTTGTTAAGTCAACTTACGACCATAACAGAGTCTGCCCATTGTGGTTGTAAGTTGTGACGGTCGTTAAACAAATCAACGTATTCCTAAGGTGTTTGTTTTTTTTCCTGGAAACCAGCGGAAAAGGGTACGGGAGATATTACTGCTGCCGTGGTGATGCAGTGGTTAGAATGCAATATTGCAGGTTGACTCCGCCCACTGCCAGCAGTTCGATTCTGACCACCAGCTCAAGGTTGACTCAGCCTTCCATCCATTCGGTAAAATGAGGATCCAGATTGTTGGAGGCAATAGGCTGACTCTGTAAACCGTTTAGAGAGGGCTGTAAAACACTGGGAACCGGTATATAAGTCCTAGTGCTGTTGCGGTTGCTATTTCTATTGCTAGTGATCTGCAGAGATTCTGGAGTTTTTTTCTGATGACCGTTTTGTTTTTTTTAAATGCTTTGTTGAACACTGTTGTTTGCTTTGTTTACAATGCATTGTTACCCATTCAGTTGCATCCGGAAGATGGGAAGCCATGATGGATGGGTGGGTAGGTGGGTGGGTGTTGTGGCCTGTCAGCGGCCTGTGCGGACTGTAGCTGATTCAGACAGCGAGGAGGCTGGTGTGGTACAGTTGCACAGCTGCCTGTGCAACTGGCAGTCGAGTCAGACAATGAAGAGGCTGGAGAAAATGTGGTGCCAGAGGTAGGGATTCAGCCAGGCCTTCAGAACTTCCAGAAGCTCCTTTAAGTGAAGAGGACAAAGAGGAGGAGCCTCTTCTCGATGCACGGGCACGCAGAGCTGCCAAAAGGCAGGAGTGGCTCCTCAGGAGGAGGTCTCCTCGAGAGTAAGGCTTGGGGCTAATTGGCCACTCCTTTAACCTATTTAAGGAGGAACGCCGACTGAAGCAAGTTGTAGGGAACAACTTTAGTTTACTCTCCTTCGCGTCTGGATTCTCTGTAAATTGCTTCTGGGCTTTCTGCCAACCCTAGTAAGATTGTGATTACTTTATGTTTGGTTTCTTGTAGGCTGTTAAGAAAGTTTATTAACAGCCTTCGTTTTGAAAAAGACCGAGTTATTTTAGTAAATTGAGTTTGATACAAACTTCATGTGTGCTGCGTTCTTTGGGATCTGTAGCTGGGACAGAGCAGTGGGTGGGTGGGTGGGTGAATAAAGAAAAGGAAAGGAAAGGAAAGAAGGAAAGGAAAGGAAAGGAAAGGAAAGGAAAGGAAAGGAAAGGAAAGGAAAGGAAAGGAAAGGAAAGGAAAGGAAAGGAAAGGAAAGGAAAGGAAAGGAAAGGAAAGGAAAGGGAGGGAGGAAAGAGAGAGAGAGAGAGAGAAGGAAGGAAGGAAAGAGAGAGAGAAGGAAGGAGGGAGGGAGGGAGGGAGGGAGGGAAGGAAGGAAGGAAGGAAGGAAGGAAGGAAGGAAGGAAGGAAGGAAGGAAGGAAGGAAGGAAGGAAGGAAAGAAAGAAAGACCCAAACAGTATATCTCCAAAATTGTCTCTTCCAGATCTGATATGCACCGTTGGATGGGTGCTTTCCCATGCCATGAGGCCCAGCCTAATAACAAACAGGAAACCATCTATGAAGATTGGGGTAAGACTTTTTTCCTGTCTTCTTTTTAAACCTCCCCCCACCCCTTCCTGTTCAAAGGCTAGGAAAATTGAGGAACATCACATTCCTGTCTCACGGCTTCTGGATCTGTCAGCGGTTTCTTCCACTTCGTGCTGGGCAGGCTAAAATAGCCATGATGGAAATGCACAGCTTTGAAACCGACTGAAGGCCGCAGGCTAGAGAAAGCAGAAGAGCATCAAATGAAGGATAAAACATACGAAGAACGGTTGCAGGAATTGGGCATGTCTAGTTCCATCAAAAGAAGGACATGATAGCATTGTTCCAACATCTCAGGGGTTGCCGCAAAGAAAAGGGGGTCAAGCTATTCTCCAAAGCACTTGAAGGCAGGACAAGAACAACAAATCAGTGGGGAAAACTCGCCCCCAGAAGTCCTGGGTGCTCCAACACTCGAGGTTCTTAAGAAGTGACTGGACCACCATTTGTTTGAAATGGTATAGGGTTTCCTGCTTGAGCAAGGGGTTGGACTAGAAGACCTCCAAGGTCCCTTCCGACTTGTTGTTCTGAATTTCGGAGCATGCTGCATGTTACAGAAAAAGTGGGGTATAAATTTACCCCCCCGTTTTCCCGAAAATAAGACCCTGTGTTATTTATTTCTGCCACCAAAAAAGGCACTAGGTCAGTGATGGCTAACCTTTTTGCCATCGTGGGCCAAAAGTGGGGGGAGCGCGGGACGGTTGCGCACACGTGTGGCCACACCCATAATTTTATGCGCCCTGCCCCTGCACATGTGTGTGCAACCCCCCTGTGCTTCCCCTGTTTTTGGCACGTGATGGCACGGTGGGCCGGGTAGGCCCATTTTTTGCCGTCCCCAGGCTCCAGAGCCTTTCTAGGAGCTCCCGGAGGCCGGAAATGGCCTGTTTGCTGACTTCCAATGGGCCCAGAAGGCCCGAAAATCAGCTGGCCGGCACATGCATGTGCACCGGAGCTGAGCTTGCATGCCCGATATGGCTCTGCGTGTATCATAGGTTCGCCATCACGGCACTAGGTCTTATTTTCGGGGTGGGAGATTGTCATCCACTGGCTCACTTCACTTGCACGCATCACCCCCGGCCTCCTTTTCACTCTCACAAGCTTTCTGGAACTTCTTCTGCAGGTGGTAAGGCTTTGCTGAAGGCCTCTGCAGCCGATAACAGAGCTCCAGATCGATTTGGAGCTCTGGTATCAGCTGCAGAGGCCTTCAAGAAAGCCTTAATGGCTGCAGAAGCAGTGGGCCGGCAAGGCAGGTTCTGGGGTGTGCGAGGCTTGGCTGCAACTGTCCAAAGGTAAGTAGTAGGGAAGCTCCATCCATTCACCCCCAAACTAGCTTAATTTTTACCTGTGCACCCTGGAGTGGGCGTGGTCTTAATTAGGGCTTATTTTGGGGGGTAGGGCTTATATTGAGTGCACGTTTTTAAAAAATCAAGCTAGGACTTACTTTCGGGGTAGTTTGTATTTTTTAAAAAAAATTGATTTATATGCCACCCTTCTCCGGAGACTCAGGGCGGCTTACAGTGCATTAAGCAATAGCCTTCATACTTCTGTATATTTCTACAAAGTCAGCTTATTGCCCCCACAAACTGGGTCCTCAATTTACCCACCTTAGAAAGGATGGAAGGCTGAGTCGACCTTGAGCCTGGCTAGGATTGAACTCGCAGAAATTGCAGGCAGCTGGATCTTAATTTTTGGGGAAACTCGGTAATAAATACATAAGGGACCAGGAAATTCGTTCCCTGCCGCACAGAGACACATGACACCTTTCCTACGTTGTCCTTCCTTCCCTCTTTTGATTATTATTGTTTTCGTAAGAAATAATTGCTTCAGTTGTTATTTTTTTTCCTCCTCCGTTTCCGCAGATTGTCCCCAGGTTCAGTGCACGGAGACCTACAGCGCAGCCCAGGCTGACGAGCTGAGCCTCGAACCGACAGACATCGTCAACGTGGTGCGCAAAACCGAGGGTGAGCCTGGGGGTTTCAACCCTCCCAACCGTTGTGAGCAAATTGCGGTTTCTTCCTCTTCTTTCTCTGAACGATGTAGAAATTGGAGCCTGCGTCGTGGGGCTTCCTAACCGAAAGATGGTGTTTTTTTAGCAGAGTTGTCCGCTAAAGGATTCTCTTCCGATCCTTCAAGGTCCTTTCGGTGACTGCGGCACCTTCCCAAATTCTCAGCCAGCTGGAAGCTAAAGTTCCCCAACACAAAGAGAGGGTGTCCTTGAAGAAAATTGCCCTCCGCCGTTTAGAACACTGGCCGTCCCGAAGGTGTTAATGCTGTGGTGCTCCAGCGGCATTTGAAAGGGAGACCACCAGGTGATCCCAGGCTAGGCTGTAAGCATCTGAGGAAAAAGCGATAGCAAACCACTTCTGAGAACTGCAGGGCTGTCTGTATTGTTCCCTTGAACGAAACTCAACTTTAATCTCACATACTGTGTAATATCGGGGAATAATCGGACTAGAGCAGTGATGGCTAACTTTTTTGTCATCGCGTGCTGAAAGTGCACCCACACACGACAGCACACGTGTGCCTGCACCCATAATGCAAGGTGCATGCGACTTCCCCGTGCATGCGTGCGCAACCCCCCCCCACGCTCCCCCCACGCATGCATGCACAACTGCTTCGCCCCAAAAATAGAGGTGTCCTGCGGCCCATTTTTGGTTCCAGGAGGCTTCAGGGAGGCCTGCTAGGCCCAAAACAGGCTGTGGGGTGGTGCCCTGCACTCCCCCTGGCCTCGTGCATGCAGCGCAATCTCCCTGTTCCCCCGGGCATGCATGTGCGACTCCCCCAGGCATGCGCACACATCTCCTGCATGTACCCTATCCCCCCACGCATGCGCAGCAGAGACCTGAAAACCAGCTGGCCGGCGGGAGGTACGCACCCATGCTCTGAGCTGGGCGAAGGCTCGTGTGCCTGCAGAGTGCTCCGTGTGTCACAGGTTCGCCATCACAAGTCTAGAGCAGCAGCCACCAATCTTCTGGGCACCAAGGACCATTTCTGTGGAGAGAGTTTTTTCCGTGGACCAGAGAGGGCGTGGTTTCATATGCTGCTTGCATCTCAGGGATGGGGTTCACTTGTTTGTGCAGCCCAGATTCTGGTATGCTGTGGTTTGGTGCCAGGCCACAGACCGGGGATTGGGGACCCCTGGTCTAGAGTCTTATAGCTACCTCCAACTTCCCAGCTGTAAGCTATCTACCTCAGCACAGAATCCTCCTTTATGGATTACTAGCTGGACACCCGTGCTTCGCTACGAAACTATGTGATCGGGCATGATAAATTGACAATTAAAGACTGAAATTTACTGTAGACTGTGTAACTCTGTAGCATCAGAGTGTGTTAAAATAAGGCAACTGGCAGTTGGAACAGAGGGGGAGGGGGAGTAGAATACCCCAGCCCACACGCTGGATGACTCATGCACTGGCTATACCCATGCCTGGTTTAGCGAAGTGATAGCAGCAGAGCGTGTTAATATAAGGCAACTGGCAGTTGGGACAGAGTTATTTTCAGATGGGGAGTGGGAGTAGAATGTCTAGTTCCTTAGCATCAGAGTGTGTTAATATAAGGCAACTGGAAGTTGGAACATAGTTCTTTTCAGGTGGGGCGGGGGACTGGAATGTCTAGCTCCTTAGCATCAGAGTGTGTTAATATAAGGCAACCGGCAGTTGGGACAGAGTTCTTTTCAGGTGGGGAGGGGGAGTAGAATGTCTAACTCCTTAGCATCAGAGCGTGCAGTTTTCATACTGTATATGAAATACTAATGATCTGATGGTCATTTTGAAAAATCCTTTCTTAGCAAGCACTTAGGAGCCAAGAGGAACATACGTGCCAAATTTCAAATTTGTAGGCTTTACAGTTCTGGAGATTTCATGATGAGTGAGTGGTATTTGGCTTTTGTATATATAGATTCAATCTTATCCTTCCTCGCATAGCAGAAAAAACTCAGAACAAAATAAACGGGAATCTGGTTGCACGTTTTCTGACTCATTTCCCCCCACCCCCCACCCCTTTAAAAGGCAGAAAGCCTCCTGCGCTCCGGCGAGAGCTTCTGCCTTTTAAAAATGTTTGTGAGTCACAAAAGGTACAAGTAGGCTCCTAGGGGTTTTTTTTGGGGGGGGGGTCTCCCCAGGCCCGTGTTTGTCAGTCTTGGCAACTTTTTAAGATGTGTGGACTTCAGCTCCCAGAATTCCTTTCAGCTAAGGGTGAGAAACATTTAACATAGACTAGCCTGAGTTTTGATCACGTGAACATGGGAACGCGGCAACGGTTGTAGGCGTGGGAAATGGTCATACAGCACTTCGCTTTTTTCGATGCTGTTGTTAACTTTTGAAGAGTTGCTAAATGAATGGTTGTAAATTGAGGACTAACGGGATGAGGGCGGGGCTGATTCAGCAGGAATGTGCTTGTTGGGAGTTTCACAAAGCGACAGGACAGTCTCCCGATAAATTTTGAGGCAACGAAAAGGGTTTCAGAGGTCTTGATATTTTCCTTTTTTTGTCTTCTCCTCTATTTTCTGTCTTTCTCTCATCTCTTTTCTCTATCCCTCTCTTCTCTTCTTTCTCTCCCTTTTTCTGTCTTCCTCTCCGCTCTTTTGTCTTTCTCTCTTATCTGTCTTCTCTCCTCTCTTCCCCTTCCCTCCTTTCTTCCCCTCCTTTCCTGTCTTCCCCTCCACATCTCCCCTTCTGTTTTCCTCTGCCCTTCTCTCGTCTTCCCTCTATCTTCCGCTCCCCTCCCCTCCCCTCCCGTCTCCTCTCCTATCTTCCCCCTCCCCTTCTCTCGTCTTCCTCTTCCCTCCCCTCCTACCTTCCCCTCCCGTCTTCTCTCCTGTCTTTCCCTCCTTCTCGTCTTCCTCTCCACCCCTCCCCTCTTGTCTTCCCCTCCCCTCTTGTCTTCCTCTCCACCCCTCCCCTCCTGTCTTCCCCTCCCCTCTTGTCTTCCTCTCCTCTCCTTTCCCTCCACCCCTCCCATCTTCCCCTCCCCTTCTCTCGTCTTCCTCTCCCCTCCCCCTCCCCTCTTCCATCTTTCCCTCCACTGTCACCTGTCCTGTCTTCCCCTCCCCTCTTCTCTTCTGTCTTCCTCTCCTCTCACCCATCCTACAGGCTGGTACGAGGGCATACGCCTAGCCGACGGCAAGAAGGGCTGGTTCCCCTCTTGCTGCGTGCAGGAGATCACGAACGAACACGTGCGCCGGCGCAACCTCCGCGAGCGTTACCGTGTCCTCCAGGTGGCCCGCCAGCTACAGATGATGCGCACCAATTGCGCCAAAAGCAAGTACAGCTCAGCCTGAGACCGAAAACCACATGGCCAACGGAGCCAGTGACCCCGGCCTACGATCAATCTCACGGCTGGACTCGAGGTTCGAGTTCGATTTCGCTGGGCATGGAGCGGCATTTGCTTCAAGAGGGCGCTGAAGATGAGAAGGACAATGGAACAGCAGTTGTGTTTTAGATTGAAAGCCACTGAAGGGTGGGTGAGAGCAGAAGAGAGATACAAGCATGCCCGATTGACTGTCCGGAGCTGCAATGCCAGAAGCTAGCCAGCAGAGGCACTACTTCGAATGTGTCCTTTCCGCCACAAGGGGGCGTTTTCAGACTGTATTTTCAGTTGCATTGCAGAGTTTACAGACTTCGCAACGTCCCGTTCTTAGTTCTTACCGTTCCCAAATTGCGTCCTAACTCCTCTTGAATCCGCATGGCATCTCGGTAACCCTGAGTGAGGACCACGGACCTTTCTCAGAGGATTGGGGGCGGGGGGAAGAGGTGACTTCCCCCCACCTTCTACCTTAAAATAGCGATGATGCCATATTTCAGGAGATTCCTTTGATTCAAGATTACGATCAAATGGATGGCCTTGGGTTTTCCCCAGAAGGGTCAGTTCAGCCTGAGCGGGAGTTCTACCTGCCCACACCTCCGCCCCCCATTTTGCAATGACTTACCCACCACCTGTTAAAAAAAAATACCTGTTCACGATTCAGGCCTACCACCCCCGTAGCCTTGCTTTGGGCTCGTTGCAGGCTGGTTTGTATTTCACCCATGGTTGTCAGACGGGTCTGCCTTGCCTTTCATCGGCAGAACTCTGGTAGGCAGAACACACTCTCCCCCCACCCCCCGCCCGCCAATAAAATGTGTTTTGCAAACAGGATCCACACCGGTATAACCAGTTTCCTAATCCTGATCTCGGTGCTGTCGCTGCCAATACTTCAAACCTTCCTGATGGTCCTTAACCTGGGCTCAGGCGATGTCCCATCTCTACCTCAGTTCCTGTCCTTTCCGATGTCAGGAACCCGGGACTCTTCCAGCCTGCGGACCCAGTTAAATTCTAATTCTTCTCCACACCGTCAACAGTTCAACAGCTCTTTCTCCTTCATGCTAATCTGCCTGAATATCCTGGATTTTCTCCTTTGCGACCGACGAATTCCTGTTCCTCACTTCCAGGCTGGAAACCTCAACAACGAACCAGCTTGTATTTATTAATGTGATGCTCTTTAGCTCTCGAGCTGGAAGAGTTTTGGCTTGGGGGAAGGGGGGGGGGGAAGCAGAGATTGTATTTTAATTTATTCTGTGCCATATTTGCTTGCGCTGTGACCTCTCTTGTGTTTTTCTATCCCAAATGGCCTTTTTTTTAAAAAAAAAAATAATAATTGAGGAACAAAAATGTGCCAGCGCTTGCTTTCAGTTTTTGCTTCTGCCTACTAAATACAGGGAGACGGTAGCTCAGTGGCTAAGACGCTGAGATTCTGTCGAATCGAAAGATCGGCAGTTCAGCGGTTTGAATCCCTAGTGCCACATAAACAGGGTGAGCTCCTGTTACTTGTCCGAGCTTCTGCCAACCTAGCAGTTCGAAAGCACGTAAAAAATGCAAGTAGAAAAAATAGGGTGGGAAGGAAACTGCGTTCTGTGCGCCTTTGACATTTAGTCATGCCGGCCACATGACCACGGAGACATCTTCGGACAGCACTGGCTCTTCGGCTTTGAAATGGAGATGAACGCTGCCCCCTAGAGTCAGGAACAATTAGCACATATGTGTGAGGGGAACCTTTACTTTTACCTTTACCTTACTAAATACAAGAGTCTCTTAATGTTGTGGCCTGTCGGCTGCTGGCCCCTCCAGCAGCCAAATCAGATGAGGAGGCGGAGTGGGAATCAGGGCCAGCATCAAGGCAATCTGAGGGCTCCGACAGGGAAGAGATAATGGAGCTTCCGGAGAGATGGAGCCTGGGCCGTCCGCCAGCCCTCAGATGGAGAGTCAACAGCCGCCAGGTCTGGCGGTGGCTGATGACGAAGAGGAGGAACAACTGGGTCCAGTGCCTAATGCGCAGATGCACAGAATGGAGAGGAGAGCAGCGGGAAGCTATGGGCCGGTCCTTGGGATGGAAGAGCCACCGCTGCTAGCTAAACTCCACCCTACCTCTGAGGATAAAAGGCAGGAGGCGGAGACGAATAGGTGTGGCAGACAACTATTCATCCCCGTCAGTCAGCCACTGATAGTCCGAACTTCTGAATCCTGTCTGGAGCTGTATTGGAATTCTTTCTGGGAATCTGCGATGCTGAGAGTCGGGCGCACCTTCGCAGCGTGAATGTATCTCCACTGCTGGAAAAAGAGCGGGCACACCTTCCAGGACTTCCGTTACGAGTGTCGTGAGACAGGGAGAGACTCCTGGGATGTTGAGAGTCGGTTCAGGGCGAAAGGGAGCGAGCTTTGCTTTCCACAGGCACTTGAAGAGTTTGTTAGCCTTTGTTAGAGAGTGTCTTTACCGGGGTTGCTGGCGCTCCTAACAAAGGGAGCATTTAGTCGAGTTTGAAAGCCGGGTCAGAGCACTTAATGCCAAGGCAGGATATTTGCCCAAAATAGCAAATTCCCCAAACTAGAATAGTTCCCTTCGACAACGCACAAAACCAAAAGAGAACATATCACCAGTCGGATTAATCGATTGTACAAACTAGGCTTTTAACCTTAAATGGGAACCTTTCCAGCTTCGAAACTCAGTTGGAGTACATGAGCCTGACATCGGAGACATCCTAATATTACGGCTCGGCATTGCGTTTCAAGTCTGCAATTGGAGATAAGAATAGAGGTCTCTGTGTGAAAATCACTTCTCTGGGCTGAAGCTCGGCACCCTGTCGGCTGGTGCTGAAAGGAGTATTATTCGACTTGCCTTGGCAGGGACGGCTCTGAAAACTGACAGCTCAGTTTTCCAGTTGCAGAAACAAGAAGGGATTTAGCTGGTTCCAGAAGGAAACATCAGTGATGGGTCTACGGAATGGCTGGGCTGGTTTTCTTCCCATCGGAAAGTTAAGAGTTTCCAATCGATTACAATCCCTGGTCTCAGGGGATGCTGGAAGGCAAACCGATCCCTTATTTTAGTTTGGTATTTTGTCAACCTCTGCAGGTTTAGGATGCGTGGACTTCAACTCCCAGAATTCTAGGTCCACGCATTTTAAACCTGCCAAAGATTGACAATACTGCATAGGTGGGTTTCAGCAGGTTCTGACCAGTTCTGGAGAACTGGTAGCGGAAATTTTGAGTAGTTCGGAGAACCAGTAGTAAAAATTCTGATTGGCCCTGCCTCCCAAGTCCCAGCTGATAGGGAGGAAATGGGGATTTTGCAGTAACTTTCCCCTGGATTGCGGAGGGAATGGAGATTTTACAGTATCCTTCCCCTGCCATGCCCACCAAGCAAGCCACACCCATGGAACCGGTAGTGAAAAAATTTGAAACCCACCAATGCTACATGCATGGCACCCTTGTATCATTAAGGTAAAGGTAAAGGTTCCACCACACAGGCATGCTAGTCATTCCCGACTCTAGGGGGCAGTGCTCGTCTCTGTTTCTAAGAGGAGGAGCCAGCGCTGTCCGAAGACATCTCCGCTGTCATGTGGCCAGCATGTCTAAACACTAAAGGTGCACCGAGTACTGTTCCCTTCCCACCAAAGTGATCCCTATTTTTCTACATGCTTTCGAATTGCTAGGTTGGCAAAAGCTGGGACAAGTAACGGGAGCTCACCCTGTTACGCAGCGGTAGGGATTTGAACCGCTGAATTGCCGACCTTCTGATCGAGAAGCTCAGGGTCAGCCACTGAGCCACCGCATCCCTCTTGTATCATTACAAACATCTAAAAACTTTGGCTTACAGAGGTACTGTTTCCCAAGACCCTTAGATTTTTTTTCCCACCAAAAAAGGCACCAGGATTTATTTTCGGAGGGGATGTTGTCCACTGACACACCTCACTTGCGTGCGTTGTCCCCGGCCTCCTTTTCACTGTCAGAGGCCTTCAGGAAGTTCTTCGGCCGGCAAGGCTTTCTTGAAGGCCTCTGCAGCCGATAACAGAGCTCCAGATTGATCCGGAGCTCCGTTATCGGCTACAGAGGCCTTCAGGCTGAAGAAAAAATGGGCCGAGGTGTGCGAGGCCTGGCTGCAACTATCCGAAGGTAAGTAGGACAGCTCCACACACACACCATCCCCGCCCTAGCTTAATTTTTACCCATGAACCCTGGAGTCGATGAGGTCTTAATTAGGGCTTATTTTTGGACTTTCTTTCTGAGGAGGTCATATTTTCGGGGAAAGATGGTAGATGCAATCTGGGTATCAGGAAGAATGAAGTATAGCCAGCGGAACTGTTAACCAGCGGAAGAGAACGACATGAGGTAGCTACCCTGTTTCTAATAAGCCCAATCAGACTTTTGACCGCATGCGCTGAAATAAGCCCCCTCCAAAAATAAGCCCTCCCCGAAAATATTTAAACTCATGCGCAGCTGGTCCCCTCCATTTCCTCTGGTTAGGGTTAGGGAGACAGAGCTGGAAATCAGGTAAGACGGCAAGAGGAGCTCCATCTTGCTCTACACTCCCCAAAGTAATAAGACATCCCCGAAAATAAGGCCAAGCACTTATTTCCAGGCTTAAAAAAATATAAGACAGGGTCTTATTTTCGGGGAAACATGGTAGTCTTCACTAAAGATCTTAGAAGAATAGAGTGTCTTCTGCTAGACACGTTCCAGTGGATTCTTCCCCAAGCAGCTGACCTCTAAAAAGTCTCTTCCAATGATCCGGACTAACCAAAAGGCCTTTAGCCAAACAGCACGCCCACAGCCTAGGTTGCAAAATTCCCATGTCTCCCCTTTTCTCGAGTGAAGCTGAGCACACTTGCCTCTTTTAAAACAGAGCTTTATTTAGCGTGCTGCTGTCCAACAGGAAATAATTTAAAGTACGCTTCGTACGGGGACACGGCTAGCACACTGCCACCCCCTCCGTCCGCACGGACCTGATAGCCCACGGTGTACAGTATTGCGAGAGGCTATGCAAAGCTGCGAGCTCCCACAAGAGAGCCACAAAGCTCGAGGAATGGAATGAAGCCATCTCAGACAAGGGTCTCTTAGCTATCGAATAGATACAGGTCACCCTTTGTGGAGCGTGGCGACGGAAAGACTTTTAGCCCTGGGATTGTGCCCAGCATTGGAAAATAAGATATGAGTAATGTCTCTGCTCCCATTACAGTGCTTAACATTCCTAGGAATTTGAAAATGCATTGGGTGGGGCTGATTTGTAACTGTAGTTAGCCTCCCATGTCCTCCTCCGTCCCTCTTTCCAGCCCAATTTAAGCCGAGAGGCATGCCTATAGAGAAGGCTTGTCTCTTTCTCCCCAGCATCAGGAGTGAAGAAAAACCAATTATATCTGTCCGTTGTGTTCTATCTTCATTGCTTCCTTGGACTTCCTGGAGTTGCTTTTTGTAAAGCAAGAAAGAAGGCTCCCACGACACAACTTCCGGCCCCGGCCCGATCTTCTCCGTGCATGGGAGTTGGGTTGACGCACCCTTACGGTTTCACCAGCAGCCGGATCTTGGGGCCCCACCTCCCACCTATTCTTCCAAAATTAGATTCGGAGAGATCCTGGCAGTTTGTAGCCCAAGAACGGGTTTGGGAGAAAATTGGGAGCAGAAGAGATGGAATTCTGGAATTCCCCGACAGGGAAGAATTCAGATTTTGTATCCATCATGCGGTGCTGGAGAAGACTGCAAGGAGATCTGGTCCGTAAATTCTAAAGAAAATCAACCGTGTTCTTTGGAAAGCCAGATAGTGAAGCTGTAGCTCTTCTCTTTTTAACGAGGGATCGAACAATCATTTTGTCTGAAATGGAATAGGGTTTCCTGCTTGAGCAGGGGGTTGGATTTGAAGACCTCTAAAGTCCCTTCCAACTCTTGTTACTCTGAAGCTCAAATGCTTTGGCCGCCAAATGAGAAGAAAGGACTCTGTGAAAAAGACCTCGATGTTGGGAAAGACAGAGGATGAAATAGCAATAGCACTTAAAGATGTATATACCGCTTTACAGTGCTTTACAGCCTCTCTCTAAGCGGTTTTACAGAGTCAGCACATTGCCCCCAACAATTTTGGGTCCTCATCTTACCCACCTCGGAAAGGATGGAAGGCTGAGTCAACTTTGAGCTTGGTAAGATTTGAACTGCCAAATTGCAGGCAGCCGGCAGTCAGCAGAAGTAGCCTGCAGTACTGCCCTCTAACCACTGCGCCTCATTGAATGGTTAGAGAATGTCATCAATGAAATCAACACCAATTTGGACAAAAGTGTCTGGAAGACACTGGAGAATGTGAAGGGTGGGGCGTGGCGGGCGATAGTCCACGAGGTCGCAAAGAGTCGAATGCGGTGTAGCAACTGAACAACAACCTCAAATTCATCCCATGCAGAGGCTTAGCTCAAAACAATGCTCGTCCTCTTTAGCGTGATAAGAATTCTTTCAGGGCGGAGCCACAGGGACAGGACTTGGAGCAGATCCGGGTCAAGTAACAACTGGCCGAAGAGTGGAATGACCTCTGTCATTTCTCCAATCTTGGGTACAATGGGAGACGAGGGAAGGAAGGCAACAGTGGCTCTTGATGGTAGTGGGTGATCGACGACGAAGGGCTGAGCTATAAGACGAGTCCGTTTGCGCTTGGAAACCAGTTGTCCCTTTCTCTGGTTTTGAAGGCACATAGTGGCAACGAAGCTGGAGAAAGAGAGACAGTCCCCTCTTTTCTGCACCTCTCCTCATGCACTGGCTGCCATGGGGTCCTCAATCTATGGGCCGGAGGAGGGGGAGCGAGCCAGGGGATGCCAGCGTTAGGGGTCCACAAAGGAAACCATGATGTAGCGAGTGCCCCAAGTAGTGGGCAGACCTTCGTGGTAGTGGGTGAGACGTCCTGGGTGGATCAGGCTCCAGCCCTTGCGGGGAGATTCCACTTTGCAATTGTAGCGGATAAATCGGCAACCGCCTCCCTATTGGGACAAAGAGAATCATTTTAGACAGACAAGAGACCAGGTTCAAATGATCATACTCTTATGACCTGGGCTCCCTTAACAAGCAGGATGCAGGAATTACTGGTAAAACCTCTATAATTTACACGACTGTGAATTACGTTCATTCACAGTCAACAAGGTTTGTCCCAACAGTTTTTCAAAGGAATATTTCTCAACACATCTTATCTCGTTTGGCAAGCAGCCACGTAACTTGTTGCGAACTATAGTTCAAGGTAAAACTTGGAACAAGGCCACTCCCTGTTCGCTCCTCTTTTATTTTCTATGGGAGGGGCCAATCACCTCCAAGGTGCAGCTTTACTCCTGAGTTGACCCTGCTTTCTGTGTTGTTCTTGTCTTCTGGCAGCCCTGCACATGTGCACACTGGGAACTGGCTCCAGCTGTTCCTCACTTGCCGACTGCTGCCAGCTCCACCCGTGGGCCACAACAAGCAGGAGTGTCAAACTCGATTTCATTGAGGGCCCGATCAGGGTTGTGTTTGACCTGGGGGTGGGGCTGGGGTAGGTGTGGCCAGCTTGATGTCACTTGTGTCGGGGGCTCCTTTGATGGCCCGAGCACTCTGCCAGCGAAAATTTATTTATTTATTTATTTTATTTAATGAGATTTATATGCCGCCCTATCTCCAGCCGGACTCAGGGCAGCTCACAACAGTAAAAAACATCTAATGAAAAAGTTAAAAAGAAATTAAATCCAAATCTCATAATTTAACAGTAGAAGTGCAATTAAGACTAGCAAGTTAAAAATTAAAACCCCATCAGTCCAGGCCAGCCAAACGAAACAGCCACGTTTTCAGGTCGCGACGGAAAGAGCAGAGGTCGGGGGCCACCCGGAGCTCCAGGGGCGGTTGATTCCAAAGGGTAGGTGCGCCCACAGAGAAAGGTCTCCCCCTGGGGGTTGCCAGCCGACACTGTCTGGCCGATGGCATCCTGAGGAGGCCCTCTCTGTGGGAATGTACCGGGAGATGGGCAGCTGTAGATAGTCCCCCAAATATCCTGGGCCTAAGCTATATAGGGCCTTATAGGTAATCACCAACACCTTGAATCTCACTCGGAGGACAACCGGCAACCAATGCAAGTCGCATAGGAGAGGTGTAACATGGGAGTGTTGAGATACTCCCATCACAACCCGCGTGGCCACATTCTGCACCAGCTGAAGCCTCCGAGTGGTCTTCAAGGGAAGACCCATGTGGAAGGCATTGCAGTAGTCAATATGGGAGGTGACAAGCGCATGAGTAATCGTGCGTAGGACATCTAGGTCCAAATAGGGGTGCAACTGGCGCACCAGGCGAACCTGGGCGAATGCCCCCCTGGTTACGGCCGTTACATGATCTTCCAAGATTAGCCGTGAGTCCAGGAGGACTCCCAAGTTGCGCGCCCTGTCTACAGGGGGCAACACCTCATCTCCTATGACCAAAGAATCTCTTGATCGGACCGAGATGCCAGTACCCACAGCCACTCGGTCTTAGCAAGGTTGAGCTGAAGCCTGTTCCTCCCCATCCAGCTCTGCACCGCTTCCAGGCACCAGGACATCATGGGCCTCTGAGCTCCATTTCTGGCTGCGACGGCCTCCTGCAGTCCTCTGCCACAAAAACAGAGCCGGGAGAGCCACACGCAGCCTTCGCAAGCTCTGTTTTCAGCTGCAATAGCCTCTGTTTTTGCTGGCAGAGGTACCAAGGGGCAGTCCTTTGCTTATATATATCCCCCAACTTATAGCTTATATCTACTCCCAAATGTGACTCAGGGCGGTGAACAGCCAAAATAAGATACAATAAATACAAAAGTTAAAAATCATCTAAAACAAATTAAATAATTTGGCTCCAACAGTTTAAAAATCCAATTGTAAAAAAATTAAAACTCAATATAAAAGGAGGTTAAGCCAAACCAGCTTGTTCAAATAAAAACGTTTTTAAGGCACGGCAAAAAGTACACAGGTCCTGTAACCTCCTTATCTCAGGGGGGAGCTCGTTCCGGATGGTAGGTGCCCCCACAGAGAAGGCTCTCCTCCTGGGAGCTGCCAGTCGACACTGTTTGACTGACGGCACCCTAAGGAGCCCCTCTCTATGGGAGTGGACTGGTCGGTGAGAGGCTGTTTGTGGCAGAAGGCGGTCCCGAAGATACCCTGGTCCTAAGCCATGGAGCGCTTTGAAGATGGTAACCAAAACCTTGACACGCACCCGGAAGACCACTGGGAGCCAGTGCAGCTCACGCAGGAGGGGGGGTCACATGGGAACGCCACGTCGCTCCCATCACCACCCGCGCGGCCGCATTCTGGACCAGTTGGAGCCTCTGAGTGCTCCTCAAGGGGAGCCCCAGGGTGTGTTGTGGCCCGCCATCAGCCAGCAGAGCTGACAGCAGAGTCAGACAGTGAGGAGGTTGGGGAGGAACATGGGTCAGTCCTGGGGGCTGGGGAAAGCATAGTCGAGGGCTCTGCGTCAGAGGCAAAGAGGGAAATAAACAGCAGTGAAGCAGAGGAACAGCTGGAGCCCGTTCCCAGTGTGAGAGCTGCCAGAAAACAAGAACAACTCAGAAAGCAGGGTCGATCCGGGAGTAAAGCCACACCTTGAAGGATGATTGGGCCCTCCCATAGGAAATGAAAGAGGACCGAACGGGGAGGGGGCTTTTGCAGGAAACAATTCGTTCGTTCAGTAGTTTCAAGAGTGAAAAATTCTGTTCGTGACTCTAAGAGACTCTGTGCCAAATTTTGCCTTACTCTGCGCATTTGGAAACGAGTTACGTGGCAGCTTGCCAAGCAAGATAAGGTGTGTTGAGAAATATTCCTTTGAAAAACTGTTTGGACAAAGCTTGCTGACTGTGAATGAATGTAGTTCACAGTCATATAAATAAAAGAGGTTTTGCCGGGATCAATTTCTGCTTCCTGCTTTTTAAGGGAGCCTAAGTCAGAACAGGGTGGTCCCGCAGATGAGATATAAGCACCCCCACGGGCCAGATCCGGTCCCTGGGCCTTGAGTTCGACACCCCTGGTTTATAGGCTTTATGCAAAGACAGGCCCTCTTCCGAGGTCTATCGTGCTGGGAAAAATGGATGGAAAGGGAAGAAGACAATCAGCAACAAGGTAGATGGATGCAATGGCCTTGGGTGCACCATTGGAAGATCTGAAGGAGAGTGGACCATCTTGGAGAAGGTCTATCTCTGTAGCTGTTAAAGAATCAACACTGACCACATGGCCCATTAGCATCCATAAGGCAAATATAAACTGATGAATGAAGGCAGATGTACGTGTCCCAGGATAATGTTGCAGGATCCAATCTGCAATCCACACCACAACGAACAAGGACATACCGTATTTTTCGAAGTATAAGACGCACCTTCCCCCCCCCTAAAAGGGAGTGAAAATTTAGGTGCATCTTATAAACTGAATGTAGCCCCGCCCACCCACTGGCCCCCACCCTTTGGCCTCTGCCTCCCAGCAATTTATCTCCTTGCAGCAAGCAGCAAGGAGAAACAGCCCATTTCAGCTTCAGCACAGCCTAATTAGCACAAGTTGATTATCCGTTGGATCGGCCTCCCGACTCTCAGCTGTTTCAGGCTGCAGGCCACTGCCTATTGCTGCGCGGGCCTCTGTTGCTTGCTGCAAAAAAGGTAAATTGCTGGGAGCAGATTTTTTTTCTTGTGCTAATCAAGCTATGCTGAAAACCAAAACGAAAGTAAAGTAGGCAAAATTGCTGGGAGGCAGAAGCAGAGGCAGATTTCTTTTTCTTGTTTTCCTCACCAAAAAAGGTAGGTGCGTCTTATAGTCTGGAGCATTTTATACTCTGAAAAATACGGTACATTCACTTTTGCAGCTCCTAAGATTGTCAGGCAAGCAGGCACAAAAACAGCCAGGGAAATGATTGAAGCCTGGGAAACTTCAGGCAACAGGAGGACTGATTTACCACCAGTTTTTCAAGTATTTAGGACAGGAGGGCTTGGTAGCACAAGCAACAGCCAACGATTTCATAGCTAGCCATCAACACCCCAATCAACAAAGCCACACACAACCGGCACCATTTGAGCACACACAACTGCAGCCTATGGAGCTGGCAGTGGAGTCGGACAGTAAGGAGGCTGGGGAGGAACATAGGCCAGTCCTGGAGTCTGGGAAAGGCCCCGATGAGGGCTTTGCGTCGGAGGCAGAGATGGGGCCAGGTCCATCTGGGAGTAATGCACAGACTCTGGAGCCCCCAGAGTCACACAGCAGAGAGGCAGAGGAACAGGAGGAGTCTATTCCTAGTGCACGCATGCACAGAGCTGCCAGAAGGCAAGAGCTGCTAAAGCAAAAGGGACGACTCGGGAGTAAGGCCAGGAGATGATTGGCCCCTCCCATAAGGCTTAAAAGAGAAACAAAGGCACTTGGGCCTTTTGCAGGAAAGCAATGTTGCTAACTCTGTTTCCAGTCAGCATCTCTTGTTTGTTTCTAAACTCGTGGGGCTTTGCCAAGTAAGGCCTTTGGCAGGGTGTCAAAGAAGAGAAAGGTTTGTGATTATCCCGAAGGACTTCTTCCAAAGGACTTGTTTTGCAACTAATTGGGACTCAGCTGAGAATGAATGTAATTCTCAGCTGTTACAATAAAATAGGTTTTTTTGGGACTATTTTTTATAATGACTCAGTAAGCCTAGGTCACAACAACAACAGCCCAAAGCACACCCTGCTAGCGAGAAATTGCCTGAAGAACAGCTCCAGCACAAGTCCAAAAGCAAAATCTCTGGTCCCAAGGACCAACCCAGATTGGATCCTGAAATGTACACGCAATGTAGCCAAGTTCAAATCAATTCACCCCAAGAATTGTGGAAACCCTAAGTTCGTGATGGCAAATCTATGGCATAGCCATATTGGTGGGCATTCGAGTTCAGCTCCGGCATGCGCGCCTTCTGGGCCCACCAGAAGTAGGGAAACAGGCTGTTTCCTGCCTCCGGAGGGCCTTGAGGGGTGGTGGGGAAAGCCCGTTTTTCTCTCTCACCAGTCTCCAGACCCTTTATAGGAGTCTGGGAAGGGCGAAAATGGCCTTCCTCATCCTCCCAACTCCCCCCCCCCCCGGAGGGCCTCCATAGGCTGGAAACAGCCTGTTTGCCAACTTCCAGTGGGACCGGAAGTTGGCAAACGGATCATTTTCAGCCCCCAGAGGGCCTCCAGGGATGGGAAGGCCGTTTTTGTCCTCCCCGGACTCCTAGAGAGGCTCTGGAGCCTGGGGACAGCACAAAGCGGGCCTTCCGGTCCCAGTGGAAGTTGAGAAACAGGCCGTTTCCGGCCTCCGGTGGGCCTCCGGGAGGAAGGCCCTTTTCGTCCTCCCCAGACTCCTAGAAAGGCTCCAGAGAGACAATCAGGCCTACCGGGCCATCGTGTGTCAGAAGTGAGGGGAGCGGGCGGCGGGTGTCGCTGTGCATGCATGGGGGCATGGCACATAGAATTATGGTGTGGGAACACATGCGCAATCTGCCCCGCTCCTGGCACATGATGGCAAAAAGGTTAGCCATCACTGCCCTATCCTCATTCTCTTCACAGCCTCAAAGCGTCCAAGACCAAGCCATGCACAGAGGAGCTCCCACACTTCACGCAGGACACCTGCCCTCCAAAGGCACTCACCTTGTAATCTATCCCTTTGTGGTTAAGAGCAACATTGATGGTGAAAGTGGAAGAATCATGATGGGGGCGAAGAGAAGGCTGCTCGTCCGGACGGTATCGGACCACGAAGTTCATGATTGCGCGAGCCTGAGAACGGGAGATTGGGTGAAGGCAGGGTGGAGAATGGCACATTGTGTACATACCTGTTCTGACTCAGCTCCCCAAACACGACAAACCCTCTGAAATTAACTCAAAGATTCCTTTATTAGGAGCACCAGCAAAAAGTTTCTCTTTCACCGCAGGCTAACAAATCCATCCATCCGGGAGATGAATAATTGTCTGCTACATCTATTCATCCCCACCCCCTTCACTAGAGCTAGGGTGGGGCTTCGCTAGCAGTGGTGGGTCTTCCATCCCAAGGATCGGCCCATGGATTTCCACTGCTCTCCTCTCCTCTGCCTTCTGCACATTCACGTGTCAGGCACTGGACCCAGCTGTTCCTCCTCTTCCTCATCAGCCACCTCCAGACCTGGAGGGTTATTGACTTTCTATCTGAGGGCTGA
Organism: Coluber constrictor foxii; assembly: GCA_038048745.1. Lineage (NCBI taxonomy): Eukaryota > Metazoa > Chordata > Lepidosauria > Squamata > Colubridae > Coluber > Coluber constrictor. Next base: position 34,048,630 of record CM075961.1, on the reverse strand, counting down.
GGGACAGCCCAGGCTCCACCTCTCTCTCTTTCTCTCTGCCGGCTGCATTCCTTCTTCCCCCTCGGAGCTCTCAGGTTGCCTCGATGCTGACTCCCACGCCTCCTGCTCCTCTGATTCGGCTGCAGGTGGCCGACAGGCCACACACAACACCTTCCTAAAATGGGGCACTCATATTCACTGCAGGCACAACTCGCCCAGGTTGTGTTCTTGCCACTGCAGACCTCAAGAATCTAAGGGGACAGCAAAGAGTAGATGGCAGGCTGACCTTGGAAAAAAACTTAAGCAGGGTTACATCTGCTCAGTCCTTGGGAGAGAGACAAAGCTATAAGCTGGCCTGGGCAGTGAAAAAAAATTCCATTAGAAGCCAATGTCATTGTCATATTCTTTATATGAAAATTTGAATGGTACCGTGTCCTTTCCCGGGACTGAATCTATTTATTTATTTCATGCATACGCACACTGTTATCTCTATTTTTTAAAGAACCTTTCCAAAATTGGTGGACTTTAATAACAGGGGGTTTGGCTTGTAAGAGTCTGTGGCACTTTCCCCACCCCTTTGCAATAAACAAATTTTAGGAAAAGGCATCTGTATATCCGATCCGAAATGAACTGCAGCCCACGAAAAAGCGTATGCTTTTTAATGAAGTGTGTTCATTATGGGAAATTGAGGTTTCCCATAAAACATCCCCAGGGGTGGACTCCTGGGGATTCGGTGGGGTTCGGGCGATCCTGCTGAGGTGGCGCAGTGGTTAGAGTGCTGTCCTGCAGCTACTTCAGCTGACTGCTAATTGAACAGATCAGCAGATCAAATCTCACCGGCTCAAGGTTGACTCAGCCTTCCATCCTTCCGAGGTGGGTAAAATGAGGACCCAGATTGTTGGGGGCAGTATGCTATTTAGTATACTGTCTTTGATGAAAGCCGCCCAGAGTCCTCGGAGAGTGGGCGGCATAGAAATATGATTAATAAAATAAAATAAAATAAAATAAATAAATCCTCTAGCCAAAAATCGCCGGGGTTTAGCGAACCCCCAAATTGCATTCCTGGCTGGCCCCTCCCCTCCCCTCCCACTCCACCCACCCCACCCCTCCCAGAAGTTTCCCTGTGGCCCATTCATCATTCCAGGTAAATGCAGGGGCCGCGTGGAGAGTCTGGGAGAGCAAAAAACGGGCCTACTAGAGGTTCCGGAAACCCGGAGGGCCTCCAGACCCAGGGAGAAGCTGTTTTCACCCTCCCGGAGGATCGAGGAAAGCCTCCGGAGACTGGGGAGGGTAAAAAATGCCCCACCCCATCATGGTGCAGGTGACCAACTAGCCATGCCCACCATGGTCACACCCACCCAGCAATGGGGCAGCAAACCCGTTGCTGAAGGATCTAAAGCCCACCCCTGGATATCCCCCTCCCATACCAAAACCTGGAATACTTTTGTGTCTAGTGCATTCTGGGAAATGAAAATAATACCCCAAAGAAGCAGATGTGACCAACGGTGAAAAGGACACAGAGCATGTTAGGAGTAGAATCTTAAACCTGATCTTTATAAAATTAGTTGAGTTTGTACAACACAACTGGCATTGATTTAGCCCGTTTCGGGGAGGGAGGGGATATTGCACATTACATTTAACCGTAAGTAAATCAGAACTTACCCAATGCTACTACCCCACCCCAATAAACCTCAAAACAAAGTAAAAACTAAGTTTTGATAGCACTTAGCACTAGCACTTAGACTTCACAGTGCTTTACGGCGTTCTCTAAGCCGTTTACAGTCGGCATATTGCCCCCACTAATCTGGGTCCTCATTTTATCCAACTTGGAAGGATGGAGGGCTGAGTCAACCTTGAGTCTGGTAAGATTTGAACTGCCAAATTGCAGGCAGCAGAAGTAGCCTGCAGTACTGCACTCTAACCACTGTGCCACCAAGGCACGTAAATCTAGCTGCTGGATTTGAATCTGACTAGGGGTGATTGCACAGATGGTCTTCAGGTTATGACTCCTTGTTCAGCAATCCGTCAACCATGGGATAACCTGGAATGAGAGGAACTTCACAATTGGTCCTCAGAATTCCAGCTTTGCAGTGATCCCGTGATTGCAATTTCTGATGTTCCCTGCCGGCTTCCCATAAGCAAAGTCAATGGGGAAGCCAGCAGGAACTCAAAAGTGGCAGTCATATAAGATCTTCAACCACCCCAGTAATCCTCACTTAATGGCAACAACTGGGACTGTCGGGAGCAGCGTCACTAAGTGACACAATTACGTGACAAATGGTGGTGGTGGGGGACGAAAGACACTATTGCCGCCCCAATTACTTTATAGAAATGGCAAAAGACATCCTGTAGGATCCTCTGCTTCCTGTACCTACACTCGGCCTCCAGTAACCTTGAGACATGGTGCCGTTACCTTGGTGTGGTAGCCTGGATAGAACTTTTCTGTGACGGGTGCAATGTAGTCCTGCAAGAACTGCAGCCACTCTTTCTCAAAGCCGATTTGGTTCATGTGAATGTCAACGGTGGGGACATTCTCGTAGCCACCAACCAGCCGAGTGTCCTAGAAGAGAGGCGCAGAACGGGAGGAACTGTGATAGGATGTGAAAATAAGCTTGAGAGAAAGAAGGAAGAGGTATAGCCTAGACCAGGGGTGTTCCTCCTTCCCCATATCATGCTCCATTTTATACACGTTGTCCGCAGGATAGGGACAAAAATGATCATGGCCAGGACTATGTGTGAAGCACAACTCTTGCTTTACATCCAGCACACATAAAAAAGTAGTCACCATCTTGATTTCTTTTGACCTTTCTGTGAACTGCCTCACTCCTCAATTATGCCTTGTTTTAATGTTCAGGGTTCCAATTATTTTTGTTCTAAGGTGGTTGAGGTCCCTCATCATTCTGCAAGCCTTCTTTGACCCTCTTCCCAACTCTCCTCAACCCTCTTCCAAATGAAGCAACCTTCATCTTGGTGGAGGAAAAAGGCTACGATGTTCCCACCAGTGGTGGGATTCAAATAATTTAACACTGGTTCTCTGCCCTAATGACCAGCTGGATAGGCGTGGCTGAGTGGCCATGTGACTGGATGGGCGTGACATCCAGCAAGTCTTGCTGAATGTCACTCATCTTGGTTCCTTGTCATTAAAAGCTTCTTTCTGGCATCTCTGCTTCCTTATTCAATTATTTCTTTAAAGCGCTGATCGTTGCATCCTTGCTGGAAGAACTACAACAGGGAGTATTTCCTCCCAACAGCAGTGTAAAAAGCTTAAAACAACCCTTCCCCTTTAAGAAAGTCAAATTCCTAATAAAGCAAAACAAAGTACCAGCAAAGAAAAAAAACACTCCAGAGAAGTTCAGGCAACAGTAAATCTGGGCGTACTGCCAAGAACCTTTAGCTGTTACAATGTAATAAGGGTTAGCCGGAGAGGCAGTTACTGTAAGCAGGGCAATAAAGACTAGGCTAGAAATAGCACCAGAATGTTTCCTTCCTGCCTTCCTTACAGGATTAGCCCTGTAAAGTGGAAAAAACCAAAAGGTGATTTCTTCCAACAACCGATTCTCCAAACTGCTCAGAAAGTTAACAAACAGTTCTTCTGAATAGGTGTGAACTGGTTGCATCCCACCACTGGATCCCACCTCATGTTTTCCTCCAGACCACTGGCCGAAGTGTTCCACCTCTTCCACCAGATCGTCGCACATCTGATCGGTGAACACCGGAAACCAGTAAACATCAGGGCAAGGCTGCCAACAGGAAGAAGAAACAGTGAGCCCAGGAAGTTTTGAGAGAGTGAATTCAGCAATTCAAGAGGACCAGGGAAAAGAGAGACAGTTACCTGTTCAAAAAATTCTCCCTCAAGAACGCGTGAGTAGTTCTCATGGATATATTTCTCCTGCCAGTCCTGTTCAGAAAGAAAAAGAACAAACTAAAAACAGAGTCATATAGACGTATCAGAATACTGAAGAAGTGCATCTCCTAATCAGCGGTGGGTTTTACATATTCTTACCACTGGTTCGTCCCGTTCGGCCATGCTTGCTTCATGTGGGCCTTCTGTGCATGCACTCGGCCTTCCGTGCATGCGCCTGGCCTCAAAAAATGTGGCTAAATAGGATATCTTTACACCGGGGCGGGTGAGCGGGCCCACCCATGATCTCCGCTACCGGTTCGCTTGAACCGGTATGAACTGGCTGAATACCACCACTGCTCCTAATCTAATGCGTGTCAGGCAATCCAGTCCTGGACTAAACATTTCATTTCTGCAAAACTTGCCATCATATCTCCACCTTCCTCAAACACTTTCTGATACTCTGAAACTACAATTCCCAGAATTCTCATGGGGCGTTGGACGATGTGGGAAACTCAAGAGACAGCTACCCAGGGAGTACATCTGGATTTCTCATAATGCCAAGGAAATTACAAGGGTAGTTCCATGAGCATATAATTTCTCACCCCTCCAGAGAAGTCTTCCCTATGATGTCTCCCTTGGACGACTCCTCCGATTTTTCCTCGGAGGCCAGCTTGAAGGAGAATGATCTCATTCCTGGCACATCAGGAACCAAGTTAATTACTGACCCTGAATGACCCTGAATTACAGGCTTCGGCTGAGGACAGCTTGCAGGCCAGTGAAGAGGAGAGGGCGGGGCTGCCTACCCTGGTGGAATTTAGAGCACGCATGGCAGAGGAATGGAGGTCTGCCAGATTGCTCGAGAGAATGCCCTGCCCCTCTTGATGGGCTCCACTGGGAAGCTATTTAGCACGGCAGACCGAGGGAGGCACTGCTGGGAACAACGTGTATGGGTCGTTGCACTGTTAATTCATCTTTCTTGCTTGAGACTTTTGAGGTTCTGAATTTCTACAACCCATGAGCTAACGTGGATGGACTTTCGGTTTTTGCCTGAGGACTTTGTGTCCATTTATGGGACTTACTTCTTTGAGCAGCTTCCTATTTGTTTTATGGACTAATTGGCCATTGCCTGAAGGATTAATCTGGGCTTGCTTGTGGTTGGCTTCATTTAGAACATTTCTCAAGCCAGGTGTAGAGAACTGCTGGGGAATACCAATAACACTTTCTGTGTGTAAAATCACACCGGCATATATGTGTGAGGAAGTCGGGCACCACACTCAGGGATCTAAGCGCAGGGATGGATGGACCCTATCCTGTGCAACTGGGTGCACTCACCAAAGGATTTTCAGAAATCTGCCAGAGCTCAGGATGTAGGCGGGAGATGTTGTATCTCGTAGTGGAAAGGAGGCGTCCAAAATCATCCCGGTTACTAATATGGAGAAAGATGCCCTGTAAAGGATAGGAAAGGCCAAATTTAGGCCAAATTTGCACGACGTTGGGATTCCAAGAGCCCACACGCCAGGGGATACCAAAAAATGTTTAATAACCTGTTTCCCCCAAAATAAGTCCTCCCCAAAAATATTTAAATGCAGAGCTGGAACTCTGTCCGGTAAGACAGCAAGAGGAGCCCCATCTTGCTCCACCCGCCCCAAAATAATAAGATCTCCCCAAAAATAAGACCAAGCGCTTATTTCGGGGTTCAAAAATTTATATGACAGGGTCTTATTTTCGGAGAAACATGGATAAATATAAGTATAAATAATATAAATATAAATATAAATATAAATATAAATATAAATATTATAAATATTATAAATATAAATATAAATATAAATATAAATATAAATATAAATATAAATATAAATATAAATATAAATATAAATAGGCATCTTCTCACGTATGTCCTGTGCTTGTTCTGCACAGTTTTAAAACAGAATTCTAGAGAAGCTTTTCTCAACTTTGATAACTTTGAGAAGTCTGGACTTTAAGGCTGGTTGAGGAATTCTGGGAGTTGAAGTCCAGACATCTTAAAATCATCAAGGTTAAGAAACATCACTTCATTGTGTATTTTGGTCTAGAAGAAATTTCTACTCCTTAAGAATATGTTGAAACAGTACCTGGGGAAAGTAAAGGTAAATTGTTTATAAAACTACCCAAACTACAGATAGTTCTTGTTTTAACAATAGTAATTGGGAGCAGAGGTTCCACTGCTAAGCAGTGCTAAGTAAAGTGAGGCATCACATGACCACCTCTCTTAGTGACGGCAATCCCATCAGTTGCTCTTGCCATTGTTAAGCAAGGATCGTGGAAGGTTAAGCAAGGACCTCCTCAGGGGTGGGCTTCAAAAATTTTAGCAAGGGGTTCTCTGCCCAATTGCTAGGTGGGCATGGCGGTGGTGGGCGTGGCCTAGTTGGCCTCCTGCACCACAGCATGTGTGTGTTTTTGCCCTCCCCAGGCTCCGGAGGCTTTTCTCGAGCCACCTGGAGGGCAAAAACAGCCACCCAAGCTCTGGAGGCCAGAAACAGGCCCGTTTCCAGCCTTCCCGAACTTCCAGTTGTAACGTCGAACGGTCACTCAACAAACAGTCATAAGTTGAGGACTACCGCATTTAGGACCCTCCCAACTTTGAACTTTTGCTGAAAGAATGGTTCTCAACTGAAGACCTTTGTAATGCCGTGTTTCCCCGAAAATAAGACCCTGTCTTATATTTTTTCAACTTTGAAATAAGCACTTGGCTTTATTTTTGGGGAAGTCTTCTTTTTTTGGGGCTCATGGATCAAGATGGGGCTCCTCTTCCTGTCTTACCTGATTTCCAGCTCTGCGTTTAAATATTTTCAGGGAGGGCTTATTTTCCAGTGGGAGGCTTATTTTAGCGTATGCGCTCAAAGGCCCGACTGGGCTTATTATCAGGGGATGTTTTATTTTCAGGGAAACAGGGTTCACTTATATTATCAATATAAAATTCGAAAAACAATTTTTTAAAAGAACTTTGTTCTTTCGGATGAGCAGGTTGTAAGAAAGCAACAACGCTCACCTTCTCCCGCACACTTTTACAAAAGGCCATGTCCGGATCCGTGTCCTCTATGGTGAAAATATTGCGTTGGGGCAACTTCTGCCTTAAGATCTCCCCTTTCAACAGGTAGGCCTGAGAGATATAGGGCACGTTCCACACCCCACTGCAATAGGGAAAAAAGCATCATGAGAATCCGCAGTACAATAAACAAGGTTTGGATTACGCCAAGGAGTATTCAGTTCAAAATTCCAGATGCAACATGGGGCTTCTTGGAAGATCGGAGGGAGGTAGATTGATGGAAGCCATCTCCTTCTGTTGCCTCCCAACAGGGGAGATGTGTACTTTCAGACCTATAAGATTTTGCTAACTAGCCCTTCAACAGAGACCGTGGGAGATTTGTACTTTCAGACCTATAAGATTTTGCTAACTAGCCCTTCAGCAGAGACCGTGGGAGATTTGTACTCTCAGACCTATAAGATTTTGCTAACTAGCTCTTCAACAGAGACAGTGGGAGATTTGTATTTTCAGACGTATAAGATTTTGCTAACTAGCCCTTCAAAAGAGACCGTGGGAGATTTGTACTTTCAGACCTATAAGATTTTGCTAACTAGCCCTTCAACAGAGACCGTGGGAGATTTGTACTTTCAGACCTATAAGATTTTGCTAACTACCCCTTCAACAGAGACCGTGAGAGTTTTGTACTTTCAGACCTATAAGATTTTGCTAACTAAACCTTCAACAGAGACTGTGGGAGATTTGTACTTTCAGACCTATAAGATTTTGCTAACTAGCGCTTCAACAGAGATTGTGGGAGATTTGTACTTTCAGACTTGCAAGATTCTAATAATTAGCTTCACAATAAAGCAAAATTCGGTTATTTGGACATCTTTCTTGTCTGGGAAGGCTGACACATCTGGCTGACTTGTAGAAGTTTAGCGCTCTGCAAAAGCCACCTTCCCGCCCAACCATCCATCTGCTTAAAGTTCCCACTTACATTCTCTTGCCTTGCACCAATTCCACGTAGTCCTCTGAGCGGGCGTAATATTCATCGGGGCTCAGGGCACCCCAAAAGTTGGACCAAAGCTTGCCATATCGAGACACCATGGGAGCAATCACATACCTGGATAGTGCACAGGAGTAACACAGAAATCAGGACCGCAAAAGCCAGTGGGTAGGAGGAGAAGTGATATGGCCTGCAGCTTGGCCGGGAGCTCGGGTGGGTGTGAAACTACTGCTTACTTGTTCTCCTGCATAAGTATTTGCAGGATTTCGGGATTTGTCACCACCACGTCAGCATCGAGGCTGAAGTAATAGTCGCAGGTGGCATCCTGTCGACATAGGTCCCTGGGATGCAAAAAAAGAAAGAGGACGGATTAGAACTCTGTTTCACAAACTCGGCAGCTTTAAGATCGGTGGACTTCAACTCCCAGAATTCCCCAGATAGCCATGCTTGCTGGGGAATTCTGGGACTTGAAGTTCACCCATTTTTAAAATGGCCACGGTTAAGAAACACTGGATTAAAAAGTTAATCTTTTGCTGCAAACCAAACACAGGAGACCTTGTACATTTGTCAACTTACAACGACAATCGAGCCCAAAATTTCTGGGGCTAAGTGAGACATTTCTTACGTGAATTTTGCCCCATTTTACAACCTTTCTTGCCATAGTTGTTAAGTGAATCACTGTAGTTGTTAAACTACAGTGTTAAACCGTGTAGTTGCACGGTTCTTAAAAGTGAACCTGGCTTCCCCATTGATCTTGCTTGTCGGGAAGGTTGCAAAAGAGGATCACATTGTGACCGTCATAAATATGAACCAATTGCCAAGTGTCTGAATTTTGATAACCCTGGAGTAGACAAATAACTCAGACTTCAGGTTTAGGCAGACGTTCCCCACTCATGTGGCTTTCATTGTGTCAGGAATACAGCCACTTATCAAGGAGTGGTGTGATGGCCTAGAGGTGGAGCTCTCACCTCACAATCAGGAGGCTGTGAGTTCGATCCTAGGTAGAGGCAGATATTTCTCTCTCTGGGCACAATGAGAATATATCTGCTGAACAAAACTCCGCACTGGCAACAGGAAGGGCATCTGGCCAGTAAACACTCCGCTAGCTCCATTCAGTTGCCCAGCCTCCACCCCGCCAGGGATTACGGTGTTGTTAAAAGAAGACGATGAATACAGCCCACTAATCAACATGTGTTAAATATGGGGACTTCTAAGTGAGTTTCCGAACTGGAGACAAAACATCTGCGGAGTCACACATCATTGCTATGTCGTGCCTGAAATCCGGCAATAATCAAAACTACATACTTGAAAGGTAGCGCTTAGTAGCCACAAGCAAAGCTTTCCTGGTTGAATTTCTGCCTGGCTGTGTAGGATATGATGCCAGCCCTGTTGAAAATGTGCCTTGGCATCTCTGCTTTTGCTTCTGGCACCCTGCTCCCCTTCCAAGCATATACACCCACTCTGTGCTTTCCTAACCATTTTAGATAACTGAATCTGTCATTCCTTACACCGTATTTATCCCACAGGTGCTTTTTCAGGAGGCAACTTCCAACTCTGTAATCTGTATCTTTCACAAATAAACCTCCAAGTGCTTCAACGACCCTCTAAAAGGATACAAATGAGCAGTTGTCTGCAAGGAATATAAATCCTTCCATTCCCCACCATCCAGCCAGAGCTGATGAAGCTTCTTGGATGAGAAGCGAAACGTCTTCAAAAGAAAAGGAAAAAAAAAACCCAAGAAAGTCCAGTTGTCTCCTGAAAAAGCACCTTTGGCACAACTATGACCCGGATGACTGAGAATCTCTACCGATTTACACTATTATTTACTTACATAGCCATATCTCGGGCTTCCCCCTCACTCAGATCTTCTTCCGGCCCTATTAGTTTGATGGTGTCGAAGGCCTTGCGAAGTTGATCCCATTCAGTTTGGATGTGGGGCTCGTGGTACACCTCCTGGCAAAATGGCAGACAGGTTTATTAGTGCCCAGGGGCAGCCAAGACGGAGGGGAAGCTCAGGGTTTGAGGAAAGGAAGTGTAATGGCATCTGTGAACGGTTTTAGGAGAAAGAAAAGAAGTGCCACGGACTTTAATAATGATTTGCAACCTCGGCAACTTGAAGATATGTGGACTTCAACTCCCAGAATTCCCCAGCCAGCCATATGGCTGGCTGGGGAATTCTGGGAGATGAAGTCCACATAAACTTCAAGTTGTTGAAGTTGAGAAACTAGGCCAGACAATGGTCAGATGAGAGAGACAGTTGAGCCTGTACCAAAAAAAACAAGACACGGCAAACATCTCAGAAGCGTCCCTCACTTGTTTCGAAGTGCCTTGATGGCGCAGTGCTTAGAATGCAGGATTGCAGGATAATTCTGCCGACTGCCAGCAGTTCGATTCTCGTCGTCTCAAGGTTGACTCAGCCTTCCGTCCTTTCTGAGGTCGGTAAAATGAAGAGCCAGATTGTTGAGGGCAATAGGCCGACTCTGTAAACCGCTTAAAGGGGGCTGTAAAACACTTGTGAAGCGGTATAGGAGTCCAAGTGCTATTGCTATTCTTCAATTGTAAATGTGATGGAGGAAAGACCAATGCAACCATATACTAAAACAGAGCGAGTACTGCTCCTGAGTGTGCTTCCTGTCAGGACTACCTCGCAAGGTTGGCAGGAAGACAGCGGAAATAATAGGAGGGCTCTTAAACCTACAAGCCCCTCCTCAATTCTCTTTCTGTTTAACCACATTATATTCCAGCCAGCCGGGACCTTACTACAAGCTAGAAATTTTTTATTATTTTTCAGAGTATAAGATGCACCGAAGTATAAGACACACCTTAGTTTTTGAGGAGGAAAATTTAAAAAAAAGCTGATTGGAAGGTGGATGGGCTTCCTGAAATACCCCCAATCAGCTGTTCCCAGAGGTGAATTTTAGCAACAGGTTCCTTGGTTGTGAGCTCTGTGCCTTGCTTTTTTCCTGCCTCTGAAACTTCTGAAATTCCGCTTCAGAAAAAACTTGTTTTTCTGCCTCTGAAAGCCTCCGAAACAGCTTCAGAAAAAAAGCCTCTGAAGCTCTGTTTGGGGGCTTCTTTTCTGAAGCTCTGTTTGGAGGCTTTTTTCCTGAAGTTCTATTTGGAGGCTTTTTTTCTGAAGCTCTGTTTGGAGGCTTTTTTTCTGAAGCTCTGTTTGGTTGGAAGCTTTTTTTCTGAAGCTCTGTTTGGGGGCTTTTTTTCTGCAGCTTCATTTCTGATGCTTTTTTCAACCTCTGAAACCTCGATTTGAGAAGCTGGGCGGGGCTACATTCAGAGTATAAGATGCACCCAGATTTTCACCCTTTTTTGGGTGAAAATGTGTGTGTCTTATATGCCAAAAAATATGGTACTTGAAATTTCATAGCACTCATTTGAATTGTTTTATTTATTTGTTTGTTTGTTTGTTTGTTTTATATGCCGCCCTTCAGCCTCCAGCCTCCATTTTATCTCCAATGCCTTTCTCCTGGCTTATTGGTTTATTGTTTATTGGTTCGATTTATATGCCGCCCTTCTCCGGAGACTCAGGGCGTCTTACAATGCGTTAAGCAATAGCCTTCATACTTTTGTATACACCTGCTTACTAGGGCTTTCACCCCCCCGAAGCGGTGTTTTTTTTTTTTAATACAAAGTCAGCTTATTGCCCCCACAATCTGGGTCCTCAATTTACCTACCTCGAAAGGATGGAAGGCTGAGTCAACCTTGAATTTTTTATTTTATGTTTTGTATTTTATGCTTTTGCGGACAGTCTCAATTTGCTAAGGGTAATTTTTTTTCCCCTGTCCCTTTTGGAAATATGTTTCTGTACTTAATTATAAGTATGCTAAGCTTGGTTCTTGTGCATTTTTAACATACTTTTTTGAGATCTCCGCAGATTTCAACTGTATAACTGGGAGAGGGGGGAAGCTAACATCTGTTGCCTATTCACACCCCTCCCCCAGGGAATCCAGAGTTATAACCTCTGCAATAGATACCATGTCCAGCTGTGGATCTCATTCTAGCGACACACAACAGAAAAGCAAGGAAATTACTGAAATAAAGGAAGCCACAGAGAGGAAGTTGAGCAACCCCAGAAGTTCCCCATAACATATTGGCCCTCTAGATTTCTGGGAAGACCATTCTCATCGTCCCTCAGCTGACAGGCCCATGGGGTGATGGAAGTTGCAGTCTAAAGTCAAGGGGGACTGTTTATGGGCTCAACTCACGTGGTTGTGAATGAAGAGGCTGAGGTGAGAATAAGGGTAGTCCAAAGTCAGAAGACGCTGAAGAAACTGAGGCAGGAACGGTATAGGCTTTTCAATAAAGACACCCAGCAGAACTCGTGGATATGATTCTTCCTGGCAAAGGAGGACAGAAAAAGAAATCTATGTGTCAAAACTCTCTACTCAAACCAGAGTTATCTAACCTTGGCAACTTTAAGACTTGTGGACTTCAACTCCCAGAATTCCCCAGCCAACATGTCTGACTGAGGAATTCTGGGAGTTGAAGTCCATAAGTCTTAAAGTTGCCAAGGTTGGACACCCCTGATTTAGATCCTTACCAAAACCCATCTGGATCAGTGGTGGGTTGCTACCGGTTCGCGCAAACCCGTAGCGGTGGTGGGAGGCTCTGCCCACCTGCCCATGCGCAGAAACTTCTGTGTATGTGCAGAAGCACTGTACCCTCACAAAGCGAGTACGCGTGCCCATTCACTCCCGATAGCGAACTGGTAGCGCCGGGATTTGAATCCCACTACTGAGCTGGATCATTATTCCTCCCCTACTTTCAAGCTCTACCAGGATACCCCATAGACTCACTGGTATGTCCGACAGATCCAGGAGGTCATCATCGCACACTTCGCAGCCCCCCTCGTACGTCCAGGCGTTGGGGATGTAATTCCCCAAATAATTCAGCTGTAACTGCATGGAGAGAAGGAAAAAAGCCAGTGAAAGACCGAATGAAGCTCAGTTGCACTACAGTATTACTTCCAAAACTGGATTCTGCTTTAGGGCTCTTAAGAAGTCAGCAAGGAAGGACGTGAAGTTGAGATCTTTGGAGACCAATGGTTATCAGAAGAAAGAGCAGCCTTGTTTAGCTTCCCACTCCCTGAAGAGGTGGAAACTCAAAACCAACTTCCTAAGTAGGCAAGTACGCCCATCCATTTAGCTAGGGGTTGAAGAGGTAGAAGATCTGACTCATATATTATTTGATTCCTGTTTGTATAAGGGGGCGAGAGAGAAGTGCCTTGATCCACTTTATAGCCCAGTGGGAGGCCCATATTAAAACAACATACCTCATGTGGGGCCAGAATCTGAAAACGACATTTAAATACAGCACAATTACTGACTAAAATGGTCCAACAGCGATTGGCATACGTGGGCCTGATTGGGGTAGATGGCAGGGGTGATACAGAAATACAATTTTATGTCGTCTGATTCTATCTTACATATTTATGTATTAATTTATTGTATTTTATCCTAGAACTATTGTATTTTACCCTATGCTCATTTTCATGCTCATTAGAATTTTATTGGTAATATGTGTTTGAACCTGTACGTTGATATTGTATCCCCTGACTATCATTAAGTGTTGTACCTTATGATTCTTGATGAACGTATCTTTTCTTTTATGTACACTGAGAGCTTATGCACCAAGAAAAATTCCTTGTGTGTCCATTCACACTTGGCCAATAAAGAATTATATTCTGTTCTGTTCTGTTCTGTTCTGTTCTGTTCTGTTCTGTTCTGTTCTGTTCTGTTCTGTTCTGTTCTGTTCTGTTCTATTCTATTCTATTCTATTCTATTCTATTCTATTCTATTCTATTCTATTCTATTCTATTCTATTCTATTCTATTCTATTCTATTCTATTCTATTAAGGTAAAAGTTCCCCTCACACATATGTGCTAGTCATTCCCAACTCTAGGGGGTAGTGCTCATCTCCATTTCAAAGCCGAAGAGCCAGCACTGTCTGAAGACGTCTCCGTGGTTATGTGGCTGGCATGACTAAACGTCAAAGGTGCACCTTCCCACCAAAGGTGGTCCCTATTTTTCTACTTGCATTTTTTACATGCTTTCAAACTGCTAGGTTGGCAGAAGCTGGGACAAGTAACCGGAGCTCACTCTGTTATGCGACACTAGGGATTGGAACCACTGAACTGCCGACCTTTCGGTCGACAAGCTCAGCGTCCTAGCCACTGAGCCACTGCGTCTCTATGAGATGACCTTTAGGCTAATCAAGATAGACAGATAGATAATTAGAATACATAGATACGATAGATAGATAGATAGATAGATAGATAGATAGATAGATAGATAGATAGATAGATAGATAGATAGATATAGATAGATATAGATAGATATAAATAGATATATATATATAGAGAGAGAGAGAGAGAGAGAGAGAGATAGCTATGGTGCAACCTGCTTAACAGGATCTTTGAATGGACTCAAAGTTTTACAATTGTGTAAATTGTAAAAGGGGACAAGTTACCTTGGTGGGTCCGTTGCCGTGGATAACCACAGGAAGGGTATCGTATGCAACATTTCGGGCTCGCACCCGGGTCTGCTCAAATTTCAGCACAACCTCTTCTGTAAAACCGGGAAGAAAAAGGAAAAATGAGCCATGGAATTGGAGTCATGATTAAGTTGCTGGCTTAGAACCTGGGATATTGTTATATGAGTTCTGGTCCTCCTTTAAGCACAAAATTAGAACTGCAGAAAAAACAATGGCTACCAACCTGCCTTCCATTGAGGACCTGCATAGTGCATGAGTCAAAAAGAGGGCTGTGAAAATATTTACAGACCCCTCACATCCTGAACATCAACTGTTTCAATTCCTACCTTCAAAACGACGCTGCATACCAAAACAACTAGACACAAGAACAGTTTTTTTCCCCCCGAACACCATCACTCTGCTAAACAAATAATTCCCTCAACACTGCCAAACTATTTACTAAGTCTGCACTACTATTAATCTTCACATCGTTCCCACCATGCATCTCCTTCCACTTATGACTGTATGACTGTAATTTTGTTGCTGGTATCCTTACGATTTATATTGATATTGTTTCCTGATTGCTTATTTGTTCCCTATGACTAGCGTTAAGTGTTGTACCTTACGATTCTTGATGAGTGTATCTTTTCTTTTATGTACACTGAGAGCATACGCACCAAAGACAAATTCCTTGTGTGTCCAATCACACTTGGCCAATAAAGAATTCTATTCTATTCTATTCTAAAAGCCAGCTGGTGACTTTGGGCCAGTCACTCCCTTTCTGTCCAACCCGCCTTGCAGGGTTGTTGATATGGGAAAAATAGGAGACAGGAGTATATAGCACTTAGACTTATATACCACTTCACAGTGTTTTACAGCCCTCTCTAAGCGGTTTACAAAGTCAGCCTCTTGCCGCCCCAACGATCTGGGTCCTCATTTTACTGACCTCGGAAGGATGGAAGGCTGAGTCAACCTTGAGCCTGGTGACATTCGAACTGCCAAATTGCAGTCAACTGGCAGTCAGCAGAAGTAGCCTGCAGTACTGTGTTCTAATCACTGTGCCACCACAGCTCATATTATTATACTATAACACGGCTCATATTACTATACCAGGGGTGGGCAACTGTGGCTCTTTTAAAACCTGTGGACTTCAGCTCCCAGATTCCTGAGCCAGCTTGGCTGTCACAGGAATTCTGGGAGTTGACGTCCACAGGTTATAAAATGGCCACAGTTGCCCACCCCTGTACTATACTATACTATACTACTGTATTATAGTTATGTACATATATACTATTTCTATTTTCTTACTTTTCGTAGGTTTTATGTGTGTTTTTCTTTAAGCCAGGTTTTTCCTACGTAACTAAGATTTTTCTGCAAGCCTAGTTGAGTGAAATCACATTCACTACTTTTTGGGCTTTTTTCCCTTCTTTTCCTTCTGGCAGCCAGCAGATTTTGTGCTGCCCAATGGGTGCCAGAAGGAAGAGAAGGAAAAGAACCCCAAAAAGTAGTCAATGTGATTTCATTCACCTAGGTTTGCAGAAAAATCTTGGTTACGTAGGAAAAACCTGGCTTAAAGAAAAACACACATAAAACCTACGAAAAGTAAGAAAATAGATATTGTACCTTTACAAGGAGGATACATGAGATTTGGGTGTGGCTTACTGATGATGGCTAATGAGCCAGAAATAGCTATATAAGTCTCCCATTGGGCAGCACAAAATCTGCTGGCTGCCAGAATGAAAAGAAGGAAAAAAAGCCCCAAAAGTAGTGAATGTGATTTCACTCAACTAGGCTTGCAGAAAAATCTTGGTTACATAGGAAAAACCTGGCTTAAAGAAAAACACATATAAAACCTACGAAAAGTAAGAAAATAGATATTGTACCTTTACAGGGAGGATACATGAGATGTGGGCGTGGCTTACTGATGATGGCTAATGAGCCAGAAATAGCTATATAAGTCTCCCATTGGGCAGCACAAAATCTGCTGGCTGCCAGAATGAAAAGAAGGAAAAAAAGCCCTAAAAATAGTCAATGTGATTTCACTCAACTAGGCTTGCAGAAAAATCTTGGTTAGGTAGGAAAAACCTGGCTTAAAGAAAAACTTACATACTATTGCATGTACGGTATGTAATACAGCTATGCATTACATAGCTGCCCACTGTGTGTGAGTTGGGCACCTATGTAAATTTGTTTAATAAATTAACAGGGAACCCAGGTTGATATGGAGTTGAACAAATGGCTAGTTTGATCGTGTTTGTTGTATGTATGGGGTATATATCTTAGGTGTGTGCACTAGGGCAGGAGTCGGCAACCTTAAACACTCAAAGAGCCACAAAAGTCCTAACCGGAAGTCCCCATTTAATTCTGAAGCCAACCGGAAGTCTGGTTCCCTCACCATAGAGTCTCCTTCTAGGGCGGCATCTTTTTTCCTCTACCTGTCAAACTGAAAGCCCTATGAATTTTGGAGCCAACAGGGAACCGCAGCAGAGGGATGAAAGAGCCACATGCGGCTCCAGAGCCACGGATTGCTAACTCCTCCACTAGGGGTTTTAGATTGTGTTATTTTGAATGTTGTAACTTGCCCAAAGTCACCATGTGTGAGTTTGGCGGTTATATAAATTGGTTTAAAAAACAAATAGATGGGGAAAACAGAGATAACAATTAAATAAAATGATGATGATGATGATAGAAATGGATTCATTGCATTAATTTTTTTCCTAATCTAGAAATCTGTAGATTCCCCTACATTGAGAGACAAAGAGAGGAGGAGTACTGTCTCACATTCTCTACGGTGACCAGTTCTGGCATTTTGAATCCACCAGTTATATATCAAAGGAGCCTGCTGGTTATCCATAGTGGACGTTCCCCAAGCCCTATTAAATCATAATAGCCTTAACCAGAGGTGTCTGTGCTATACATCTGTGTGCAAATGATAAAACAAGCAACAAAACACACCAACATTAACTTCACCTTTTGGTTATGTGCATTGTGACGTTATAAGCATGTAGGTTGGTGATTGCTTCATGCCATTAGAATAGTTGCTTTGACTAAATTGTCCGGGTACCCTTGATCTCCTTCATTCTGCTCTAGTTAAGTTTTCAACTCCCCTGGTGTTCGTCAAGGTGACAACGTCTTGTATTTTGAGATCTCCAGATCGCAAAATTTCCCAAAGATCGTCTGCTCCCTTCCTGCTCCTTCAAATCTTTCTTCCTGTACCAGACGTATTTTTGCTGATTCTCCTCATTTGGAGGACCATTCACTTACCAATGGCCCCATTCAGGTTCTGGAAGATTTTGGATGTGTGATCCAAGGTGATCCCGTATTTTTCCTATAAACACAACAGGGAGGAATTAAGATCAGCGTAACCTTTCCCTTACACAACATATTTTTCTACTCATCCTTCTACAAAACCATCCATGGTCAAGTTACAAATCAGGCCCTTGGGAGGGACATTGTTCTGACTTAGGCTTCCTAAGAGCATGAAGCAGACTCCTTGTCCTGACAAAAAAACCTTTTTATTAAGTTACCGTGAATTCTTCTCATTCACATCCAGCAAAGTCTTTCAAGGGAGAATTTACAGGCACAGACCTTATCTGGCTTGGACAGCTGCCAGGCCGATATCTTCAAAACTTGGCAAAGAGTCACAAACCAATTAGGCGAACTAATTGTCTCCCGCAAACTCCACTCCCTTTTCGCTCCTCTTTTATTCTCTCTGGGAGGGGCCATTCATCATGCACCTGTGGCCTTACTCCCAAGTCGACCCTTGTTCTTTAGCTGTTCCCTTCGTTTGGCAACTCTGCACATGCACACACTGGGAACAGGCTCCAGCTGTTCATCTGCCTCACTGATGTCCGACTCCGAAGGCAGCTGATAACTGGCATACAGCCCTGGCCCTCTCTCTGCCTCCGATACAGAGTCCTCATCAGAGCCTTCCCCAGACTCCAAGACTGGCCCATCTTCCTTCCCAACCTCCTCACTATCTGAATCTGGGGGCCACAACAAACACTGAACTGTAGCTTAACAATATCGGAGATAACATAGGAGTATAAATCCTTCCATCCCCCACCATCCAGTCTTGGTGATGCAGCGAACTAAAGTGCTGTTAAGTAGCACTTAGCTGCCAGGTGCCTGCAATTACTGCGAGTTCAAATCTCACCAGGCTCAAGGTTGACTCATCCTTCCAAGGCAGGTAAAATGAGGACCCGGATTGTGGGGGCAATAAGCTGACTTTGTATAAAAAGAACACCGCTTAGGGGGGTCCAAAAAGCCCTACTAAGCAGGTATATACAAAAGTATGAAGGCTGTTGCTTAATGCATTGTAAGCCGCCCTGAGTCTCCGGAGAAAGGCAGCATATAAATTGAACCAATAAATAAATAAATAAATAAATGGTGAGTTGTAGATCCAGACTCAGTTGTTGGTATTTTGTGAAATTCTTCCTGGCTAGAGATGCTCCTTCAAAAATGGGGTGGGAAAACCTGAAATTCGGTTTAGCAACTCAGCTCATTTGTCACTATGTAACCTGATGTTTGCATCATATGTTAGATTCTGCTGAACACATGTTGCACTAAACCAGGAGTCACCAACCTTTCGGACCTCAGGGACCACTAAATTCAGAATTTTAAATCCCGCGGACCACTAATATGATCTGCCTATTGACTGGGTGGGCGTGGCCAACTAGCTGTCACTCATGTCGAGGGGCGCCTCACTAACCTCTACACACCTCTCTCCTGCCAGCTACTCCTCCTTAGAGCCCCAACAGGAAGCAGTTGTTGGAGCTAAGCAGCCACCACGAGAAAGAGTTGGCAAAACAGTTGGCTCAGTTCAAATTGGATGTGGCCGAGAAGGAGGCTCAGCAGAAGCACCTCACTGAGGACTAGGAGCATGGGCTTTCCAAGCAGAGGGAAGACCTGCAGGAGTGCAAGACCAGGTACCGGCACCTGGAGGCTGACTGACCATCTCAGGGCTGAGATGGTCAGTCAGTTCCAGGCCATGATGAAGTCCCACTGGAACAAGGCCCTCCGGCTCTTCGCCACCAGAAGCACTTCCCTCCAGCTTTCGCCCAAAGCCCCACACCAGGAGGCTGAAGCAGAATTTCTGCCCCCTACGATCAGCAAAAAAAGACCCCGAAGGGGGAGACTCTCTGCAGCAACACAAACGTTCATTGCACATATCCGGCCCAGGGGCCGTAGTTTAAGGACCCCTGATTTAGTGCAATATAAAAAAATGGAAATAATTTTTCTATGGACCATCAAAATTTTCTCACGGACCACCAGTTAAAAAACGCTGTTAAAATCTGGTCATGTGCCTTGCAAACAGCCACTAACGTGCCTAAAATCTGGTCATGTGACTGCAGGAGAAAGGAGGCATCCATTGAAACTTCTGAACTGGGTCTGGTACTTAAGACCTTTTCATCTCTAACCTCCAACATATTGAGTAGAAGAGAAAGAGTGGCTGGAAAGGGAAAGGGCCGCTCTAGGATGGAATTCATTGCCAAAGCAATACAGATCACCCTGCCCACATTCTGGTCAACTGCAGGGGATGAGCCATGTTTACCGTTGCCTTTCTGGCCAATGGGGAAGAAGCTAGTGACGTCATGAAGCCTTGCCAGTAATCTGGTGTATGAGGATTCATGGGATACCCAATTCCTGCCATCTTAATTTCAAATGGTTGCTAAGCAACTGAGTTCCCTTCCCGACCTCCCTATCAGAAATTGGATATCCCATGAGTTCTCATACACCAGATTACTGGCAAGGCTTCCTGACGTCACTAGCTTCTTCTTCCCCATTGGCCAGGAAGCCAATAGTAAACATGGCTCAGCCCCAGCAGTTGACCAAAATGTGGGCAGGATGATCTGTATTGCTTTGGCAATGAGTTCCATCCTAGAGCGGCCCTTTTCCCCGCAGCCACTCTTTCTCTTCTACTCAATATGCTGGAGGCTAGAGGTGAAAAGGAGAGAAACTGACCGGGCTTGGCTGAACTTTAAGCAAGACCGGGACAATTTTAAGCCAGCTCCATCCCTTACATCAAGGGTGGGCAACTGTGGCCCTTTTACAACCTGTGGACTTCAACTCCCAGAATTCCTGAGAAAGCTTGGCTGCCCTACATGGATGTAATAAAGGCCTCTATGGGATCAGCACCATTGGAGAAGCAATGTCAGAGTTGCATAAGCCATTTTAGCGACTGGGGAATGAAGCCCCAATATTCTTTAACAGAGGCAGACAGTAACTGTATAGAAGTGACTACAAAAACCACAAAGGGATTCCTCCCAGCACTTACACGCAAGGCAGGATCCAAGTAAATGCGTGTGTAAAACAGCTGGTCGTCATCGTCATCCTTGTACTTCCACAGCTGGACAATGCGGTTGATCACGGGGGCATAGCCAATGAATCCTGGAAAGCAGAAATGTAAAGTGTTTTTAGGTGCTGCGTAACAGGATAGTAGTGCTAAGGACTAGAAACTTGTAACCATTTTTTAAACTCTTCCACAAGCGCTTACAAAATATTGCACTTCTATGTTTGGAGAAGATTGGAATTTAGCTTACAAAACTGCCAGCCGGCTGACTAACTAAATCATCAGCTGCTTTTTTAGCCATTTCGCCTGATCTAGAATTACTTGTGATCTATCAAGATGGGGATTATCCTGTCCGTGACCATTGATACACACCATTGCCTTGTTCCTTTGCTTCCTGAACTCATTGACTTATTCCCTTGCCCTGCTGGACTTCTTGCTTTGAAGCCGTTGTGCTAACAGCCTTTTGCTGGAGTAATTGCAGCCAGAGACTCTTAGAGGTATGTGTGTGTATATGTGAGTACTTTGCTCCAGGACTTGCCATAAACGTGGGAGCATTTGGAGGACAGTCGTAGCAACAAAATGGCTGACTGTGTTGCCTCCATGCCTTGCCTCTAGTCATCACACAGAATTGAAATCCCACTACATCCATATTGGCACAAAACTTGGCAATGTGCATGGAATTGGAGTTGTCCTGATTCCACCCTCACTGTTGTGGCCCCGTCCTCTGAGCCTATCCCATTGGAGGAAGGAAACTCTGAGCATGAGGAAGAGGAGCCAGCCAGATCTCCCAGCCCCCCCCCCCCCCTTTGGCACCGTCTCAGGTGCCAACTGAAAGAGAGCAAAGTAGTGGGGAAACAGGTGTCTCAGATGAGAGTGAGGGAGAGACGTCATTCTTGGACGCACGTCAAAGAAGGCGAGATAAACGCTTACAGCAGCTGCGGAGACGTATGAGGGAATAGACCTGAGTCACTGGACTGGAGTCACAGGACCAATGAGTCACTGGACCACACCCAGAGACTATATAATAGACAGGGTGGTGGTTAATGATCTCTGTGATGAACAAAAACTCAATCTAGTAGTCTTTGGAGCTAAAAGAACGGATTTTGGCAAAGCAACGTAGGTGATTTTCTTTTTGTGAACTATTAAAGCCCTTGGCAAACGGTGTGCATATCGCTGCCAAGTTTGAGATAAGACCTGTGGAGTGTGCCAAGTGCTTCTTTAACCCTCGACTGGCTGTGTTTTTGTGGGTCTCTGTAGAGGGGGAGAGATCACTCACCCACAGCACACCGAGCCCTTTACCTCCAGAGTTTAAGAAGCGTTTTCCAAAGGTGACCGGTGGGTACTTTTCAGCCAGGGACCACTCCGGCCAGCAGAAAATTTCTGCTGAGAAGACCAGGTTGCTCTTGAACTGCAGGAATTTCCAAAGAAGTTCAATGGGACTTCCAGCCAGGATCACATCATAGCTAGGGTGGAAAGGAGAAGGCATGTTCTGAGTTAGTGCTTAATCGTTCCTCTCTAGAAACCATGGGAATGGTTGGGATAGGCAGATGGAGAACCCACTCTGGGCCAGCTTCAATGTATGGGCTGTGGCTTGCGGTCCACACAGGATGGACTTCGTATTAGCTGCAATATGGTTTTTGTAGTACTGTTCCATCGGTGAACCAACATGGGTTTTCTTGTGTTTTAAGTTTGCTTTTTTGGATGTATTGCTACTAATTTGCCACAATAAGCTGTGACCTTCAAGAAAAGCCTCTCTCTTAGAAACCAGGACTGGCAAGAGAGCATTCAGTAGTTGTAGATAAAAGTTTTGTTTTCAGTTGTTTTTGAGCCTCCGTGAACAAAGCAAATATTCAAGCCCAACCTTTGGAAGTGCTGAGACTGAGTCTTACCCATACCCATTCTGACGTTTTTCCTTTGAAAATGTTTCTTTTATACTTTTATTCAAAATATAATGCTCTTTTCTATGGCTATCCTCACATAATATTGGGTGCTTCCATTCTGATGTTGTAATTAGGGAGATGGTTAATTCTAAACCAGAGCACGCAAAGTGTGACTATGTGAGAAAACCCAGGAGTAAATACAGTAAACAGAGGTCTGTATTTAAATAGTGGTTATATCTACAAAGAATATATACATACATGTACTTTAGTCAGACCTCAAACAAACAGCAATTACAGCAGGAAAGCACACACGGAGAGATACGCCCCAACAGGGCTTCTTCTTATTACAGGCTCTTAAAGTGATACCAGCTCAAAAACCTTGCTGACTCATTCCTAGTATTACATCATCGTAGCAGCTCTTAAAATCATTACCCTGACAATCAACTTTTACTTTGAAGTTCTTTATTGTGCTTCCTATCAAAGTAAAGCCACGATTACGGGTTCCTCTTTTTCACAGGGAGACCCCTTTTTATTAGCGTATTCTAATTGAAATTGCTTTTAAATGATCTTCGGTTGCGAGGCAGAACCTAACGCCAGATTTGGCCAACAGGAGAACTTCACTTTGCACATTGGCCTCTTATGGATCCAGCCCGAGATTGATCAGCCTTACCTGTCCACAAACAGGACAATAAGATCCTCTTCATTTGCATATTTCTTCATTTCAGCCTTCAGCCATCGGACTTTCTGACCACCGCCGACCGTCCGGGCAACATCACCTCCTTTCCAATCTTCACCGAGCCCTAAAGTCTTGGAGAAACATTAAGACAACTGTTGAGACAGATGAGGGAGGGGCTGCCATAAGGCAAGAGGGAGTCAACCTATTCTTCAAAGCATCTGAAGGCCGAACAAGAAGCAATGGATGGAAACTAAACAAGGAGAAAACCAACCTAGAACTGAGGAGAAATTTCCTGACAGTTAAAACAATTAAGTAAGGGAACAAATTGTCTTCAGAAATTGTGAATGCTCCAACACTGGATATTTTTAAGGGACTGGATAACCCTTTGTCTGAAATAGTATAGGGTTTCCTGCTGGAGCAAGAGGTTGGACTGGAGGACCTCCGAGGTCCCAATTTGATGGATAGCATTTTATTTTTTTAAAAAAATCTTGCTCTTCCAATTTGAAATTCAGATGTCCCTACCCAACGGCTTCTCCTAAAATGCTGAATGTTCCACCCATCTACCAACTATTCCGTGCTTGAGTGGGCCTAGATGTTTCAGGACTACAACACCCAGAATTCTCAGTCACTGTGGATCCTTAGTCTGTCTGTCTTTTCTTTCTTTCTTTCTTTCTTTCTTCTCTCTCTCTCTCTCTCTCTCTCTCTCTCCCCCTCCCTCCCTCCCTCCCTCCCTCCTTTCTTTCTTTCTTTCTTTCTTTGATTTCTATACCACCCTACTCCCGAAGGACTCAGGGCAGTGAACAGACATAAAATCCAACACATAAAATACAAAATTTAAAACAGACCTGTTTGTTTCTTTGACCTGTTCTCAGGGGTGGACTGCTGGGGGTTTACAGGGGTTCAGGAGAACCTCTAGCTACAATTCTGTACAGTTCGGAGAACCCCAAAATCCCACTCATGGCTGGCCCTGCCCACCCTGCCCCGCCCCACCCAGCCCGTTTTGGATGCAGTAAGTGCAGGGTGCGCACGGAGGCTCTGGGAGGGCGAAAAACGGGCCTACCAGAAGTTCGGGAAGGCTGGAAACGGACCTGTTTCCAGCTTTCAGAGGGCCTCCAGAGCCTGGGGAGGCCGTTTTTGCCCTCCCGGAGGCTTGAACAAAGCCTCTGGAGCCCGGGGAAGGCAAAAACCCACCCCCCACCATGGTGCAGGAGTCTGAGTAGGCCACACCCACCTAGCAACCAGGTGGAGAACCCCTTGCTAAAATTTTTGAAACCCACCCTGCCTGTGTAGCGTAGAGGGCTAATGCCTCCTACTAAAGGCAGCAATTAACACCAGCTGCCTGTAATTTCTCTGAGTTCAATCCTAGCCAGGCTCAAGGTCGACTCAGCCTTCCATCCTTTCTAAGGTGGGTAAATTGAGGACCCAGTTTGTGGGGGCAATAAGCTGACTTTGTATAAATATACAAAAGTATGAAGGCTATTGCTTAACGCACTGTAAGCCGCCCTGAGTCTCCGGAGAAGGGCGGCATATAAATCAAATTAAAAATTAAAATAAAAGCTATCCTACATATTGCAAAATGGCAGCAATAGCAGAGCTCAGAGTAACCCTTCTGGTTGGCTCTGTTCCCACCCACCCCTCCCTTCTCTTTTTTTCCCTCAATAATATAGACAATACACACCTTGACGGTGTAGTTGAAATATTTTGTGGTTCGTAGAAAGCGCCGATAGCCCTCGGTTGTCTCCGTGGCAGCAGTCAGGACCAGGAGCTTCCCTGCAAACGGCAGGACAACGGAGGAATTAGACAAGAGAATTCAAAATGAGAAAACAAGAGAGGGAAATCAAAGCATTGTTTTTCGATCTATCCAACGGTGGGTTCCACAAATTCTTACCATCCGTTCGCCCTGTACGTGCATGCTTGCTTCCGCGCATGCGCTTTGCTTGTGCGCGCAACTTCCATCAATGCGCTCGGCCTCGAAAACGTGGCTAAACCGGATGGCATTACATCTAGGTGGATCGCCGCTACCAGTTTCCTTGAACTGGTAAGAACCGGCTGAATACTACCTCCGGATCTATCCATTTCTTTTTCTATCAAGCCCAGGAGGGCAGGTTGAGAAAAATTCCCCAAATATTTCAAATTCTTCACTATTTAATGCGCAGGAAGCTAAAGGAAATTGTTTAATTGCTTTCTCTCCCTATCTGAAGGTTTAAATTACTTGAAAACACTGAAATTGAACTCAACGTAAACCAGAGAAATTCAAAAGTGTTTTTTCCTTTCAACCTCGTGAGGCAGATTCTTTCACCTCTGGGCTCAGATTCACCCAACGTCCCGTATTTTTCCTTCCAAAAGCTGCGCTGAGTTCAGGTACACTGAGTTTGCAGAAAGGGATACAGATAATCCTTGATTTACAACCATTCGGTTAGTGACCGTTTGAAGTTACAAAGGTGCGGGGGGGGAATGACTTATGGCCGTTTTTCATACTTATGACCATTGCTGTGTAGAAAGTTAGCACCCACCCCTCTCTTAGAAGAATGAAATCAGCCTTCCATCCATTCTAAGGTAGGTAAATTGAGGACCCAGTTTGTGGGGCAATAAGCTGACTTTGTATAAAATATACAAAAGTATGAAGGATACTGCTTAACGCATTGTAAGCTGCCCTGAGTCTCCGGAGAAGGGCGGCATATAAAATCAATATATATATATATATATACATATATATAGGTCTTTGGTTATTCGGGTCTTCTCCTGCGTAGAATTGGAAGTATCTTGGCGATTATTACATCCCCCTGCAACTCAGACTAAGCCGAGCACAACCAAGCCCCCACCCAAACAGAACACCAGCCAATCAGAGCACAACCAACCCCCCATCCAATCAGAGCACAGCCAAGCCCCTAACCAATCAGAACACACCTCCACCCAATCAGAACACAGACAAGCTCCCACCCAATCAGCTCACACCCCCACTAGTAGTTAAAAGGAAGCGTCAGCTGCAATCTCACATTGCTCCTGGAAGCACGAAGCCGAGAACACCAGCCTGAAGATGACGAATGAGACTTCGTCGAAACGTCGCCAAGATACTTCCAATTCTACGCGGGAGAAGACCCAAATAACCAAAGACCTATATACAAACACCCGCGAAAACCTCAGAAAACATACATACATACATACATACGTACATATATATATATAAACCTGTGGCATGCGTAGCCATATCGGTGGACATGTGAGTTCAGCTCTGGCGTGTGCTGATTTTCGGGCTTTCTAGGCCCACTGGAAGTAGAGAAACAGGCTCTTCCCTGCCTCCGGAGGGCTTCGGAGGGTGCTGGGGGAGACCGTTTTCGCCCTCCCCAAGCTCCTAGAAAGTCTCTGGAGCCTGGGAGAGAGAGAAAAATGGGCCTTCCCCAGCACCCTCCGAAGACCTCTGGAGGCAGGAAAGAGCCATTGGAGACTGGAAATGGTCCGTTTACCAACTTCCAGTGGGACTGGAAGGCCTGTTTTTTGCTCTTCCCCAAAACCTTTCTAGGAGCTTGGGGAGGAGGGTGAAAACGGCCTTTCCCACCCTCCCGAGGCCCTCCGGAGGCTGGAAGCGGCCCGTTTGCCAACTTCCGGGGGCCATTTTCCCGCTCCCCAGATTCCTAGAAGGCTCTGGAACCTGTGGAGAGAGAAAAACGGGCCTACCTGGCCCACCATGCCAGTGTGTGCCAGGAGCGGGAGGGGGGGGGTCACGCACGCACGCATGGTGGTGCGGCACATAGTATTATGGGTATGGGCACATGTGCGTGTGACTCACCCACCCATCCCCGAGCTCCTGGCACACGATGGCAAAAAGATTAGCCATCACTGATATATACAATGTATGATAGGTCAAGTATTTTACAGTATTATTGAATAAACAATGGACTGGATTCGCATAGATCCCTTCAGCTGACCGATTATAATGATTTCATACGACGGTTAATTGTTTTTTCAACTCTTTTTTTTTTTGCCCCCGAGGCAACCTTTCAAATTATGTTCAGGTCGCAGGGTATCTCAAATCAACAATGCGCAAAGTACAAGCCCTTCGCACAATGCAGTTCACTGTCCATCTTCACATTCTACCTCTTATGTAATTTACAATAACAACAATGTACCAGGTTGGGAGCTTAGCAGCGGTATGCGAAAAACTCCCACTAGTGTGAATGTCAGCTTTTACATAAGTGTAATTCTTTTTTAAGGGAAAAAATAATTTTTTTCCCCCAATCACAATACACTCATTGGGATCCTAGCTTACCAGAGAACGCCATGTGAGAACGGTTGTGCTAAACCAGGAGTGTCAAACTCAAAGGCCTGGATCCAGGCCATGGGGAGCTTAGATCTGGCCCACTGGGCCGCCCTGGAATCAGCGAAGGACCCCCCCCCCCTCCTCCCTGAGCACTGTTTTCGCTGGCCCTTTGGCATTTGAGTATGCAAGAAGGGACAGGAAAGGAGAAAGGGAAAGAGGAAAAACAAGAAGGAGGAAAGAGAGCAAGGAAGGAAAAAGAAGAAAAGAGGCGAAGGAAGTAGAAAAGAGAAGGAAGAAGGAACAAAAAGAAGAGAAGAGAAGAGAAGAGAAGAGAAGAGAAGAGAAGAGAAGGGAAGGGAAGGGAAGGGAAGGGAAGGGAAGGGAAGGGAAGGGAAGGGAAGGGAAGGGAAGGGAAGGGAAGGGAAGGAAGGAAGGAAGGAAGGAAGGAAGGAAGGAAGGAAGGAAGGAAGGAAGGAAGGAAGGGAGATTATAATGAGAGTGAGGGAGGGTATCAGGGAAGTCCTGCCTTAGCATTTGGCCACCACCGCTGCCCCCCACTCCCCAACACAAGTGACGCTGAACTGGCCATGCCCATCATGGCCATGCCCACTCCCGGCCCTCCGAGGTCAAACACAATCTTGATGCAGCCCCCAATGAAATGGAATTTGGCACCCCAGGGCTAGGCCCAAACTAAATAAAACCCTCTTCCTTACCACCATTCTTAAACCCCGTTATTATCATTTATATGTTGACGACAGGCAGTCCTCCACCATTTGTTTAGTGACCACTCGAAGTTACAACGGCACCAAAAAAAAGCAACTTATGACCGGTGTTCGCACTTACAACCATCATAGAGGCATCCCCATAGTTATGGGGTCAACATCGGACCACTGGGCAACTGGTATGTATGCGATCACCATTGGTGACGTTCCCAGCTGGCTTCCAATAAGCAAAATCAAAGGGGGAAGATGGATTCACTGAACGACCACTTGATTCACTTAACAACTGCAGTGATTTCCTTCACAACCATGGCAAAAAGGTGCGAACCACTTAACAATTGCCTTGCTTAGCAACGGAAATTCTGGTGTCGATTGTGGTTGCAAGCTGAGGACTACCTAGGTCAGTGATGGCTAACCTTTTTGCCGTTGCGTGCCAAAAGCGGGGAGAGTGCGGGGGCATCACGCACGTGTAAGCCCACACCTGTAAGTCAATGCCCCCTGCCCCCTGGTGCATGCGCACGCAACCCCCCCCTGTACTCCCCCCACTTTTGGCACGTGATGGCATGGTAGGCCTGTTTTTCGCCCTCCCCAGATTCCAGAGGCTTTCTAGGAGCCTGGGGAGGGAGAAAACGGCCGTCCCCAGCCTCCTGGAGGTCCTCCGGAGGCCGGAAACTGCCCAATTCCCAACTTCTGGTGGGCCCGAAAATCAGCTGGCGTGCCCACCGATATGGCTCCGTGTGCCACTTTTTGGCATTTGTGCCATAGGTTCGCCATCATGGACCTAGGCTCAAATATTTTTTCATTATCATCCTCAACTCTGTCCCTCCCTCCTCCATGGCTTGGGGCCTGGGAATTTACGAGACCACCTTCTGCCATCAATAATTCCCACCAGCCAATACGCTTCCATAGAGAGGGTCTCCTCAGGGTGCCATTGGCCAAGCAATGTCGACTGGCGGCCTCCAGGGGGAGAGCCTTCTCTGTGGGGGCACCCGCCCTCTGTAACGAGCTACCCCCAGGGATACAACTAATCCTGGACCTCCGTACTTTCCGCAAGGCCCTGAAGACTTTTTTATTTCAGCAAGCCGGGCTGGCTTAAATTTTTATTTAACGGGTTAATTTTATGGATAAGGGGTTTTAAATTGGGGAAGCCAAATTGATTTAATTATGTTTTAAATTATTTTTATTTTCATATTGTATGTATTTTAATTTTGGCTGTTCACCGCCCTGAGTCCTTCGGGAGAAGGACGGTATACAAATTTAATAAAACTAAATTAAACTAAACTTTTTGCCCTGAAGGGAAAATTTATTGATTCTTTAGAGTGACAACTCCCTTTTTACAACCCTCTAATCCAGTGGTGGGTTGCTCCCGGTTCGGTCTGGTTCTTGTCAGACCAGTAAGTAAAAACGGCTCCACCCACCCACCCATTGTCATAATGGACAATCTGCGCATGCGCAGAAGCGTGCACACTCTTGTTGCGAACCAGTAGTAAAGGTAAGTAGAATCCACCAGTCTTGCTCTAATCTCTTAATTCGGCTCGACTGGATAGTTCAGCATTTACTGGCCGGATGCCCTTCCTGACACCTATATGGTGTTCGCAGCAGATATTTTTTCTTTGCTTTCCAGACGAGAAACTGTCAAGGATCAGAACATGTTAAAAACACTCTGGAAATATTCTAGAATAAAATAATAAGTAAGAGATAAAACCCCTGTTAAAATCATAAATTTGGCATCGAATCTGTCAGCTGCAAATGAACGCTACCGCTACCTCATCACCAGACGCTTTCAAGAAAAGACTGGTCTGCCATCTGTCAGAAATGGTGTAGGGGATGGACTAGATGACCTACAAGGTCCCTTCCAAATCTGTTAATCTGTTAAACCTAGGATTGAACTCTCAAACCTTCTGAGTGGAAGGCGAGAGACATTTTTGTCTAAAAATTAAAAAAAAAAAAGGACTGGAACTTTGTATTATTTATCCATTTTCTTGAAGGAAATTTCTCAGATATTTAAATATTGCAATCCAAGGTTAACATCTAACAGCCTAGAGCTGTGGAAGGAGGGCCCATCAGAAGCTAAGGCCCAGAGACTTTCCTGCATTCTGCCAAGGATTTAATGCCAACGTGGCTCGTCTCTGAGCAGATTGACACAGATTTCCAGAAAGCTGGAAAGGTGTAAAAGCCACAGGGAAATTCCAAGTCCTTTTGTGGTCTGCAAAAGCCACAAGTGGTACAGTTGTTGACAATGTGTACGGCTTGATTCCTGTACCCGATGAGGCCAATTTCATGTATTGGAACAATGCATTTAGAAGCAGTCCTCAGTTTACGGCCACAATTGATCCCAAAATTTCCATCGCTAAGGGAGACATTTGTTAAGCGAGTTTTGCTCCGTTTTATGACCTTTCTTGCTGCCGCTGTTAAACGAATCGCTGCCGTCGTTAAGTGAGTAACACAGCTGTTAATTGAATCTGGCTTCCTCATTGACTTTGCTCGTCAGAAGGCCACCAAAGACGATAACATGACCAACCCTCTCCCCCCGGAAAACCGCAACCGTCACAAATATGAGTCAATCGCCAAACATCTGAATTTTGATCATGTGACCACGGGGATCCTGCAATGGTCGTTAAGTGGAAAAAAAGCAATGGAGCACAATGGAGCCCAAAATTTATGTGGCAAATGCAAGTCATTTTTTTCAGTCCCATTGTCACTTTCAATGGCCACTACTGTATTTCCCTGAAAATAAGACCCTCTCTTATATTTTTTTTGAACCCTGAAATAAGCCGCTTGGTCTTATTTTTGGGGAGGTCTTATTATTTTGGGGCCCATGGAGTGAGACGGGTTCCTCTTGCCGTCTTACCTGATTTCCAGCTCTGTCTCCCTAACCCTAACCAGAGGAAATGGTGGGGACCAGCTGTGCATGCATTTAAATATTTTCGGGGGAAAGCTAATTTTCGGGGAGAGCTTATTTCTGGGGGAGAGCTTATTTTCGGGGGAAGGGCTTATTTTCAGGGGACAGCTTATTTTCGGGGGAGGGCTTATTTTGAGAGGAGAGCTTGTTTTCAGGGGACGGCTTATTTTTGGGGGGGCTTGTTTTTGGGGGAGAGATTATTTTCAGGGAGGGCTTATTTTCGGGGCGGCTTTTTTTCGTAGGGGAGCTTATTTTCAAGGGAGGACTTATTTTTGGGGAGGGCTTATTTTTGGGGATGCTTTTTTTCAGGGAGAGCATTTTTCAGGGGGGCTTATTTTCGGGGGAGGGCTTATTTTCAGGGAGGCTTTACGGGAGAGCGCTTATTTTCGGGGAGGCTTTTCGGGAGAGAGCTTATTTTCGGGGAGGCTTATTTTGGGGAGGCTTTATTTTCGGGGGAGGGCTTATTTTCAGGGAGGCTTATTTTTGGGGGAGAGATTATTTTCGGGGAGGGCTTATTTTCGGGAGATTATTTTCAGGGGCGGCTTATTTTTGTGGGGGAGCTTATTTTCAGGGGAGAGCTTATTTTCGGGAGGGCTTATTTTCAGGAGGGCTTATTTTCGGGGAGGACTTATTTTCGGGGAGGTCTTATTTTTGGGTAGGCTTATTTTTGGGGAGGGCTTACTTTTGGGAGGGCTTATTTTCAGGGGAGGTTTTATTTTGGGGGAGGCTTATTTTCGGGGAGGGCTTGTTTTCAGGGGAGGGCTTATTTTGAGGAAAACACAGTAAGTGAACTGTTGGTAAGTCGAGGGCTCCCTGTATAGCATACATCACAATCCTCTTGCTGCTCTTTTATCCTGGACTACCAGAGCCATCGGTGCTCCTTGGCTCAGCTCTGCATGTCTCCCTTTGGCTATAAGCTTTAAAATGGCATTATGGGAAGCTTCTGGCTAGAAACGTTGGCTTTATATTTGTTTGGTCTCTGAGAATGCCAGGCCGCAGAGGGCTTCTGGGCCTTCAGTAAGTCTTCCGTGAATCTGGAATGCAACTTTGGGGACCAGCCAAGACTGCTGCTTTGGCAAACAACTGCTATTACTGCTGGCACACAACTTTATTACAGTCGAAGGATGACAAACAAAAGACCAGACAGGCTTTGTGGAGGGGAGATACTAAGCTGGCAGGAATAGCCAACATGCTAGATCTGTGATGGCGAACTCGTGGCACATATAGTCATATCAGTGGGCATGAGAGCTCAGCTCCGGAAGTTGGCAAACGGGCTGTTTTCGGCCCCCGGAGGACCTCTGGGGAGTGTGGGGAAGGCCGTTTTCGCCCTCCCCAGACTCCTAGAGAGGCTCTGGGGCCAGGTAAGAGAGAAAAACGGGCCTACTAGGCCATTGTGTGCCGGGAGCTGGGGGGGGGCGCACGTACATACACGGGGGCAGGGCGCATAGAATTATGGGTGTGGGCAAACACGTGCCCGACCCCACCGACTCCCTTCTGGCACGCGATGGCAAAAAGTTAGCCATCACTAACCTAGATGAAAGACTCAAGATCCAGATGGATCTTGACAGACTTGAACACTGGGCCCTATGTAACAAAATGAAACTCAACTAGAGAAAAGTAAAGTCTTACACTTACTACACATACAGACTGGGTGAAACCAAGCTTAATAGCAGTAACTGTGATCTTGGAGTTTTAGTGGACAAACAGTTTTAATAGAGGATCCAGTTTGTGGGGGCAATAAGCTGACTTTGTATAAATATATACAAAAGTATGAAGGCTATTGCTTAATGCACTGTAAGCCGCCCTGAGTCTCCGGAGAAGGGCAGCATATAAATCAAATTTTAATTTTTTTTTAAAAAAATGAGCCAGTGGCAGCCAAAAAAGCCAATTAAATCCTAAATTGCATTAATAGAGGGATCAAGGGAGGTACTAATACTGCTCTATAAAGCCCTAGTAAGACCACACCTAGAATACTACATCCAGTTTTGGTCACCACACTATAAAAAAAGATGTTGAGACTCTAGAAAAAGTGCAGAGAAGAGCAACCAGGATGATTGGTGGACTGGAGGCTAAAACATACGATAAACGGTTACAGGAACTGGGCATGGCTAGTCTTGTGAAGAGAAGGACCAGGGGAGACATGATAGTATCCTTCCAATATTTGAGGTTTTATCAAAAAGAGGAGGGGGTCTCAATGAGTATTCGATTTATAATTATTTTTATTATAGTTATTTTACTAAATATTTGAATTTATATTGTTATTTAGAAAACTTATTATGTCATATATATTTTTTATATATCATTATTTAGAAAAATTATAAATTTAAAATAAGTTCATACATATTTTATACTTTTGTCTAGAAAAGTCTTAAGAATATTAGTTAAGTCTTTTTATATATGGTTTATAATTATTTTTATTATTTTATTGAATATTTGAAATTATATTGCTATCTAGAAAACTTATAATGTTATATATACTTACTATATTATTACTTAGAAAAATTATGATGTTAAAAATAAGTTTACGTATATTTGTTATACTGCTGCCTAGAAAAATTTTAAGAATATCTGTTAAGTTTTTATACATGATTTATGGTTAGTATATATTTGATTTAGGGGGGTAAAAGATAATGTTAGAAGTATTCGATAAGTGACTATATAAGATTTATGTTTAGTATATATTTTAGATTAATTTTACTTTATTCAATGTTAAAACCTATAATATCTTATCTGGATCTCACCTATATTTTTTGTTTAATATTGATTGATATATAAGATTGATGTTTTGTTAGTAAAGGAAGCCTGCGGGGGGTGGGGAGGGGAGGGAGGGAAAGGGAGTGGGTGGTAGATGGGTGGGGGGATTGGTGGGGGGAAATGGGGATAAAAATTGTATTGTAAAACTTTTTCAATAAAAAAAAAAGAGAGAGGAGGGGGTCATGCTATTTTCCAAAACACCCGAAAGCCAGACAAGGATTAATGGATGGAAATTAAACAAGGAGAGATTCAATCTTGGAATAAGGAGAAATTTTCTGACAGTGAGAGCAATCAACCCATGGAACAGCTTGCTTTCGGAAGTTGTAGGAGCTTCATTAGTGGAGGCTTTCAAGAAGAGATTGGACTGCCATTTGTCAGAAATGGTATAGGGTCTCCTGCTTGGGTGGGGGGGTGGATTAGATGACCTTTAAGGTCCCTTCCAACTCTGTTAATCTGTTAAAGATCTGTTAAAAGCCCACTTCAAGAAGCTCCGTCCAGCTTTTTCATCCCATTCCAATAACCCATTTGTGTCTCCTGTAGTGACAGACGATCTGACACCTAGGAAACGTTTTAGATTACAAGTGCTACAAATCACGTGTTATGGACCGTTCTTGCTCCAGCTGATAGGGCCTGAAATTCAGAATATAAGTAGTCCTCGACATACAACAGTTCATTTTGTGACCGTTGAAAGTTACAACGGCATTGGAAAAACTGACTTCTGTTTTTCACACTTACGACCTTCATACCATCCCCACGGTCAGTTGATCAAAATTCGGATGCTTGGCAACTGGTTCATACTTACGACCACTGAAATAGCAAAAGACACAAGGCTCACTAAATTGCACAACTCCCTGGAGCATCTCAGTCACCAAACCTCAGAACCCTATATAAATTCATCCACTCATTCAGTCATTTTGTCATCCACCCCAGAAGCGTTGTTGCCGTCGCTGAAGTTTCTGGAAACCAAATATGAAGTCAGTCTCCATTTTATTTCCAGCACCTTTCTCCTGGTTTGAAACCAAATCAGATTGTGCTTCCCACAAATAGTACAATTTTCATCTTCAAAATTAGCCTCTGGTTTTAAAAATACACCCTTCCATTGCCCTATTTTAGTTTTTGCAGATTAAAAAAAAAGTTATCGCTGCATTGGGAAACTGAAGGATCTTTGGTTTTGTTAAGGGGTGGATTTGTGGTTGTCGAGAATGAATCGCAGTAGACCAGAGAAGCTACTCCAAACACATCAAAACAATTTCTGGGCACCGTTTTGGCCACCAACAAGTTGCTCCTTGACAGCCAACCCATTACCAAGTTTCTTTGGCAAACTTTTTAAGCCACTGTTTTTTTTTCTCTCTTGGAAACGTTTTGAGACGTTTGTCTGTGGAAGAGAATTCCAGAACCTACAATAACATTGTACAATTCTCCCGGAGGAATGCAGAATTCACTAGCGGGATTCAAGTGAGAAAAAGCTAGGAATTCAGTGCTCAAGAAACTAAAGAAGCAAGGAAATGGATCGTGAGCAAAACTAAGGGAAGGTGGAAGTGTGAAAAACAAATGAGATGTTGTTATGGAAGCGTTTCTTTACCGACAGAAGACTCTGGGTTAAACTAGGGCAGTGATGGCTAACCTTTTAACCGTCGCGTGCCAAAAGTGGGGGTCGTGCAGGGGGTCGCGTGGGTGCGTGTCCACACCCAAACTTGAATGCACCCACATGCGACGCCCCCCACATGCGACACCCCCCCCGCACTCCCTCGCTTTTGGCACGTAATGGCACAGTGGGCCCAGTAGGCTCATTTTCTGCCCTCCCCAGGCTCCAGAGGCTTTTTTGGGCAAAAACAGCCTTCCCCACCCCCCCAGAGGCCCTCTGGAGGCTAAAAAACAGCCTGTTTCCTGACTTCCGGTGGGCCCAGAAGATCCGAAAATCAGCATGCGCATGCGCGCTGGAGCTGAATTAGGGCAATGCTCACGTGCCATAGGTTCTCCATCACGGAACTATGGGGTCCTTCATCCTCTCTGAGGCTCTTGGTTTTCTTGTAGACATTTCATTACCAAACTAGCTAACATCATCAGTGCAGTCGGCAAGAAAACCAATAAGCTGAGAGAGAACAGCGAGGATCCCACAAAGGTGCTTTTTCAAGAGGCAACTGGACTTTCTGGTTTTTCTTTGAAGAGGTTTCACTTCTCATCCAGGAAGCTTCTTCAGCTCTGACTGGATGGTGGGGAAGGGGAGGATTTATACTCCTTGGAGGCAGCTGGTCATTTGCATCCTTTTAGAAAGTCATCAGGGTCACACATATGGGTGTGGCGCCTTCTTGGAACTGCTGAAAGGACTGTGTTGTAGACCGGAGATCGATGGTGTCGTATTACTCCTCCTCTGTTGAGAGAGTACTGTTCAATTTTGACTTAGATGATCTCTTTGGACCTTCTTTCAAACTAGCGGTCCTCTCTGTCTAAAATGTGGACTTTGCTGTCTTCAAAAGTGGCCTTTCAATGCAGATGAACTGTTGAATCTAGTCCTGATTTGTTTGTTCTCCTATGCTGTGTCATGCGTTATGAAGTAGGTGTTTTCTTTCCCCCAATGTACAGATCTGCATATATCACATTGCGCAGATTGTGTCTTGGTGTTTTATCCTTGGGGTGGAGAAACTTCCGCCTTAGTGTATTCTTGGGTTTGAAGTGCGCACATACGTTGTCTTGGCTTGTCCTCATGAATTTTTCCGACCAGCAGTCTGCAAGGAGTATAAATCCTTCCGTTCCCTACCATCCAGTCAGAGCTAAAGAAGCTTCTTGGATGAGAAGTGAAAGGTCTTCGAAGAAAAACCAGAAAGTCCAATTCCTCTTGAAAAAAAGCACCTTAGGGACCTCCATAACCTGGCTGACCAAGAATCTCCACAGACAAGGACCCCACAAATGTTTCTTGGCTTGGTTTACACACTTATGGGTGTTACTTCAAAATTTGGAGTTCTTGTGGCCCGCCAGCAGCCTGCGTGGATCGTGGCTGATCTCGTCGAGAAGGCTGGTGTGGTGTCACGCCAGCAGCCTGCGGAGCCAGCGTTCGCGTCGGACAGCGAGGAGGCTGAAGAGGATGTGATGCCAGAGGCAGAGATTCAGCCAGGGTCTTCAGAATCTCCAGAGCCTCCTTCCAGTGGAGAGAGCGAAGTGGAGGAGCCTCTCCTCAATGCTCGGGCACGCAAGGCTGCCAAAAGGCAGGAGTGGCTACTCAGGAGGAGGAGGTCTCCTCGAGAGTAGGGTTTTTTTTAAAATTAGATTTATATGCCGCCCTTCTCCGGAGACTCAGGGCAGCTTACAATGCCGGCTTACAATGCCGGTTTGAGGATAATTGGCCACTCCCTTAGCCTAGGTAAGTTGCATGCAGCTAGTGCTTTCTTGCTAGAAACGTCTCATTACTACAGAGCTTCTTGGAGAGCGAGCGACTTCTCATATCTGGTTTTCTGGGCTGGTTGCCAACCTTTGTCGGACTTAGTTCTTAATAACTTTGATAAGGACCCTTTGCACAGGAAGCCTGTATTCTTGAAAGGGGTTTGTTTGGAATTAAACAGTGTTTGCGAAGCTTGGTGTGTGTCACCTTCTCTGGGAATCCAAAACTGGGGCAGAACAGGAGTATGCCCAGGGAACACCAGAGCTGTAGATGAAACGGCCAAATGGATTATGTTATCCTTCCAGAAAGAAAAAGAAGATAAATGTCTTTCTAGCCCCCTCCCCTTTTTTTCAGTTCGAGGGGCTTCCAGAGATCCATTGCCAACCTTGATTGCTCCTGAACCCAAATGAAGAGAGAAAGGGAGGTGGAACAGCTGAAGAACATCACAAGAACTCTGTTCTTCTGACCGATTTCTGCCACCAATAGCCTCCCACCAGCCAGTCTGCTCCCACAGAGAGGGGCTCCTCAGGGTGCCATTGGCCAAATTATGTCGGCTGGCGACACTCAGGAGGAGGGCCTTCTCTGTGGGAGCTCCTGCCCTGTGGAATGAACTGCCCCCAGAAATACGCAAGATCTCCGACCTCCGTGTATTTGGCTGTGCCCTCAAGACCCTGCTGTTTCGCCAGGCCGGGCTATCAATGTAAATGATTTTTAAATTGGGTGTTTTAAATTTTGGGTTTTAATTCGGGCTGAAATTATTTAATAAGTTTAACTATTTTTTAATTGATGTCTGTTTTTTGTGCTTTTAATGGGCTGTACACCGCCCTGAGTCCTTCGGGAGAAGGGCGGTATAGAAATAAAATTATTATTATTATTATTATTATTATTATTATTATTATTATTATTATTTAATTTATTATTATTTATTTGGGGAGGTGTTCCAGGGCAATAAAAGGACTCCAATGCCCCCTTACTTCTACCTCATAACTACCTCATACATCATAAATGCATTCTAGATGTTGAATGTACTTATGATGACTATGAACATGATTTATCACCTATATCTTTTATGTACACTGAGACCTTATTGTTCTGACCTAGGCTTCCCCAAACCACGAAAGAGACTCCTTGTCCTGATAAAAATCCCTTTTTATTAAGTTACTGTGAATTCTTCTCATTCACACCCAGCAATGTTTTTCAAGGGTGAATTTATACTTACAGACCTTATCTGGCTTGGAGAGCTGCCAGGCCGGTATCTTCAAAACTTGGCCGGGAGTCTCGGAGAGTCACAAACTAATTAGGCAAACTAATTGTTTCCTGCAAACTTCACTCCCCTTTTGAGCCTCTTTTATTCCCTGTGGGAGGGGCCATTTGTCGTCCACCTGTGGCCTTACTCTCAAGTCGACCCTTGTTCTTTAGCTGTTCCCTTCATCTGGCAACTCTGTGCGTGCACACACTGGGAACAGGCTCCAGTTGTTTTTCTGCCTCACTGATGTCTGACTCCCAAGGCAACTGATAACTGGCACAGCCCTCAACAGAGCCTTCCCCAGACTCCAGGACTGGTCCATGTTCCTCCCCAACCTCCTCACTGTCCGAATATGCTGCCAGCTACACTGGCCATTGGCGGGCCACAACATTTATGCACCAAAGACAAATTCCTTGTGTGTCCAATCACATTTGGCCAATAAAGAATTATATTCTATTCTTAGGTGGACAGATCCCATGGTCTAATGGGGCATTGTAGGTAACCCAAACCAACTTGAATTTTTAAGTTCATCAGTTTAAAAATGTTTTTCCTTGAGTCACCATTGACTCCTGGTGGACTTCATGGTGTTGTGGTCCACCAGCAGCCTGTGCAACTGGCAGCGGAGTCGGACAGCGAGGAGGCTCGGGAGGAACATGGGCCAGTCCTGGTGTCTGGGGAAGGCCCAGACGAGGGCTCTGCGTCAGAGGCAGAGATGGGGCCAGGGCCATCTGGGAATGATGCGCAGACGCCAGAGTTCCAGAGTCAGACAACAGAGAGGCAGAGGAACAGAAGGAGCCTGTTCCTAGTGCACACATGCGCAGAGCTGCCAGAAAGCAATAGCAGCTAAAGCAAAAGGGACGACTCGGAAGTAAGGCCAGGACATGACTGGCCCTTCCCATAAGGCTTAAAAGAGAAACAAAGGCACCTGGGGCCTTTTGCAGGAAAGCAACATTGCTAACTCTGTTTCCAGTCGGCATCTCTTGTTTGTTTTTGAACTTCATGGGGCTTTGCCAAGTAAGGCCTTTGGCAGGGTGTCAAAGAAGATAAAGGCTGGTGATTATCCCGAAGGACTTGTTTTGTAACTAATTGGGATTCAGCTGGGAATGAACGTAATCCTCAGCTGTTACAATAAAATAGGTTTCTTTGGGATTAATTGTGTCTTGTAATGAATGACTCAGTAAGCCTAGGTCCCAACACATGGCAGCATCTCTAGGGTTTTCCTGGAAACCTTCAAGAGGTTCTCTTATCACCGAGAATTCTTTCAACTTCCCAAAGCCTAAACTCTGCAATTGCTGTGCAGCTCAAGTACTGACCAGTCCCACCCTGGAGATCAGCTTCAAGATCAGCTAAGGTCAGCTTGGTGCTTCCACAGAACTGGACAACCTCACTTTAAGCTGTCCTCCAGCCAAACAGGCCTTTGTTTCAAGCTGGAATGTAGCCTACGTGGT
Source organism: Coluber constrictor foxii (assembly GCA_038048745.1). Classification (NCBI taxonomy): domain Eukaryota; kingdom Metazoa; phylum Chordata; class Lepidosauria; order Squamata; family Colubridae; genus Coluber; species Coluber constrictor. The sequence continues at coordinate 34,008,756 of CM075961.1, read as the reverse complement.
GGTGGAAATTGCTGTTTTTCTCCAGAGCCAGGACAGCTGTCTTCTTCAGACGGTCAACTCCCTCTTGCAAACACAAGCAGCTTTCACAAAAAGGAAGTTGCCAGTCGTTTTTAGCCTATTGAGTAATGTCAGTAAAAAATTATACGAAGGGGGAGGGGGAGGGAAGGGCAGGAGGAGAAGACATTCGGTGACTTGGAATGCGAAGCGGAGAACTGTCGGCTTTTTGGCCAGCCCGGCGTGCAATTCGCATGATTCCCCCCAATGAGGGGTTGTATTCAAATGTTGAGAACAGGTCAAGGAAGCACGGAGACAGACACGATTGGAAACAGATGAGCAGCAAAATCAAAGCATGCTACTTTCCATTAGTGTTCGCTAATCAAAACCATTCCGTATAGTTCCCCTCACTCCTGTCAAAAAAAAAAAAAAGGCTATCGAAGGATCGAAGAGCATAGGCAGAGAGAAATTATAAAAAAAGGGCAATCTATTTGAGAGGTTGGTTTTCAAATCAACTTGATCTAGGCAGGGATGGGTGTCAAACGAGAGGTGAAATCCAGCAAATTCGGACAGCTTCTGTAGAACTGGTAACGGAAATTTTGAGTAGTTCGGAGAACCGGAAAATGCCACCTCTGGATGGCTGGCCCCAGAGGGGGGTGGGTGGGAATGGAGATTTTTGCAATAGCCTTCTACCAGAAGTGGGGTGGGAATAAGGATTTTGCAGTATCCTTCTCCTGGAGTGGGGTGGGAATGGAGATTTTGCAATATCTTTCGATCAGAAGTGGGGTGGGAATGGAGATGTTTGCAATATCCTTCTACCAGAAGTGGGGTGGGAATGGAGATTTTTGAAATATCCTTCCCCTGGGAGTGTGGTGGGAATGGAGATTTTTGCAATATCCTTGTACCAGAAGTGGGATGGGAATTGGGATTTTGCAGTATCTTTCTACCAGAAGTGGGGTGGGAATGAAGATTTTTGCAATATCCTTCTACCAGAAGTAGGGTGCGAATGGAGATTTTTGAAATATCCTTCCCCTGGAGTGTGGTGGGAATGGAGATTTTTGCAATATCCTTCTACCAGAAGTGAGGTGGGAATGAGGATTTTGCAGTATCCTTCCCCTGGAGTGCGGTGAGAATGGAGATTTTTGCAATATCCTTCTACCAGACGTGGGGTGAGAATGGGGATTGTGCAGTATCCTTCCCCTGGAGTGGGTTGGGAATGGAGATTTTGCAATATCAATCAGAAGTGGGGTGGGAATGGAGATGTTTGCAATATCCTTCTACCAGAAGTGGGGTGGAAATGGAGATTTTGCAATATCCATCTACCAGACTTTGGGTGAGAATGGGGATTTTGCCGTATCCTTCCCCTGGAGTGGGATGGGAATGGAGATTTTGCAATATCTTTCAATCAGAAGTGGGGTGGGAATGGAGATGTTTGCAAAATCCTTCTACCAGAGGTGGGATGGGAATGGAGATTTTTGCAATATCCTTCTCCCAGCAGTGGGGTGGGAATGGAGATTTTGCAATGTCCTTCCCCTGGAGTGGGGTGGGAATGGAGATTTTGTAATATCCTTCTACCAGAAGTGAGGTGGGAATGGAGATTTTTGCAATATCCTTTCCCTGGAGTGGAGTGGGAATGGAGATTTTGCAATATCTTTCAATCAGAAGTGGGGTGGGATTGGAGATATTTGCAATATCCTTCTACCAGACGTGGGGTGAGAATGGGGATTGTGCAGTATCCTTCCCCTGGAGTGGAATGGGAATGGAGATTTTGCAATATCCTTCTACCAGAAGTGGGCTGGGAATGGAGATTTCGCAGTTTCCTTCCCCTTGCCACGGCCACCAAGCCACACCACACTCACCAAGCCACTCCCATAGAACCGGTAGTAAAAAAAATTGAATTTCACACTGTGTCAAACTCAAGGCCCAGGGGCCGGCCTGGCAGCTGCTTAGATTTAGCCCACAGAGCCAACCTGGAAACAGCAAAAGATCGGCCCGCAGTACCTCTGCCAGCGAAAATGAGGCCCGGGAGGTTGACAGAGAGCCGCGGGAGACCGTCGCGACCGAAAAAGGAGTTCAGGAGCCCATTTTCGCTGGCAGAGCGCTCGGGCCACCAGAGGCGCCCCCAACAAGAGTGATGTCAAGCTGGCTACATCCACCCCCGGCCCGCAAGGTCAAACACAACCCCGATACGGCTCTCAATGAAATCAAATTTGACAAGCCTGATCGAGGCACTCGGTAGCGTTTCATTAACGTGAAATCAAGGCCTAGTAAATCCAGCATACAACTACACCTCAGTCCTCGACCTACGACCACAATTGAGCCCAACATTTCTGTTGCGAAGTGAGACAGTGGTTAAAAGTGAGTTTTGCTCCAGTTGACGACCTATCCCGCCACGGTTGTTAAGCGAATCACTGCCGCTGTTCCGTTAGTCACAGGATTGTTAAGTGAATCTGACTTCCCCGTCGACTTTTATTTATTTATTTATTTATTTATTGGATTTATATACCGCCCTTCTCCTTGCGGACTCAGGGCGGTGTACAGCCAGATAAAAATACAGTGTACAAAAGTTAAAAATCAATTAAAACCCATATAAACTTTGGCTGACTGTTAAGAACGATTTGAATATTAAAATACCACAACCCTAGGACACTAAAAATGTTAAAATTCAACGGGGATCAGGCTAGACCGACAAGTTGGAAGAGATACGTTTTCAGGGCCCGACAAAACGTTCGGAGGTCAGGGATCGTTCTCAGTTCTGGAGGAAGATCATTCCAGAGGGTCGGGGCTGCCACAGAGAAGGCTCTCCCCCTGGGGGTCGCCAGCCGGCATTATCTGGCTGACGGCACCCTGAGGAGGCCCTCTCTGTGGGAGCGAACCAGCCGGTGGGAGGCAACTGGCGGCAGAAGGCGGTCCCGTAAGTACCCTGGTCCTAAGCCATGGAGTGCTTTAAAGGTGATCACCAACACCTTGAAACGCACCCGGAAGTCCACCGGCAACCAATGCAGCTCGCGCAGGAGAGGAGTCACATGGGAGCACCCTGTCGCTCCCATAATCCCCCGCGCGGCCGCATTCTGCACCAGTTGGAGCCTCCGGGTGCACCCCAAGGGGAGCCCCATGTAGAGAGCATTACAGTAATCCAGGCGAGAGGTGACGAGCGCCTGAGTGACTGTGCGTAGGGAGTCCCGATCTGCTCATCGGAAGGTCACAAAAGGAGATCACAGAGCGCACACGCACACACACACACACACATGGGACGCTGCGACCGTCATAAATATGAGTCGGTTTGCCAAGCCATCTGTATTTTGATCGCGGGATTGTGAGGGAATGCTGGAAAGGCTGAAACTGTGAAAAATGGGCATGTCACTTTTTTCAGGGCCTTTTGCCAAACTACCTCTGCAGTTTCCAAAAATGAAGAAAAAGATTTTAAGTTGCAACCGCAGAGATGTAGAATTGGAAAGAACGATTTCTAACCCCTTCTTTTGTCCTTTCTAAAACACCATCCCATCTTTTTTGGGGGGAGGGGGCAATGATGCAAGAGAACCGTGATGGCAAACCTGTGGTACGCAGAGCCATATCTGTGGGCACGCGAGCATTGCCCTAACTCAGCTCCAGTGCACATACGTGTGCCGGCCAGCTAATTTTCTGGCCTTCTGGCCCCACCGGAAGTCGGGAAACGGGCCGGTTCCAGCCTCTGGAGGGCCTCCGGGGGCTGCGGAAGGCCGTTTTCACCTTTCCCAGGTTCCAAGAAAGTCTCTGGAGCCTGGGGAGGGTGAAAAACAGGCCTACTGGGCCCACTGTGTCAACTCATGCCAAAAGCGGGGGAGTGGGGGGGGTTGCACACGTAGGCGCGGGGGGTGGGTGGGGCACATTGAATTATGGGTGTGGCCACACACACGCACAACTCCCCCCCACACTCCCCCTGCTTTTGGCACGCAATGGCAAAAAGATTAGCCATCACTGCAAGAGAGGATTCGGAGATCCTAAGAACATAGAAAATGAGGATAACGAAAGTGGGGCAAAAAAGTATTTAGTCAGCCACCAATTGTGCAAGTTCTCCCGCTTAAAAAGTTGAGAGAGGCCTGTAATTGACATCGTAGGCAGACCTCAACTATGAATTTTGATCATGCGATCACGGGGATCCTGCAATGATCGTTAAGAGCCTCAGATAGCTCAACAGGCTAATAGCCTGTTATTAAGATCCAGCTGTCTGCAATTATTGCAAGGTTCAAGGCTCAAGTTTGACTCAACCTTCCATCCTTTCTAACGTAGGTAAATTGAGGACCCAGTTTGTGGGGGCAATAAGCTGACTTTGTATAAAATATACAAAAGTATGAAGGCTATTGCTTAACGCATTGTAAGCCGCCCTGAGTCTCCGGAGAAGGGCGGCATACAAATCTAATTAAAATAAAATTTAAAAAAAAATTAAGTAAGGAAAAAACAACTAAACCTTTTTCATAACTTCGAACGGTCACGAAATGAACAGTTGTAACTCGAGGACTGTCTGCAACAAGCTGATGCTGCATTACAGGGAGTCCTCAATTTATGACCACAACGGAGCCCAAAATTTATGTGGCAAGTGCAAGTCACTTTTTACAGTCCCGTTGTCACTTTGAACAGTCACTACTGGGTTTCCCTGAAAATAAGACCCTGTCTTATTTTACTTTTTTTTGAACCCTGAAATAAGCCTGTGGCCTTGTTTTGGGGGAGCTCTTATTATTTTGGGGGACCGTGGAGCGAGACGGGATCCTCTTGTCGTCTTACCTGATTTCCAGCTCTGTCTCCCTAACCCTAACTAGAGGAAATGGCGGACACTGGCTGCGCATGCGTTTAAGTATTTTCAGGGAGGCTTATTTTCGGGGAGGCCTTATTTTAGTGCATGCGCTCTAAGATTGGGCTTATTATCCAGGGAGGTCTTATTTTCAGGGAAACAGGGTATATACTGTATATACTGCTCAAAAAAATAAAGAGAACACAGGCAGAAGACATCCAAGATCTGAATGAATGAAATAGCCTTATTAAATACTTTGTTTGTTACATACAGTGGTTTATACACTGCTCAAACAACTAAAGGGAACACAAAACTACTGTATGTAACAAACAAAGTATTTAATAAGGCTATTTCAGATCTCGGATGTCTTCTGCTTGTGTTCCCTTTATTTTTTTTTTGAGCAGTGATGTTAAGATATATGAAAGAACAAAAAGAGGGTTTAGAACTGAAGGGTGTAAATAATATGGAATAATGAAAATGAAATGTAATAACTAGGAGTAATCATATGTTTATTTGTATTGAAACGTATGATACCCAAGCATCACGCCGTTCATGCGTTGATATGTATAAACAATATAAAATTAAATTAAAAACTCAAATTGAAAAAACGAAAAAGAAAATGAGGATTGGTGGACTCAAACCTCATCGCAGCTCGTACTTTCTACATTCAATTCACACCGTCAGCCAAAGTCGGGAAAGATACCAGTCGGGATCTAAAAAACTCTCCTTTCATGTCAAAAGTAATCATCAGTTCAGCCAAAGGCAGGGTTCAAAGAAATGATAATTTCCTAAGTAGCATATGCAAAGCTGGAAGGCATTATAACACAAACCCCAGACAAAATATTTCATCAAGATAAGCCAAAATTTTCTATTTTCTTCTTTCATTCTTTCTGGACATTGGCGATGTTCAGATGTGTGGACTTCAACTCAGTGGTGAAATCTAAAATTTGTTACTACCAGTTCTGTGGGCGTGGCTTGGTGGTGGTGGCGGGTAATGTGACTGGGTGGGTGTGGCCAATTTTTTTTTTTAACTTTTAAAACCATTTTTTCTACAACCTCTTCAGGCGAAGAGGTTGTAAAAAAATGCTTTCAAAAGGCTCTGACGATCCCAGCTGAGTTGCCTGATCGGCAGAGGCATTTTTTCTTTTAAATTACCCGCTGCGCGGGTAGTTACGGGAGCTCCTCGTTACTCCCATGTTACACCTCTCCTGCGCGGGCTGCACTGGCTACCGGTTGTTCTCCGAGTTCGTTTCAAGGTGCTGGTGCTTACCTATAAAGCCCTACATGGCATAGACCCGGGGTACTTACAGGACCACCTCTTACCTTCCTCCCATCGTCCGGTGCGCGCCCACAGAGCGGGCCTCCTCCGGGTGCCGTCAGTGAAAGAATGTCAGCTGGCGGCCCCCAGGGGGAGGGCTTTCTCTGTCGGAGCCACGACTCTCTGGAATAATTTGCCCACCAACCTCAGGACGGCCCCCGACCTCCTCTCCTTTCACCGCGGACTGAAGACGTGGCTATTCCAACAATTCTCTGATCGTGGGGTTGTATAGTTTTTATAATTTTAACGGTTGTTATTGTGGACTTTAATCTTATTTTAATTATATTTATTGTGATTTGTATTGGTGACTGTTTTATGTAAGCCGCCCTGAGTCCTCAGGGAGAATGGCGGCATATAAATCACAAAAATAATAAATAAATAAATAAATAAATAAATAAATAAATAAATAAATAAACAAACTAACTAACTAACTAACTAACTCAGCTGGGATTGTCAGAGGCATTTAAAAAAACAAAACCTTTTTTCTTTTAAATGCCTCTGAGGATCCAAGCTGAGTTGCCTGATCATTAGAGGCATTTAAAAGAAAAAAGTCTCTACCGATCAGGCAACTCAGCTGGGATCGTCAGAGACATTTAAAAGAAAAAAAGGGGTTTTTTTTCTTTTAAAAGCCTTTGATGATCCCAGCTGAGCCACGCGATCATCAGGGGCTTTTTTTTTTTTACTTTTAAAAGCATTTTTTCACCCGAAGAGGTTGTAGAAAAAATGCTTTTAAAAATAAAAAAAAGCCACTGATGATTGTGCGGCTCAGCTGGGCATGGTGGGTGGGAGGGATTTTTGCTACCAGTTCGCCAAGCCACCCGCCTCCATCGCTATCGGATCGGGCGATCCGGTCCGAACCAGGAGCATTTTACCCCTGCTTCAACTCCCAGAATCCCCCAACCAACTGTTCTGTTTAGGCTTCCTTAGAAAATATACAGCACAAACTCAGTCCCGTCAAATCTTTTTAATTCAAATGGCTGTGAATTATTGTCATTCCCAGTCCAAAAGGCTTCTCAAACCATCTATCAGGAGATCGGGATCGTGACGGGGGTCTCAGGGCATGGGATACCCTTTTGCAAGCCTCTGACAAGCAAAGTGAAAATCAGATTCACTTAACAACCACTGTGTAATCCTGCTAAGTTTCCAGAAACACTAGCTCTTCCAAAAAAACAGATACGGATTGGATTTCTGCTCCAACTGAGCAACCACAGTTATGTTCCAATTCACAGTGCCAAAACTCCCCCCCCCCCACACACAACAGCTGTACCATTTTAACCCAAACACCCTTCTCAATTTACTAACTGGTTTGACATGTTCCTTTCTCCATCCCCTTTCTGGATAGCTCAGCAGACTAAAAGCACTGTGATTAACCCCAGCTGTCTGCAATGACTGTAAGTTCGAATCTCCCCAGGCTCAAGGTTGACTCAGCCTTCCATCCTTTCTAAGGTAGGTAAATTGAGGACCCAGTTTGTGGGGGCAATAAGCAGACTTTGTATAAATATACAAAAGTATGAAGGCTGTTGCTTAACGCATTGTAAGCCGCCCTGAGTTTCCGGAGAAGGGCGGCATATAAATCAATTTTTTTTAAAAAAAAAGCATCATCGTATCTCTGTGATGGCTGCTAACTTGCCATACCATTTATAATGGGTTTTATACTGGGTTTTTAAATGTCTTATATAATTGGATTTTAATTTGCTTCAGCCAAATTATTTAATTTATTTTAAATTTTTTAACTTTTGTATGACATTGTATTTTAATCGGCTGTTCACCGCCTGAGTCCCTTTGGGGAGTAGAGCGGTATACAAATTTGATAAATAAATAAATAAATAAATAAATAAATAAATAGACCACCTTCCTGCTCAGCATTGCTAACTTTGCAAAATCCAAAATTCATTTTATCTTCACATTGAGGTGGGATTTCCATGATCAGGTCATTAAGGAAATTCATTGGTGACCGACACTTTGTAGAGATAATGAAAGCTAGAAAGTTGGTCCTCCATAATCAGGAGCAGTATTACCTCTAAATCTCATTTCTACATTTCGGCAAGAAGAACCAAACTGCCCAGGCAGAGTATAGGTGGTATGTCACTCAATAGTAATAACAGTGAGAGGGATCTTGGAGTCCTTAGTGGACAAATCATTTAAACAGGAGCCAGCGGTGTGCAGCAGCTGCCAAAAAAGCCAACACAGTTCTAGGCTGCATAAACAGAGGGATAGAATCAAGATCACGTGAAGTGTTAATACCACTTTATAATGCCTTGGTAAGACCACACTTAGAATACTGAATCCAGTTTTGGTCGCACGATATAAAAAAAAGATATGGAGACTCTAGAAAGAGTGCAGAGAAGAGCAACAAAGATTAGGGGATTAGAGGCTAAAACATATTTAGTCTGCAGAGCTAAGCCTGGTTTAGCTCTGCAGACTAAAGCACCGTAATTAACATCCAGCTGTCTGCAATTACTGTAAGTTCGAATCTCACCAGGCTCAAGGTTGAGTCAGCCTTCCATCTTTTCTAAGGTAGGTAAATTGAAGACCCAGTTTGTGGGGACAGTAAGCTGACTTTGTATAAATATACAAAAGTATGAGGGCTATTGCTTAACGCATTGTAAGCCGCCCTGAATCTTCGGAGAAGGGCGGCATATAAATCAATTTTTTTAAAAAACAAAAACATGAAGAACAGTTGCAGGAATTGGGTATGAAGGCAGGACAAGAAGCTATGGGTGGAGGCTAATCAAGGAGAGAAGCAACTTAGAACTAAGGAGAAATTTCCTGACAGAACAATTAAATCAGTGGAACAACTTGCCTCCAGAAGTTGTGAATGCTCCAACACTGGAAGTTTTAAAGAAAAGATTGGATAACCACTTGTCTGAAATGGTATAGAGCCATGATGGCGAACCTATGGCACGGGTGCCACAAGTGGCACACGGAGCCATATCGGTGGGCACGCAAGCTCTGCTCCAACACGCGTGCATGCGCCAGTCAGCTGATTTTCGGGCCTTCTGGGCCCACCAGAAGTCAGGAAACACACTGTTTCCAGCTTCCAGAGAGCCTCTGGTGGGTGGGGAAGGCTGTTTTTGCCCTTCCCAGGCTCCTAGAAAGGCTCTGGAGCCCGGGGAGAGCAAAAAACGGGCCTACGGGGCCCACTGTGCCATCACGTGTCAAAAGCGGGGGGAGCATGGGACACATAGAATTATAGCTCTCACCGCTTTTGGCACACGATGATGGCAAAAAGGTTAGACATCACTGGTATAGAGTTTCCTGCCTAAGCAAGGGGTCTATTCTATTCTATTCTATTCTATTCTATTCTATTCTATTCTATTCTATTCTATTCTATTCTATTCTATTCTATTCTATTCTATTCTATTCTATTCTATTCTATTCTATTCTATTCTATTCTATTCTATTCCATTCCATTCCATTCCATTCCATTCCATTCCATTCCATATTTCTATTCTATTCTATTCTATTCTATTCTATTCTATTCTATTCTATTCTATTCTATTCTATTCTATTCTATTCTATTCTATTCTATTCTATTCTATTCCATTCCATTCCATTCCATTCCATATTTCTATTCTATTCTATTCTATTCTATTCTATTCTATTCTATTCTATTCTATTCTATTCTATTCTATTCTATTCTATTCTACTCTATTCCATTCCATTCTACTCTATTCCATTCCATTCCATTCCATTCCATTCCATTCCATTCCATTCCATTCCATATTTCTATTCTATTCTATTCTATTCTATTCTATTCTATTCTATTCTATTCTATTCTATTCTATTCTATTCTATTCTATTCTATTCTATTCTATTCCATTCCATTCCATTCCATTCCATTCCATTCCATTCCATTCCATTCCATATTTCTATTCTATTCTATTCTATTCTATTCTATTCTATTCTATTCTATTCTATTCTATTCTATTCTATTCTATTCTATTCTATTCTATTCCATATTTCTATTCTATTCCATTCCATTCCATTCCATTCCATTCCATTCCATTCCATTCCATTCCATTCCATATTTCTATTCTATTCTATTCTATTCTATTCTATTCTATTCTATTCTATTCTATTCTATTCTATTCTATTCTATTCTATTCTATTCTATTCTACTCTACTCTACTCTACTCTACTCTACTCTACTCTATACATTTGATTCCTTCAGAACCTATTGGAAATTTCTCAGAAAGTCCCGTTAGATGTCTGCCACCGTCTTCCTTTTACTTCTGCTGCTCCCATTTTTTTTCTCTTAATAGCAGATCAAAGCCTCATTCTTCAGCAAATGCCACGAACGCACCTCTTCCCGTCACTTTCCTCTCTGCCAACTCAAACCCCTGAAGTCGGCCTACAATGTTTATCCTGGCTTCTGAATCTGCCCACTACAGGTCGCCCTCGACTTACGACCGCAATGGATCCCCAAATGTCTGCTTTTAAGTGAGTTTTCATCCCATCTTACGACCTTGCTTGCCCCCGTTGTTAAGTGAATCGCTGACGTTGCTAAGCTAGCCGCAAGGCTGCGAAGAGGACCCTGGCTTTCTCCATTGACTTTGCTTGTCAGAAGGTCTCCAATGACCACGGGGACACAGCCACGGACATAAGTATGAACCAGTTGCCAAAGCCTCTGAGTTTCGATGACACGATCGTGGGGATGTTGCAAACGTCATTAACTGGGAGGGAAATGGTCATAAGTCACTTTCTTCAGCACCGTTGAAGGCCCTCAACCTTAAGCTGGCCAAATTGTCCAGCTAAGAGATGAACTTCCTACAGCAGGGGTGTCAAACTGGATTTCTTCGAGGGCTGGATCAGCACTGTAGTTCTCTGCAGGCCGGCCGGGAGGTGGGAGTAGGAGTGAGATTCAGCCAGTTCACATCGGTTTAGACGCCTCCTGCCAGCCAAAACGAACCCGCGCCCCTCCTCTCACAGCAGAGTGTTGCAGGAGGCCGTCCAAGCCGAAAACGGTGCATGGGGAGCCCTTGCGTAGCCCCCTCCGTGCCCCATTTTAGTTGCCAGAGGCACCGCAAACCGGTCCTTGGCTATTTCTAGGCTAGATTTAAGCACCCCGCAGGCCAAATCCAGCCTACGGGCCTTCGAATATGACCCCCCTTTTTCTACAGTGACCAATTCACATGTAGGTCCCAGATAGAGGCAACTTGGTGCCCTCCCAGACACATCGGCCCCTTCATTCCCAGAAGTCCCCTCTTCCCAACCACAATGTTGGGGGAGGATTCTGGGAATGAGAAAACCGTGAACAGGTAGTCCTCAGTTTACCACAGCCCGTTTACGACAAACACTGGAAAAAAGTAACTTTTCACACTTACGACCGATGCATTCCCCATGATCGTGTGATCAACATCCAGACACTCGACCCCTGACTCATATTTACGATGACGGCAGCAATGTCTGGGGGGAAATGCGATTTCCTCATTTTGCGACCTTCTGACAAGTGAAGTCAATGGGGAGGGGAACCGATTCACTTAACAACCATGTTACTCACTGAACGACTTCGGTGATTCACTGTGGCCAATTTCTCAAATTAACCAATTTCTCACTTTAGCCACCTAAATTTTGAGCTCAAGTTGCCCTCGTCGATTGAGGACTATCCTTGTCTATTTAGAAAGCTCCTGGATCAGCGATCTTTCTCCCCCCTTCCTCCCCAATTCTAGGGATGGCTTGCGATCTCTCCTTCCCTGCCCCGATCTCTCTTTTCTTTTCGCTTTTCAACGTTGCAGGAAAGAGATAAGGTAGACTCCGATAAGGAACGCGGAGACAGACTCGATCCCGGGCTTGGCGTTCTCTCCTCGGTCCGCAAGCGCGCTAGGCTGACGGGGACCATTCCTGGGAGTGAAACCGATTTTTCTGCCACTGCTGTGGCTCGTGTGAACGGGCTCTTTGTAAGACCCGATTTCCTTAGCTGATCCTTCAGCGACTTGCCCGATTCCAAAACCAAGGGTTTCCGTGCACGCAACCCCTCTCCTTCCCTTTTTCTCCCTCCTGCCCCCCGCCCCATCCAAGCTTCCGGGGACCGGGCGCCCCCCACAAAGCCTGATCCCTGCCCGATCCTCAGCGCTGCGCTCTTCCTTACCGGGATCCACGCTTTCCCGCTTGCCTTCGCTGCCCGCAGAGGCGCCCATCGTCGCCAGGGCGGCCAGCGCCAGGACGGCGCGCAAGGTCTGGATCGCTCGCAGTTCCATGAGCGCAGAAGCACCGAGCGCCCAGAAGCGACTGGAAGTGTGTCGGGGGGCCCGCCCGGGTTTGGCTCGCTCTCGCGAGCGGCCGAGCTTTGGGAAAGGAATCTCAAGCTCCTCCCGATCGCAAAGCCAATCGCTGGGCGGGGATCCACCTCTAAAAGGGGTAGGCTTGCGTGGGAATGGGGGCTGGGTGGGGGTATCCTATCCTCCTTCCCCCCAAATACGTGCAAACCTCCGTTCTACCTCCCCGCCTAAGGGAAGATCAAAGGGAAAACCAACGTTCCAAAGCCTAAGGGAGATCAAAGGGAAACCAACGTTCCAAAAGGGAAAGTCCTTTTTCCCTTTCCCCCCCACCCGCGCGCGCGTTCCATTCTTGGTTTTTACTCGCTTTTCTTCTTCTTCTTCTTCTTCTTTTTCTCAATGGGGAATTTGACGCCTGGGCATCCAACCAATCGGAACCCCGCGAGAGGGTTTGGCCAATCCGAACTGGGGGTGGGGAAGCCAATGAAGAATCGGGAAAGTTCGGGACAGCCGAAGAAAGGGGCGGGAGGGAGAGAAAAAGAAAGAGAGGAAGAAAGAAAGAAAGAAAAAGGAGTTGGAAAAGACCCGTATTTGGGGAGTTTCGTCGTGTGGATATAGGGTTACGGGGCATTTCCACGCGTGGCAGCTTCGGCTGGGGGGAGATGCTTAGACCCAGTCCAGACCCCGATTATTAATATCACTTAATGTTTAATTCTTTAATGTTTAATATCCTTTAATGTTTAATTAATATCCTTTAATTTCCTAGTATGATTTGATTGCTTATTTCTACCCTATGACTATCATTAAGTGTTGTACCTTATGATTCTTGATGAATATCTTTTCTTTTATGTACACTGAGAGCCTATGAACTGAAGACAAATTCCTTGTGTGTCCAATCATACATGGTAATAAAGAATTCTATTCTATTCTATTTCTATTCTATTCTATTCTATTCTAATTGTAGGAAGAAACATCCTTCTGAGTTCTGCTCCAAGTGGGGAAAAAGACACTGGAAACATGGAGAGTGCTTGGAAAGATGGTTTAATGGTGGACAGGATCACATGGCTTGAGTTCTGGAACAGAAAAAGGGCAGATACAGCGAATTTTTGGGTTTTATGCTCTCTCTGGCTTTGAACTTCCTCGGGCCCAAAAAGAGTATCCTGATTGGTTGTCAGACTCCCAAAGGGTGGGGGTCTTAGCTAGCCTTGCTGGCTGATGTAATCTTCCCAGGTGCCATGTGATGAGTTTTGTCTAGATGGGGTCCCATTGTCTTGCAGATGAGGTCCATTGACAAAGATTGAGTTTCTGCCTCTGGCCCATTAACAAAAGGGTGGGGGCAGGAAGGTGGGAGCTGCTTTTTCTTTAAAACATGCTTCTCCATTTCTCATCCAGGGAAACATAATATTCTGCCTTTTTAATATTTCCCAAAATACTTCATTCTTCTAGGAAAGGGCTGGGTGCTAACGTCCTACATATTCTTTGCAACTTATATTGTTTTGATTGTTTCCTACTACGATCTGATTGCTTATTAGTATCCTACGACCATCACTAAGTGTTATGATTCTTGACAAATATATATTTTTTCTTTGTGTACACTGGGAGCATAGGCACCAAAAATTCCTTGTGTGTCCAATCACACTTGGCCAATAAAGAATTCCTATTCTATTCCATTCTATTCCATTCCATTCCATTCTTCCCTTGTCTGCTCGTAAATATTAGGAATCTGTGATGCTGCGATTCTCGGATCGCTCCTTTAACAGGAAGCCCCATCAATCTGTAATCTAAAGTGACCTGTCCCTGCCTGAAAATCCAAATATTTACCGTGATTTGGAGAGGGATGAGATAAGGGCTTGCTGGAAATTATTTGGTGATCAGCGTTGCTTTGCTTGCAAAACAATTTGTTATTTTTATTGTAATCAGCTCATGAGTTGGTAAATATGTTACAGTCATTCCATGGTTTTGGGAATTTTACCTGGGGAGGGAGGGGAGGCAAAGAAATGCAATAAAAACTGAAACTCCTGGTACTGTAGTCAGAGAGGAATTGATCTGTCCCCCTCTACAGAGACCCACAAAAACACAGCCAGTCGAGGGTTAAGAAGCACTTGGCACACTCCACAGTTCTTATCTCAAACTTGGCAGTGATATGCACACCGTCTGCCAAGGACCTTATTAGTTCACAAAAAGAAAATCACCTACGTAGCTTTGCCAAAATCCGTTCTTTTAGCTCCAAAGACTACTAGATTGCGTTTTTGTTCGTCAGAGCGATCATGAACCACCCTCCTGTCTTATATAGGCTCTGGGTGTGGTCCAGTGACTCATTGATCCTGTGACTCCAGTCCAGTGACTCAGGTCTATTCCCTCATGCGTCTCCGCAGCTGCTGTAAGCGTTTCTCTCGCCTTCTTTGGCGTGCGTCCAGGAATGACGTCTCTCCCTCACTCTCATCTGAGACACCTGTTTCCCCACTACTTGGCTCTCTTTCAGCTGGCACCAGAGGGGGGGGGCTGAGGTACCAGAGGGGGGGGGCTGGGAGATCTGGCTGGCTCCTCTTCCTCCTGCTCAGAGCTTCCTTCCTCCAATGGGATAGGCTCAGAGGGCGGGGCCACAACAGGAATGGAATGGAATGGAATGGAATGGAACGGAACGGAACGGAACGGAATGGAACAGACCTTGGAGGTCTTTAGTCCAACCCTCTGCTTAATCAGGAAATCCTATCTGCACTATTTTGGATAAATGGTAATCTAATCTACTCTTAAAACAACGTGACCAGATGTCCCACTTTTGGCAGGACAGTCCCGATTTTTAACAATTTGTCCCACATCTCGCGGCGTTTTTAAAAAGTCCCGATTTTTGGAAAGAATGCACGACAAGCTAGGGAACGGCAAGAGAACGGGATCACAATAGAGAACAAATGGTTAGAAATATTTCATCATTTTGAAACAAACTATGTTCCATACAATAATGCACTAAAAATTGTGGAATACGCGCTGTCCTTACCAGGAACTAATGCTGCGACTGAACGGGTTTTTTCTACGGGGAATAAAGTATGGACGACAGAAAAATCACAATTAAGCGTTGAGACTTTGAAAGCCATTTTAGGTGTGAAATATAATTTAACAAATTCTTGTGAAAAATTTCATGACCTTTTAAACAACGACAGCAATCTACAAAAAAAAAATTCACTCAAAGGAGAAATATGCCAAAGAATAAAATAATACTATACTATTATAATAATGCTATAATTTTTTTTTATTTATTATATTTGTAAGTTGCACTTATGTTGAAATTTAAAAATATATATTACAATACTATTTTGGTGTACTGTGAAAATTTTTGTTGCTCTATATAGACCAAATTTTTAATCAAGCCCGCCCCCCTCTCCCCGGTCAGTGGTGTCCCGCTTTACCAATGTTAAAATCTGGTCACCTTATCTTAAAAACCTCCAGTGTTGGAGTAGCCACAACCTCTTGAGGCAAGTCATTCCACTGATTAATTGCTCTAACTGTCAGGAAATGTCTCCTTAGTTCTAAGTTGCTTCTCTCCTTGATTAGTTTCCATCCATTTCATGCAGAATGCATAATAACAGTCATCATCATCATCATCACAGTAATATGATATATAGTACCGTGTTTTCCCGAAAATAAGACCTCCCGTGAAAATAAGCCCTCCCCGAAAAGAAACCTTCCCCGAAAGTAAGCCGCCCCCCTGAAAATAAGCTGTCCCCCAAAAATATTTAAACGCACGCACAGCTGGTCCCCTTTCCCAACTTTGGCTGACGGTGTGATTTGAAAGTAGAAAGTTCGAGCTGCGATGAGGTTTGAGTCCACCAATCCTCATTTTCTTTTCCTTTTTTTTCAATTCGAGTTTTTAATTTAATTTTATGTTGTTTATACATATCAATGCGTGAACGGTGTGATGCCTGGGTATCATACGTTTCAATACAAATAAACATATGATTACTCCTAGTTATTACATTTCATTTTCATTATTCCATATTATTTACACCCTTCAGTTCTAAACCCTCTTTTTGTTCTTTCGTATATCTTAACATTACTGCTCAAAAAAAATAAAAATAAAGGGAATACAAGCAGAAGACATCCGAGATCTGAAATAGCCTTATTAAATACTTTGTTCGTTACATACAGTAGTTTTGTGTTCCCTTTAGTTGTTTTATCAGTGTATAAACTATTGTATGTAACGAACGAAGTATTTAATAAGGCTATTTCATTCATTCAGATCTCGTATGTCTTCTGCTTGAGTTCCTTTATTTTTTTGAGTAGTATATACAGTATATACCCTGTTTCCCTGAAAATAAGACCTCCCTGGATAATAAGCCCAATCTTAGAGTACATGCACTAAAATAAGGCCTTCCCGAAAATAAGCCACCCTGAAAATACTTAAACGCGTGCGCATCCAGTGACCGCCATTTCCTCTGGTTAGGGTTAGGGAGACAGCTGGAAATCAGGTACGATGACAAGAGGAGCCCCATCTCGCTCCACGCGTCCCAGAAAAATAAGACCTCTCCAAAAATAAGGCCAAGCGCTTATTTTGGGGTTCAAAAAAAATATAAGACAGGGTCTCATTTTCAGGGAAACACAGTAATATCCGACTTGGCATTAATATAAGTAAAATAATCTGCTAAATTCAGAATTATCTTTCATGGGGATCATCCTTCCGCTTTTTTCTTCCACTGTTCTGTATGTCTGGCGTCCATGTTTATGTGTAGTGCACTTTGCACATGCTCGGAAGAATGGTGGCTATAGAATTTGTATTATCACCGCGACTCGAAATGCTGGAAACAATTTCAGGGGCTGAAGGGAAGCTGTTTAAATGTTCCTCAACTTTGGAAACTTTCAGACGGGTGGACTTCAACTCCCAGAATTCCCCAGCCAGCATGCTGAACAGGTTGAAGTCAAACTTGGCAACTTTGGGGACTTCAACTCCCAGAATTCCCCAGCCAGCACGCTGAACAGGTTGAAGTCACACTGGGCAACTTTGGGGACTTCAACTCCCAGAATTCCCCAGCCAGCATGCTGAACAGGTTGAAGTCACAAACTTGGCAACTTTGGGGACTTCAACTCCCAGAATTCCCCAGCCAGCATGCTGAACAGGTTGAAGTCACAAACTTGGCAATTTTGGAGACTTCAACTCCCAGAATTCCTCAGTCAGCCATATTAGCTGAGGAATTCTGGAAGTTGAGGTTCACAAGTCTTTGAGTCTTCGACATCCCTGACATACATGCAGGTAGTCCTTGACGCATAACAGCTCACTTAGTGACCATCCAAAGTTACAACGACACTGAAAAAAAAATGACTTAAGCAGGGGGTTGGACTAGAAGACCTCCGAGGTACCTTCCAACTCTTGTTATTCTATTCTATTTTGAACACGGCGGAGTGTAGGACCCAGCGGAGCCCAATCCCGCCTCTGCTGGAAAACTAAACATTCTCCAGCGAGGACAGGCTTGATGACGCGCCTTAGTGGGCGTGTCCTTGCCGCAGAGGCGGAAGTCTATATGCCTCCCAGTAACATGGCGATCGTTTGCAGATTACTGCTAGAGGGGGAGTCCTTAGATGCACAGTAAATACATATTTTCCATTGTGAGCGCCAAAAGCCTGATCAGCTTTGCTCTGTACCACGTCGACACCTCTTGCGGTGCAAAGGTTTTTTTTTTTTGCTTGGAAAGCCGGAGTGGAAAGACCAGCCGGATTTATTCCAGAAAGATCAGGAAAAAAACAGTCCTTACCTGGCTGGCAGAATGGTGGAAAAGAAAATTTCAGGTATTTTGCCTGGAGGGGAAAAAGGGGGTGGGGGTGGGGCTTGTTGGTAAATGCAAAAGGTGACTGGGGCATTTTATTATTATTATTATGATTAATATTATTTTGCAAAGGAAAATAAAGAATATATCTTTGGCGCAGCGCAAGCAGTTTATACCTGTGTAAGAGAAAGAATAAGCTCAGGGACCTGAAAATCATCTCTCCTGCCACAGGAGGGGGCATTGGGACAACATATTCAGAGATTAGGTTTATGTAAGGGAGCATCTTGGAATATAGAATGGAATGGAATGGAATGGAATGGAATGGAATGGAATGGAATGGAAGAGGGAATGGAATGGAATGGAATGGAATGGAATGGAATAACGAATAGAATAGAATAGAAAATAGAAAATGAAATGGAATAGAATAACGAATGGAATAGAATGAATAGAATAGAGAAAATAAAATAGAAAATAAAATAAAATAGAAAATGGAATGAAATGGAATAGAATAGAATAACGAATGGAGTGCACTGGAATGGAATGGAATAAAATAGAATAAGAATAGAATGAATAGAATAGAATAGAATAGAATAGAATAGAATAGAATAGAATAGAATAGAATAGAATAGAATAGAATAGAAGGATAGGATAGGATAGGATAGGATAGGATAGGATAGGATAGGATAGGATAGGATAGGATAGGATAGGATAGAATAGAGAAAATAAAATAGAAAATAAAATAGAAAATAAAATAGAAAATAAAATAAAATAGAAAATGGAATGGAATAGAATAGACTAGAATAGAATAACGAATGGAATAGAATGAATAGAATAGAGAAAATAAAATAAAATAGAAAATGAAATGGAATGGAATAGAATAGAATAACGAATGGAATAGAATGAATAGAATAGAGAAAATAAAATAAAATAGAAAATGGAATGGAATGGAATAGAATAGAATAACGAATGGAATGGAATGGAATGGAATAAAATAGAATAAGAATAGAATGAATAGGATAGGATATAGGATAGGATAGGATAGGATAGGATAGGATAGGATAGGATAGGATAGGATAGGATAGGATAGGATAGGATAGGATAGGATAGGATAGGATAGGATAGGGAAAATAAAATAGAAAACGGAATGGAATGGAAGGGAGGGGAGGGGAGGAGAGGGGAGGGAAAAGAGGAGAGGAGAGGAGAGGAAGAGAAGAGAAGAAGAGAAGAGAAGAATGAATGGAATAAAATAGAATAAGAATAGAATGAATAGAAGAATAGAATAGAATAGAATAGAATAGAATAGAATAGAATAGAATAGAATAGAATAGAATAGAATAGAATAGAATAGAATAGAATAGAATAGAACAGAACAGAACAGAACAGAACAGAACAGAACAGAACAGAACAGAACAGAATAGAATAGAAGAATGGCATGGCATAGGATAGGATAGGATAGGATAGGATAGGATAGGATAGGATAGGATAGGATAGGATAGGATAGGATAGGATAGGATAGGATAGGATAGGATAGGATAGGAGAGTTGGAAGGGACCTTGGAGGCACAAAACCCTACACCACTTCAGACCAATGGTTATCCAACATCATCTTAAAAACTTCCAATGTTGGAGCATTCACAATTTCTGGAGGCAAGTTGTTCCACTGATTTAATTGTTCTCACTATCAGGAACTTTCTCCTTACTTCTAAATTGCTTCTTGATTAGTTTCCACCCATTGCTTCTCGTCCCGCCTTCAGGTTCTTTGGAGAATAGCTTGATTCCCTTTTCTTTGTGGCAGCCCCTGAGATATTGGGACTCTGCTATCATGTCTTCCCTAGTCCTTCTTTTCATTAAACTAGACATGCCCAGTTCCTGCAACTGTTCGTCATATGTTTTAGTCTCCAGTCCCCTAATCGTCTTTGTTGCTCTGCTCTGCACTCTTTCTAGAGTCTCCACATCTTTTTTACATCGTGGGGACAAAAACTGAATGCAGTATTCTGAATGCAGAATTAAAGGAGAATATTTGTAGCTCACGGTTGAAATGAGGGGTCTTTGGTGCTCTCTCGGCTTGGTGAGGTTTTTTTTTCTTTGCAGATGTTTCATTACTGATGATGTTATCTAGTTTGGATAATGAAACTTCTGCAAGAAAACAGGCAAGCTCGGAAAGCACCAAAGAGCCCCCATCAGTGAATTCACCAATTGTAGACTGTAACTTGTGACTTGTTTTACCTATATATATAAAAGCAAAATACCATTCATGCATCATCAGGAAATCTCCAGAACCGTAAAGCCTACAAACTTGAAATTGGCACGTATGTTCCTCTTGGATTCTAGGTGCTCACTAAGAAAGGACTTTCCTAAATGACCATCAGATCATTAGTATTTTTTATATTATTGTTAACATTATGATGCTAAGGAGTTAGGACATTCTACTCCCCCTCCCCACCTGAAAAGAACTCTGTTCCAACTGCCACTTGGCCGTGGGCTTGGCCAGCGCATGACTCACTCCCCACCAGAAAGGGAGAGAAGGGGATAAGATAGGAGAGATCTCTGTGGGGCAAGCCTGAGGGAGAAAAGGGGATAGGAGAGGATCAATGGGGCCAGTCTCGTCTGGACTACTGTAATGCTTTCTACATGGGGCTCCCCTTGAAGAGCACTCGGAGGCTCCAACTGGTCCAGGATGCGGCCGCACGGGTGATTATGGGTGCGACTAGGCGCACCCATGTGACACCTCTCCTGTGCGAGCTGCACTGGCTCCCAGTGGTCTTCCGGGTGCGGTTCAAGGTGTTAGTTACCACCTTTAAAGCACTCCATGGCTTAGGGCCCGGATACCTACAGCACCGCCTTCTGCCACCAATAGCTTCCCACCGACCAACACGCTCCCACAGAGAGGGGCTCCTCAGGGTGCTGTCGGCTAAACAATGTAGGCTGGTGACCCCCAGGGGGAGAGCCTTCTCTGTGTGGGCACCCACCCTCTGTAATGAATTACCCCCTGGGATACATACGATCCCCGACCTCCGTACCGTCCGCAGGAGCCTAAAGACCCTGCTATTCCAGCATGCTGGCCTGGCTGAATAAGAACTTGGATGGGATTTTTAAATTGGGGATTTTAATAGACAAGGCCAATTTGTTTAATTCTTTTAATTGGTTTTAATTTTTGTATGATTTTTTTAAAAAAATTGATTTATATGCCGCCCTTCTCCGGAGACTCAGGACGGCTTACAATGTAAGCAATACATATTACAAAGCAATAGCCTTCATACTTTTGTATATTTTTTGTATATTTATACAAAGTCAGCTTATTGCCCCCACAAACTGGGTCCTCAATTTACCCACCTTAGAAAGGATGGAAGGCTGAGTCGACCTTGGGCCTGGTGAACTCAAAATTTTGTGTTTTATTGTGGCTGTGCACTGCCCTGAGTCCTTCGAGAGAAGGGCGGTATACAAATCTAATAAACTAAACTGAAACTGAAACAGTCTGAGGGAGAGAAGGGGATAAGATAGGAGAGGTTTCTGAGGGGTAAGCTTGAGGGAGAGAAGGGGATAGAAGAGGATCAATGGGACCAGTCTGAGGGAGAGATGGGGATAAGTAAGAGAGTTCTCTTTGGGGCAAGTCTGAGGGAGAGAAGGGGATAGGAGAGGATCAATGGGGCCAGTCTGAGGGAGAGACGTGGATAAGATAGGAGTGTTCTCTGTGGGGCAAGCCTGAGGGAGAGAAGGGGATAGGAGAGGATCAATGGGGCCAGTCTGAGGGAGAGAAGGGGATAGAAGAGGATCAATGGGGCAAGCCTGAGGGAGAGAAGGGGATAGGAGAGGATCAATGGGGCCAGTCTGAGGGAGAGAAGGGGATAGAAGAGGATCAATGGGGCAAGCCTGAGGGAGAGAAGGGGATAAGATAGGAAAGGTCTCTGTGGGGCAAGCCTGAGGGAGAGTAGAGGATGGGAGAGGAGAGGCCGATCGTAACTACTCATTAATTTTCAAGCTTTGTCGATTTATCAAGCCCAATCACATAGTTTCATAGCAGAGCACGGGTATCCAGCTAGTATTTACATAAAAGAATGTGTCAGCTGTATTTATAGGAAGTTTACAAAGGCATGACTGGGTTGAGTGGGGTCCCCCAACATTTGGGGCACAGGGACCAGTTTCATGGAGAGAGGTTTTTCCGTGGATCGGAGGGGACGTGGTTCTGTGGGCTGCCTGCATCCCACGGATGGGGCTTTACTTGTTTGCACTGCCCAGTTGCTGGCATGCCGTGGCCCGGTGCGGTGCCATGGACCGGGAGTTGGGAACCCCTGCCATAAGGAAAAATAAACTCGACCTAAAATGCTGAGCTTGTTGATTGAAAGGTCAGCAGTTCAGCAGCTCGAATCCCTAGTGCCATGTAATTGGATGAGCTCCTGTTACTTGTCCCAGTGTTGTGGCCCCGTCCTCTGAGCCTATCCCATTGGAGGAAGGAAGCTCTGAGCAGGAGGAAGAGGAGCCAGCCAGATCTCCCAGCCCCTTTCATGTGCCAGCTGAAAGAGAGCAAAGTAGTGGGGAAACAGGTGTCTCAGATGAGAGTGAGGGAGAGACGTCATTCCTGGACGCACGCCAAAGAAGGCGAGATAAACGCTTACAGCAGCTGCGGAGACGCATGAGGGAATAGACCTGAGTCACTGGACTTGAGTCACAGGACCAATGAGTCACTGGACCACACCCAGAGACTATATAAGACAGGGTGGTGGTAAATGATCTCTGTGACAAACAAATACAATCGGGTAGTCATTGGAGCTAAAAGCTGAAGCTGATCAGAGACTTTGCTGAATATTTGTTGTGATTTTCTTTCTGTGTACTATTAAAGCACTTGGCAGACGGTGTGCATAGCGCTGCCAAGTTAGAGATAAGAACTGGGGTGTGTGCCAAGTGCTTCTTTAACCCTCGACTGGCTGTGTTTTTGTGGGTATCTGTAGAGGGGGACAGATCAAGCTAAAATGTGCTAAATGTGCTAAAAAGGCACATTTTATCATATGTGGTGGACGTGCGTCAAAGCAAAAAAAAATTGGGCAAAGATACACAGGTGGGTTAGAAAAGATGATCGAGAAACATATAGATTATAAACCTGAATTGTTTTTATTAGGTATAATATCAGAAAAATGTGGGGAAAAAAGTATTTATTTAATAAATAAATAAATAAACTTGTCTTAGCAGTGAGGATTATTTTCGCACAATACTGGAAAAATGAAGAGATACTACAAGATGAAGAAACAGTTAAGAAGATACTAGGTTGTGCAGAAATGGATAGATTGACATTGAAAATTAAGCAGAAAGAGGACGTAGAATAGTACCAAACACGGGATTTATTTGACCAATGGGGTGTAGTTTAAGAATATAATTTGTGTTGTTAAGCAAATTAAATACCCAGACGACACAATGTTTATAAAGCACGAAGAAATGTATTTAATAGAAAATCAATAAAAATAAATAACTACATAAATAAAAAAAGAAACTATATTCCCTTGACAACTAAGAAATACATGGACCTCCCAAAGAAATAGAAGGAATATAGGTACCAGAATTGAGCCCCAAAATTTCTATTGCTAAGTGAGACATTTCTTAAGCGAGTTTTGCCCCATTTTATGACCTTTCTTGAGGGGAATCGTTGTTGTTGAGTGAATCTGGCTTCCCCATTGACTATATTGTCAGAAGAAGATCCCATGACCCTGGGATGCTGCCACCGTCATAAATATGAGTCAGTTGCCAAGCATTTTGATCGTGGGGATGCTGCCACGATCTCAAGTGTAGAAAAATGGCCACAAGTCCCTTTTTTCAGTGCCGTCATGAAAATGAACTGTTGTAAGTCGAGGACGACTTGAATTCTCGAGGCGTCTAAGAAATATGCAGACCAGCTAAAGAAATAGATGGGATATTGCATGTTCTTAACCACGGTTAGCGGACAATGGATCTTGGGCTGTTTATTTTGGGTGAGGGGGGGGGATTTAAGGGTTGGGATAGAAACGGGAGTACTCATCCTTAATGTTGCTGCCAATCATGTAAAACAGGCAGGCAAACTGATGGGCAGTTCAGCCATTTTGTTGCCAAATGTTGGCAGGATGATCTCAGGTGCTCGGAGAGGGATGCATGTGGCATTTTATATTAAGATCTGGGCATTTCATAGCTCCCCAGGCCACATCTGGCTTTTTGGCTACCCCCGTCTAGCCAACATGAGGTCAATCAGTGGTGAAATTCAATTTTTTTTTTTTACTACCGGTTCTGTGGGCGTGGTGTGGCTTGGTGGGCGTGGCTTGGGGAAGGATACTGCAAAATCTCCATTCCCATCCCACTTCAGAGGAAGGATACTGTAAAATCTCCATTCCCGCCCCACACACACTCCAGGGGATGGTTACTGCAAAATCCCCATGCTCACCCCACTCTTGGGCCAGCCAAAAGTGACATTTGCCGGGTCTCCGAACTACTCAAAATTTCCACTACTGGTTCTCCCGAACCTGCTGGATTTCACCCCTGGGTCAATCGGAAATTAGAAATCAAATGTAAGTAAGTATATGGCCCAATTGATTTGGTCCTCCACAACAGTCCCTATTTCTCATGTGACCCCCTCAGGAAAATGTATTGCCTACTCTTGGCCTAAGGGTAATTGGAGCATGCGCTAATTAGGAGATTGGAAGTGTCCTTTGCCAGCTGGGAAGGCTGCCCCATTGACAGATGCCAACTGACCTCCTTGAGGCAACGTGGTTGACTCAATCAGGCTTGGCTTCAGCCTCTCACCATCTTTCTTTTCTCTCAGCAAGGTCCCAGGACCCCAGCCAGAGGCGTATTTTAGACCGGGCCACCCGACAGCGCCGTCTCAACCGCCAGTTGGAGGCCCTGGAGAATGACAATTTCCAGGATGATCCTCATGCCAATATGCCACAGCTGGTAAAGCGTTTGCCTCAGTTTGATGACGATGCCGAAACAGGTGAGGTTTCCTGCTGGGGGTTCCTTGGATTTCACTTTCCCTTGATTTCATTTTCACTCGAGTTCACTTTCCCTTGATTTCACTTTCTCTCAATTTCACTTTTCTTTGATATCATTTTAACTTTCCCTTCATTTCACTCTTTTGAGTTTACTTTCCCCGATTTCACTTTCCTTCCATTTCACTTTCTCTGATTTCCCTTGATTTCCCTTTCCTTCAGGTTCATTTTCCCTGATTTAATTCTCATATGATTTCACTTTCTCTTAATTTGAGTTTTCTTTGATTTCATTTTCACTTTCCCTTGGTTTAACTCTGTTTTGAGTTCACTTTGCCCGATTTCACTTTCCTTCAATTTTACTTTCCCTGATTTAATTCTCATATGAGAATTTCCCTTGATTTCACTCTCTTGAATTAACATCCCCCGATTTCATTCCTTCAATTTCACTTTCAGTGATTTAATTCTCATATGATTTCACTTTCCCTTGATTTCACTTTCCCTTGATTTCAGATTTTGATTTCATTTTCCCTTGATTTCACTCTATTTTGATTTCGCTTCCCGATTTCACTTCCCGATTTCACTTTCCTTCAATTTCACTTTTCCTGATTTAATTCTCATGATTTCACTTTCCCTTGATTTTCTTTTCATTCAATTTCATTTTCCCTGATTTAATTCTCATATTATTTCACTTTCCCTTGATTTCCCTTTCATTCAATTTCATTTTCCCTGACTTAATTCTTATATTATTTCACTTTCCCTTGATTTCACTTTCTCTCAATTTCAGTTTTCTTTGATTTCATTTTCACTTTCCATTCATTTCACACTCTTTTGAGTTCACTTTGCCTGATTTCACTTTCCTTCCATTTCACTTTCAGTGAATTTATTCTCATATGGTTTCACTTTCCCTTGATTTCAGATTTTTATTTCATTTTCCCTCGATTTAACTTTCCTTGATTTCACTCTCTTCTGAGTTCACTTTCCCCAATTTCACTTTCCTTCACTTTCACTTTCCCTGATTTCATTCTCATGATTTCACTTTCCCTTGATTTCAGATTTTTTATTTCATTTTCACTCGATTTCACTTTCCCTTGATTTCACTCTCTTTTGAGTTCACTTTCCCCGATTTCACTTTCCTTCAATTTCATTTTCCCTATTTCGTCATCTCACGATTTCTCTTTACTTTGATTTCATTTTCTTTTAATTTTCCGTTGATTTCCTTTTTCCTTTGATTTCACTCTCCCTTAGCTTTATTATCTGACTTCCTTTTCTTTCTTGGCCAATAGATGAGTATTGTCATCTGTTGGTTTGTTTGTGTGAGCACCTGCATACATATATATGTCTCTATGTGTCTGTAAATACAATACACCAGAATGTACACAAACATTTGTATATACATACTAGTAGAGCCGTGTCCCCAAGGAAGTTTAGTCACGCTGGCCATGTGACAAAGGAGACATCTTTGGACAGCGCTCGCTCTTCGGCTTTGGAACGGAGATGAGCACCGCCCCCTAGAGTCTGGAATGACTAACACATATGTGAAGGGGAATCTTTACCTTTACCTTTAAACATTGGTTTTTGAGACATACAGATAGATCCCTTGGTTGGGAGCAAAGAGCTAATATTTGATTGGACACTGCGACCCTCGTCTCCCTCAGTTTCATAGGAAAACTATTTTTTCAATTCCCCCACTTCTCTTCTGCAAATTGAGAGTATGTACTGGCCACGCACCCCCACCCCCCAGGACTGCCACAAAACATTTGCCTAGAAAAGCAGGGCCCCCACCCCTATCCTAAATTAACAAAATCCCTAAATTCAAAACCTTTCTTTATTGTTGTGTTCAATGCCACAAAATCTACTGAGGTTAAAAAGCATTTCCCTTCATCTGTAATTTGTGGTGTTTCTTTTTTCTTCTTCGTTCTGTATTTGCAGGGAAAAAGAAGAAAAAAACCCGCGGAGACCATTTCAAGCTACAGTTCCGTAAAAATTTCCAGGCATTGCTGGAAGAACAGGTATTTCTCTTTGCTAACAAAAAATTAGGGGGGGGGGGGAATCTCTATACTTAAATTTTCTTATTATAATGTTGATCATTGCAGTACAGATAGCCCTCATTTAGCAATTACATAAAGTTAAGTACATATGTGTGCCTTCAGCTCAGTTTTTTTTCAAAAAAGTTTTTAAAAAGTTTTTAAAAAAACTCCTGATGACTGACTGGAGAAGTCTCTGCAGTTTTCATGGCATGGTTTTTCGGAAGTGGTTTGCCCTTACCTCCTTTTTAGGGCTGAGAGAAAGTGACTGGCCCAAGGTCACCCAGCTGATTTGGAAGCTAAAACATACAAAGACAATGAGTGTTAAATGTTAAATCACTGACTAAGTATAATGTAAATATATGTACCTAAGAGTTGTCAAAGTTATTATAAAAGATAAAAAGATAAAGTAGACGAGTTGAGTATAAAAGCAGAATAAACATGCCGATGCAGAAGGCTGTAAAAATTTTATTTTTTTATTTTTTTTTTAATTTTTAATTTGATTTATATGCCGCCCTTCTCCGGAGACTCAGGGCGGCTTACAATGCGTTAAGCAATAGCCTTCATACTTTTGTATATTTATACAAAGTCAGCTTATTGCCCCCACAAACTGGGTCCTCAATTTACCCACCTTAGAAAGGATGGAAGGCTGAGTCGACCTTGAGCCTGGCTAGGATTGAACTCACAGAATTACAGGCAGCTGGTGTTAATTGCTGCCTTTAGTAGGAGGCATTAGCCCCCTACGCTACACAGGCTCCTGTGTATAAATTATAAAAATAATTTATATTGTTAGTTTGTCTTATTTTTTACTGTGTTTTTGCCCTTTTTTTCTGTTTTTAAAGGTAAAAATGCTTAATAAAAACTATTTTAAAAAATAAAAATAAAACGTAAAACATACAAAGAACGGTTGCAGGAATTGGGTATGTCTAGTTTGATGAAAAGAAGGACTAGGAGACATGATAGCAGTGTTACCAAGATTTGATACCAAGAAGAGGGAATCAAATTATTCTCCAAAGCACCTGAAGGCAGGACAAGAAGCAATGAGTGGAAACTAATCCAGGAGAGAAGCAACTTAGAACGAAGGAGAAATTTCCTGACAGTTAGAACAATTAACCAGTGCAACAACTTGCCACCAGAAGTTGTGAACGCTCAACACTGGAAGTTTTTAAAATGATGTTGGGTAACCATTTTGTTGTGGCCCCGTCCTCTGAGCCTATCCCATTGGAGGAAGGAAGCTCTGAGCATGAGGAAGAGGAGCCAGCCAGATCTCCCAGGCCCCCCCCCCTCTGGCACCGTCTCAGGTGCCAGCTGAAAGAGAGCAAAGTAGTGGGGAAACAGGTGTCTCAGATGAGAGTGAGGGAGAGACGTCATTCCTGGACGCACGTCAACGAAGGCGAGATAAGCGCTTGCAGCAGCTGAGGAGGCGTGCGAGGGAATAGACCTGAGTCACTGGACTTGAGTCACAGGATCAATGAGTCACTGGATCACAACCCAGAGACTATATAAGAGAGGGTGGTGGTCAGGGATCCCTGTGACGAACAAAACTCAATCTGGTAATCATTGTAGCCGAAGCTGCTAAAAGAACGGATTTTGGCAAAGCTACGTATATGATTTTCTTTCTGTGAACAATTAAAGCACTTGGCAGACGGTGTGAATATCGCTGCCAAGTTGGAGATAAGGACTGTGGTGTGTGCCAAGTGCTTCTTTAACCCTCGACTGGCTGTGTTTTTGTAGGTGTGTGTAGAGGGGGACAGATCACATTTGTCTGAAGTGGTGTAGGATTTCCTGCCTAAGCAGGGGGTTGGACTAGAAGACCTCCAGGGTCCTTTCCAACTCTTTTATTCTGTTAGATCGCCCTGTATCCATGGTGGTAAGATCCCAACCAACACGTTTCTTTCTCTTTTCGATTTCCAGCAGAACCTCAATACAAGTGAAGGGCCCAACTACCTGACAGCGTGCGCACCCCCTTCCAATTTGCTGCAGCGTCATTTTTGCACGGTGTGCGGCTTCCCATCAAATTACACGTGTGTGTCTTGCGGCGCCCGCTACTGCTGTGTCAAATGTTTGGGAACACATCACGAAACCCGGTAGGTGCATCCTAGCCCTTCACCTCGTCGTTCGGTGCGATTAGGCATTGTTTCTAGGCCAGGGGATGTCAAACTGGATTTCTTTGAGGGCCGGATCAACGTTGTAGTTCTCCTCTGCGGGCTGGCCCGGGGGGGAGAGGGAGACGGGACGGATGCCTCCTGCAGCATTTTGCTACGTAGCCCGTTTTTGGCTGGGATGGCCTCCTGCAACACTCTGCCGACCAAAGAATGTTGCCGAAGGCCGCAAATGGGCCACCCGGGGGCCACATGCGCCCCCCCCCACACACACACCATTTTGGCTGGCAAAGTGTTGCAGGAGGCCGTCCAGGCCAAAAATGGGCTATGTGGCAGACACGCACAGTTCCCCTGCATCCCATTTTGGCTGCCAGAGGCACCGTGGGGCCGGTCATTTGCTATTTCCAGGCCGGCCTCGCAGGTCAGATCTAAGCACCCTGCAGACTGGATCCGGCCCGCGGGCCTTGAGTTTGACCACGGGTTAAATGTAAAATCTATTACTACCGGTTCTGTGGGTGTGGCTTGGAGGAGAGGTAATGTAACTGGGTGGGCGGGGCCAACTTTTTTTTTTTTAGCTTTTAAAAGCATTTTTTTCTACAACCTCTTCAGACGAAGAGGTTGCAGAAAAAGTGCTTTTAAAAGCCTCTGATGATCAGGCAACTCAGCATGGATCGTCAGAGGCTTTTAAAAGCATTTTTTTTTTCTACAGCCTCTTCGGGTGAGCTGAGCTGCACAATCATCAGAGGCTTTTTTTTTTAACTTTTAAAAGCATTTTTCGGCCAAAGAGGCATTGGGTGGGGGCAGTGCAGGGATTTTTGCTACCGGTTCTCCGAATCACCCGCCACCATCGCTACCGGATCGGGTGATCTGGTCCAAACTGGGCACATTTCACCCCTGAGTTTGATGCCCCTCTTCTAAGCAAACAGTCAGGATCTGTTCATGAAAATGGTTGATTCCGATCAGCTATAATTGCTGAGCCCTACCTAATTTGGGAACCTACTGGCATAAAATATTTGATTTGTGTGACATATTGTGATGGTTTTATTTTCTATTTATTTTGAGGCACGGAAACGTTGCTCTGCAAAAACTTCCAAATCTTAATAATAGAAAACTTGTTTGTTTGTTTGTTTGTTTGTTTGAATGAATAAATTTATTATATAAATAATAATAAAGAAAGAAATAATAAAGGAAGCTATCCAGGAAGGAGCCTGGATAGCTCAGCAGACTAAAGCCTGTTATTAACATTCAGCTGTCTGCAATTATTGTAAGTTCGAATCTCACCAGGCTCAAGGTTGACTCACCTTTCCATCCTTTCTAAGGTAGATAAATTGAGGATCCAGTTTGTGGGGGCAATAAGCTGACTTTGTATAAAAATATACAAAAGTATGAAGGCTATTACTTAATGCATTGTAAGCCGCCCTGAGTCTCCGGAGAAGGGCGGCATATAAATCTAATTTTAAAAAAAATAAAAAATAAAATAAAAAATAAAATAAAAGAAAGAAAGAAAGAAAGAAATAATAGAAAAGAAAAGTAGAGCCAAGATACAATGTCGCAAACTGAGATGAAGCAAACATAAGATTTTTATTGATTTCTACATAGGAGGAAAAAATCCTGCTATTGACACACAACCACAAGCAAAATTTCGGTTGCTAAGCGAGACGTTTGTTAAGTGAGTTTTGCTCGATTATATGTCTTTTCTTGCAACATTTGTTAAGTGAATCCCTGCCTATGTTAAGTGAGTAACACGGTTGTTAACTGAAGCGGTCTTCTCCCTCGACTTTGCTTGTCAGGAGTCACAAAAAATGAGCACGTGACCTGGGACACTGCGACCGTCATAAATATGAGTCAGTTGCCAAGCATCTGAATTTTGATCATGTGACCATGGGATTCCTGCAATGGTCATAAGTGTCAAGAGTTTGTTGCAAAAAAACAAATCCAGAAGCACATGCAGATAAACTGATTCGGCTGGATTCATTAACTTCTTTATATACAAGAATATATATACAAGAATATATATATATATATATATGTAGGTCTTTGGTTATTCGGGTCTTCTCCCGCGTAGAATTGGAAGTATCTTGGCGACGTTTCGACGAAGTCTCATTCGTCATCTTCAGGCTGGTGTTCTCGGCTTCGTTCTTCCAGGAGCAATGAAGGCTTCCAGAATGAACGAAGCCGAGAACACCAGCCTGAAGATGATGAATGAGACTTCGTCGAAACGTCGCCAAGATACTTCCAATTCTACGCGGGAGAAGACCCGAATAACCAAAGACCTACATACAAACACCCGCGAAAACCTCAGAAAACATATATATATATATATATATATATATATATATATATATATATATATATATATATATATATATATATATATATATATATATATACACATACATACACACACACACACACACACACACACACACATACACATACATACACATACAATACCAACAGCAGAGAACCGTTTCATTTCAGCTCAGATCAGCAGACAAGTTCACACACAGACACTGGTTTCAGATTCTCTTTTCTCTGCACAAACTCAGAAGCTGCAGACTTAAGACATGCCCTGGCTCCAGTCTGTCTCAGCTCCCAATTGGCTGATTTAGTTGCTATGCCTAGTCATTGGCTGACCTTGTTACCATGTCTACCCGGTCATGAATATTCTGACAATGAGTGTGAGCAATGGTCATAAGTCGCTTTTTTAGTGCCGTTGTAACTTTGAATGGTCACTAAATGAACTGTTGTAAAATGAGGAGTACCTGTATAAGCCCATCCACAGATAAGCCAACCCTGTGATTTGTTTTAACCAAAATAGTGTGAAAAATGCACCACATACAGATCGGTTTACTCTGAGAACGTTTTGTCTGTTTTAATTTTCACAATTGTAATCCATGGATTCGTCATTTTTTGTGGTATTTTGGTTAAAAAAATTGGGTTGAGGGTTGGCTTAACTGAGGATGGGCTTATATATGAGTACATATGGAATATATACTATTTAAAAACATACTATATAGAGAGGTAGTCCTTGATTTACAACAGTTGAGTGACTATTCAAACTTGAAAGGGCACTGAAAAAGGTGATTAGTGACTGTTTTTCACACTTATGACCATTCCAGCATCCCCACAGTCACGTGATCAAAATTCAGATGCTTGTCAACTGTCTCACACTTATGACAGTTGCAATGTCCTGGGGTCATGTGATCCTCTTTTGCGACCTGACAAAGTCAATGGGGAAGGCAGATTTGCTTAACAACCATGTTACTAACTCGACAACTGCAGCGATTCACTTAACAACGGTGGCAAGGACGGTTGTAAAAAATGGGGCAAAACTCACTTAACAAATGTCTCACTTAGCAACATAAATTTCATGGGTCAGTTGCGGTCGTTAAGTCGAGGACT
Organism: Coluber constrictor foxii; assembly: GCA_038048745.1. Classification (NCBI taxonomy): domain Eukaryota; kingdom Metazoa; phylum Chordata; class Lepidosauria; order Squamata; family Colubridae; genus Coluber; species Coluber constrictor. The sequence goes on along the minus strand of CM075961.1, from coordinate 33,976,231 downwards.
ATCTGTGATTGTGGATAAGCCCATCCACAGACAAGCCAAATACAGTTTTAAGTGTATATTTAGCACCTAAAATTCTTAAGGTATTTGCAAGTATATGGTAAAGTAATGGAGACTTATTGTAAACGGCAGAGCAACTGTACAACAGCTAGTAATGTATATTTAGGCTTGACTTTTGTGGGATAGTGTGAAATGGACAAAGCAGTTGATAGGACGATTGTGGACTGGTGCCGTGGCCTAGAGGTTGAGCTCTCGCCTCACAATCAGGAGGCCGTGAGTTCTATCCTAGGTAGAGGCTGATATTTCTCTCTCTGGGCACTATAAGAATATATCTGCTGAACAAAATTCCGCATTGGCAACAGGAAGGGCATCTGGCCAGTTCTTGTGGCCCACCAGCGGCCTGCATGGATTGTTGCTGATCCCGACGGCAAGGAGGCTGTGCAGCCAGCGCTTGAGTCGGACAGCGAGGAGGCTGAAGAAGATGTGGTGCCAGAGGCAGGGATTCAGTCAGGGCCTTCAGAGGCTCCTTTAAATGAAGAGGATGAAGAGGAGGAGCCTCTTCTCAATGCACGGGCATTGAGAGCTGCCAAAAGGCAGGAGTTGTTCCTCAGGAGGAGGTCTCCTCGAGAGTAAGGCTTGGGGCTAATTGGCCACGCCCTTTAATCCAGAATAGATCTATTGTCAAAATTCAGAGTTAATTGTTCTCCTGAAAGATCTAAAAATGCATTTTAAAATATTTCCAAAGCATGTCAAGGGAAGGCCTGGCATAGAAAGCCTACCAAGATGGGGTTTCTTAAATCTTGGTTTATGAATAAACCACAATTCATGGGAAGTCCAAAACAAAAGTGATTTGGGAATCGGTTCTGACCTCTAATACTTTCTCCTCTTCCTGTTTCACGCTCAGGATTAGGAAATGGGGAATAATCTTCTCTCGTTTCCTGTCCTTTTTGGCAACACAAGAAAAAAAAATATATATTGCCTGAACTTCCTTCCATAGCAGGCCAGCTTCATTTTATTTCATTCTTTGGTGTAGCGAAGTACAGAGGATTTTAAAATTTGAAATCTGCCTGCTTTGAGCATTTGGGATGTGAAATGTTTTATAAAACCCTGAAAAATGGTCTGCTTTGCGTTCAGACGAGGCCTTCTGAATAATGAAAGCTATTTTTGTAGATCTTTTGCTTTCCTGCTGCGTGAAAAGGTGGATTAACTGACTGACTGACGGACAGTCTAATCTTTCAGGTGCCCTACTAAAACTCTCTTCTCTCTTATTTCAGGTGCTTGAAGTGGACCGTTTGAGTTATGCCATGAAGATTTATAAGTATTATCTTACAAAGAGGTCCTTTCAAACCACCAGGTTGTCTCCCTCATGGGATAAATAGATCCTCCCTGCCTTGAAGAGGTGTCAACCGGACTGTAATTTGTGTTTGAGTAAATAAAATGTTTTTGTGTTTTGTACTCAGTGGCATATGTTCTTCCTAATCATATCAAGCTATTTTTTTCTGTAGTTTAGCTTCCATTTTTATCTTTCCTTTTTCTGTGGGAAGCTGTCCTTAAACTCTCTAATGCCAGGGGTGTCAAACTCAAGGCCCGGGGGCCGGATCTGGCCCATAGATTGCTTAGATCTGGCCCCCGGGGCCGCCCTGGAAACAGCGAAGGACCGGCCCACAGTGTGCCTTTACCAACGAAAACAGATTGGGAGAGCTGCGTGTGGCCCTCTTGACTTCCGTTTTCACTGGCAGACAGTTGCAGGAGGCCATCGCAGCCGAAAACAGAGCTTGGGAGGACCGTGGGTGGCTATTGTCTGCCAGCAGCCTGCGAAGCTGGCAGCAGAGTCGGACAGTGAGGAGGCTGGGGAGGAACATGGGCCAGTCCTAGAGTTTACGGAAGGCCTGGATGAAGGCTCTGTGTCGGAGTCAGAGATGGGGCCAGGGCCATCTAGGAGTGATGCGCGGACTCCGGAGCCCCCAGAGTCGGACAGCAGATAGGCCTATGAACAGGAGGAGCCTGTTCCTAGTGCACACATGCGCAGAGCTGCCAGAAGGCAAGAGCAGCTAAAGCAAAAGGGACAACTCGGGAGTAAGGCCAGGAGATGGTTGGCCTCTCCCATAAGGCTTAAAAGAGAAACAAAGGCACTTGGGGCCTTTTGCAGGAAAGCAGCATTGCTAACTCTGTTTCCAGTCAGCATCTCTTGTTTGTTTCTAAACTCTGTGGGGCTTTGCCAAGTAAGGCCTTTGGCAGAATGTCAAAGAAGATAAAGGTTGGTGATTATCCCGAAGGACTTCTTCCAAAGGACTTGTTTTGCAACTAATTGGGATTCAGCTGGGAATGAACATAATTCTCAGCTGTTACAATAAAATAGGATTTTTTTTGGGACTAATTGTGTCTTGTAATGACTCAATAAGCCTAGGTCACAACAGCAGCAGTCCCAAGCTCCATTTTCATGGGCAGAGGGTTGCAGGAGGCCGTTGCAGCCGAAACAGAGCTTGGAAGCCTGTTTTCGCTGGCAGAGCACTTGGGCTACCACAGGTGCCCCCAACACGAGTGACGTTGAGCTGGCCATGCCCACCCCAGCAGAAGAATAATATTTTTTTTGTTTGGAGTTTGAGGACTTCTTCACAGAAGGTTCTGATCTGTCCCCCCCTTCAGAGACCCACAAAAACACAGCCAGTCGAGGGTTAAGAAGCACTTGGCACACTCCACAGTTCTTATCTCAAACTTGGCAGCGATATGCACACCGTCTGCCAAGGACTTTAATAGTACACAGAAAGAAAAGCACCACAAATATTCAGCAAAGTCTCTGATCAGCTTCAGCTTGTAAACTCCAATGCCTAACTGATATAGTATAATTTGTTCATCACAGAGATCATTACCACCCCTCTGTCTGTTATATAGTCTCTCTGGGTGTGGTCCAGTGACTCATTGATCCTGTGACTCCAATCCAGTGACTCAGGTCTATTCCCTCATGCGTCTCCGCAGCTGCAGTAATCGTTTCTCTCGCCTTCTTTGGCGTGCGTCCAGGAATGACGTTTCTCCCTCACTCTCATCTGAGACACCTGTTTCCCCACTACTTGGCTCTCTTTCAGCTGGCACCTGAGACGGTGCCAGGGGGGGGGGGGCTGGGAGATCTGGCTGGCTCCTCTTCCTCATGCTCAGAGCTTCCTTCCTCCAATGGGATAGGCTCAGAGGACGGGGCCACAACAGGTTCTTTATTAAAGAGAAGAAACTCTGAGGACAATATTAAAAATGTCAGATCCTCTAGACAAAGCCATACTGCGACAGAAGAGTCTTATACTATAAAGCATATTAATCTATATTGCATTATTCACAGTATTATGTTGCTCTCAGAAGTGTTGACGTGGGAGTAGAAGTTACGTTGCAAACCTCAGGAAAGGACAAGGAACAGAAATAAGGAACTTGTTGCATGTATTGATGAGCTTAATGACTTATGTTCTATATCATCCCTGTAACGAATTTATATTAAGAAACATTACCAGAAGCATACAGGGAAAGTAACAGACGGTATACCCATATATGGAAATAGAGTCAGAACCGTAACGCCTCTGGCGTGGCTAGAATTGCAAAATGTAGAAAAGGTACACCTTGGGCATAGCCCAGGGTTCGGAATCTGACATGTGAATGCTCCGAACCTTTGCTAGCAAATAAATCTGTGCTCTCCAACTTTTGTGGCCTTGTCTCCTGCTTTTGGGAAAGTGGGTTTTCCCGCCACATTTCTGGCGAGCCAGATGGGACACAACGGGTCATTGGGACTCTCTGAAGGGCCACCCCTCTGCCAAGAGCCTTGCTAAGTTAGAGGGAACTTCCCAGGCACCATGGTGGACACTTTTTTCTGAAGGACTTCCCTCGGTGACGCAGGACCCCTGCGGCGGCGGTTAACGCCTCCAAGAAGCACTTGGAAAGGGAATGGAGACCAGGCCAAGTTACAGCCGGCCAGAGAACAGGAGAACAAGCCTGCAGGCAAGTATTGGGGAAAAAGGAATAATCCCTCCCTGTAAGCAGGGAATGGGGGAGGGGCCTGATCACCCTCTCTCTAGAGGCAAAGGTGGGAAGGTTGTCAAGTGTGATTGACGTGCACGTCCACTGCGGTTCCCAACGGTGACTGTTGAGTGTCCAACGTCTTGGTTCAGTGAGAAGCATTTGGTGTCCGCAGTTCCTATCGGAGACCGTGAGTTTCCGGCTCCCTGGGTCGGACATGAGTGTGTGAAATAACTCCCTCTGTGTTATCCCGAGAGGAGGGACCCCTTACCTTCCTCTCATCCCTTTTCCTCATTTGTCTTGTCTGGTGCCACAGGAGGAACATGGGAGGAGGAGGAAGTGTGCCCCTCACGTCATTAGAGTGCATGTTGCAGCATTTTAAAATTGCTTACGTCAGTCAAGACTACAGCATTAAGTGGAGCAAACAGAGGTTGAGGGTCTTCTGTGAGGTAGGCTGGCCTGATAATTAGATCCCTCTATTGCTTTAAAGGTACTCCAGTTAGTGTTCCACCCCACATTAGGACACCTAGACCAAGCCTCCTACGTTGATGTGTGGTTCGGCTTACTTCAAAGACCTCCCCCTTGGATCGAGAAATGCAACATTGAACAATGTAGATTCCTAGTCTCACGCACCTTGCCACCCCGAGAGGGAAAAGATTAGGATTGCAGTATCAAAGATAGTGAAGCCTGATCTACCCCAAGGTCGCACTCTTGAAGCATATGTCGAGGAACACTTCCCTACGAAGGATCCCTTGTGGAGTCCAAATGGCCAATTACGGACAATTCAGGACTATCAACATTTGGTGGTGCGGGCAGTCCGTGCAGCAGGAACATCAGCGGTTAACTGTCCAAGCCTTCCCTGGTAATGTAAGAAGCCACTGAGAGTCCGGAAGCTTTTTATACTCGGTTGCTGGAGGCATACCAAAAAACGTATACTCCTATTGATTCAACAGCGCCTGAAAATGCTCATATACTTGCCATGACCTTTATATCACAAAGTGCCCCAGATATATGTAAAAAGACTGGAGGGAGCCCTGGGAAAGCCTATGAGTGAGTTGATGGAAGTCGCCGGGAAGACTTTTATCAATCGTGACAAGGTGGAGGAAAGGAAGCAGGACAAAAAAAAAATGCAACGAAAAGTTGAATTGTTGGCCGCTGCTATGATGGGGGTACCAAGAGGAAGGGGAGGTGGCAGAGGCAAAGGGTATGGAATGGGTTTGGGATGTAACCAGTGCACCATATGTAAGAAAGAAGGGCACTGGAAGGGTGAGTGCCCGGAAAAGGATAAGGAGGAAGGAGAAGAAGGAAGAAGAGGCAGGTTTGTGAAGAACTACAGAGGTGGCCTAAGGAGAAGCCACGGAGGGAGAGGACAAAGAGAAGGATTTTCAAAAGCCCCCACCACCACACACACACAGCTCAGGCGATGGCTTGGTGGGAGTATGAGAAACTTAGCTCAATGGAGGATGACCTGTTTATGAAACTCCACAGTAATCGGGATTTAGGTGGAGTTCCAAAGCGGGGAATGCGACAGAAGGTTCTTATACTATAAATCATATTAATCTATGTATTGTATTATTCACAGTATTATGTTGCTCTCGGAAGTGTTGACGTGGGAGAAGAAGTTATGTTGCAAACCTCAGGAAAGGACAAGGAACAGAAATAAGGAACTTGTTAAATGTACTGATGAGCTTAATGACCTTATCGTCCCTGTAATGAATTTATATTAAGAAACATATTGCCAGAAGTGTACACGGAAAGTAACAAATGCTATACCCATATATGGAAATAAAGTCAGAAATGTAACGCCTCTGGCATGGATAGAATTGTATAAATGTATAAAAGATACACCTTGGGCATAGCCCAGGGTTCGGAATCTGACATGTGAATGCTCTGAACCTCTGCTAGCAAATAAACCCATGCTCTCCAACTTTTGTGGTCTCTCCCGCTTTTGGGAAAGTGGGTTTTCCCGCCACAATATAAGTAGTCCTCGCTTTACGACCATGTGAGCCCAACCTTCTGTTGCTAAGCAAGACTGTTGGTAAGTGAGTTTTGCCCCATTTTGTGACCCTTTCTTGCCACGGCTCAATGAATCATTTGCAGTTGCCGGTAACCCGGTGTGTTAAATGAATCTGGCTTCCCCATTGACTTCGCTTGCGAGAAGATCGCCAAAGAGCATCACATGACCTTGGGACACTGCAACCGTCACAGATGGGAACCAGTTGTCACGTGTTTCAAATGTTGATCACATGACCAACGGGGATGCTGCAACGGTTGTAAGTGTGAAAAATGGTCGTGAGTCACTTTTTTCCGGGGCTCGTCACTTCAAACGGTCACTAAATGAAGGGTTGCAAGCTGGAGACTACTCTATACCTGTGATGGCGAACCTATGGCACGCGTGCCACAGGTGACCCATGTAGCCATATCAGTGGGCACGCGAGCTGATTTTCGGGTCTTCTGGGCCCACCAGAAGTAGGGAAACAGGCTATTTCCTGCCTCTGGAGTGGGGTGGGGAAGGCCTGTTTTTCTTTCCCACCTGGCTCCAGGGCGTCTCTAGGAGCCTGGGGAGGGCGAAAACAGCCTTCCCTACCCTCTTGGAGGTCCTCCAGAGGCCGAAAACGGCCTGTTTGACAACTGATAGGACCAGAAGGCCCATTTTTTTTGTTGTCCCCAGCCTCCAGGGCCTCTCTAGGAATCTGGGGAGGGGGAAAACAGCCTTTCCCACCCCCCTGGAGGTTCTCCGGAGGCCGAAAACGAAAACCTCCGGTCCCACCACTTGATTCTCACCCAGCTGGAAAACACAAACTGAAATTAGTGCCATGCGGATATTCATCAGAAGGCGGCGTATTCATTGCTAAACTATTATTTTTTTATCCTTCCAAGTCTAGATTATATGCAACATTAAAAGCTTAAATCTCACCGAATAAAGGAATGTTGTCTCAATAGTTGCATATTTCCCCTCAAAAAAAACCCCCAAAAAAGAAAAGAAAAGAAAACACCCCACCCCAATTATTTTACCAGAATGAAAAAAGAATGTTTTGGGGTACACAATATTTTAAATTCTGCATTTTTGTAGGGTTTATATAGAACAGAATAGAATAACAGAGTTGGAAGGGACCTTGGAGGTCTTCTAGTCCAACCCCCTGCTTAGGCAGGAAACCCTACACCACTTCAGACAAATGGTTATCCAACATCTTCTTCAAAACTTCCAGTGCTGGAGCATTCACAACTTCTGGAGGCAAGTTGTTGCATTGATTAATTGTTCTAACTGTCAGGAAATTTCTCCTTAGTTCAAGGTTGCTTCTCTTCTTGGATTAGTTTCCACCCATTGCTTCTCGTCCTGCCTTCAGGTGCTTTGGAAAATAGCTTGACTCCCTCTTCTTTGTGGCAGCCCCTGAGATATTGGAAGACTGCTATCATGTCTCTCCTAGTTCTTCTTTTCATTAAACTAGAGTTGCAGGAACGTATCTAGTTCCTGCAACTGTTCTTTATATGTTTTAGCCTCCAGTCCCCTAATCACCATTGTTGCTCTTCTCTGCACTCTTTCCAGAGTCTCAACATCTTTTTTACATCGTGGAGACCAAAACTGGATGCAGTATTGTAAGTGTGGCCTTACCAAGGCCTTATAAAGTGGTATTAACATTTCAAGTGATCATGATTCTATCCCTATCTAAGCAGCTTTCTTTGACTTATGACCACTATTGAGTCCAAAACGTATGTTGCTAATAAGCAAATTTTATTTCGTACATTGATGCCGTACATTTTGCCCCATTTTATGAATTTTTTGCCACCGTGGTTAAGCCAATCACTGTGCTAGTTATGTAAATCATGTGGTCATTAAGCCAATCTGGCTTTCCTTCGTTGACTTTGATTGTCAAAAGACAGCTGGGAAGGTTACAGATAACCCCAGGACAATGCTACGGTGATAAATATCCATATTTTTCAGACTATAAAATACACTGGAGTATAAGACGCACCAAGATTTTGAAGAGGAAAACAAGGAAAATAACTAGTTTTTGGCCTCTGTGCCATGGGTGGGTTTCTCCCGGTTCGGCCTGGTTCGGCCGAGCCGGTAGCGGTGATGATATGACATCACCGAATTAAATTAAGGCCTAGTTTTGTAGCGAAGCACAGGGATCCAGCTAGTAATCAAATATACGTTTTCTTTACTATAAGTTTCTGGTAAAATCCCCAACAAGAACTCATGTTTGAGATCAATATGTTGTTGTGTCATCTTCTCCAACCACATACGAAGTTTTGCCCAATATTTTTTTGCCTCTATACATGTCCACCAATGTGATCATAAAGAGCCTCAGATAGCTCAACAGGCTAATAGCCTGTTATTAAGATCCCGCTGTCTGCAATTATTGCAAGGTTCGAGGCTCAAGGTCGACTCAACCTTCCATCCTTTCTAAGGTAGGTAAATTGAGGACCCAGTTTGTGGGGGCAATAAGCTGACTTTGTATAAATATACAAAAGTATGAAGGCTATTGCTTAACGCATTGTAAGCCGCCCTGAGTCTCCGGAGAAGGGCAGCATACAAATCTAATTTTAAAAAAACAAAACAAAAAAACCCCCCTGATATCTGGTGGCATTTCCAACATCTAGCTGATTTGCGTTTAAACATTTTTGCCAATCTTTCCGGTGGCAAATGCCATCTATAATATATCTTGTACACATTCCAGCATCTTAATACCTAATTTACAGAAGGACTGGAACAACTACATTTCGCATTGCAAAAATCCAGATTGTCAGTTAAAATGTTAAATTTCTCTGAAGCTCTTGGCTTCCACTGGGTGCTCTATGTATTTTGGCAGGCCCTTGCACATTGGCTAAGCGATTTCATCTTTAAATCAACTTTACTCCACCAGTTTCTCTTTGCCTTCCTTCATAACCCCAAAGGGATTATCACTTAACGGTCACCATCCAGGAAAATCCAAGAGTGCTTTTTCAAAAGGCAATTGGACTTCGTTTTTCCTTGAAAATGTTTCAGTTCTCATCCGTGAAGCTTCTGAAGATGTCTATGGAGATTCTCAATCATCCAGGTCATGGTTGTCCCAAAGAATAGAATAGAATAGAATAGAATAGAATAGAATAGAATAGAATAGATTTAGATTTAGATTTAGATTTAGATTTAGATTTAGATTTAGATTTAGATTTAGATTTAGATTTAGATTTAGATTTAGATTTAGATTTTATTTAATTTCTATACCGCTCTTCTCCCGAAGGACTCAGGGCGGTGCACAGCCAACAATAAAACAAGTCCAAATGCAACATTTAAAAAACATTTTAAAAAACATATTAAACCATTGGCCTAATCATTAAAAATAAACCACAATTAAAAATCATGTCTAGGCCAGCCCCGCTTGTTGGAATAATAGCGTCTTGAGGGCACGGCAAAAGGTGAGTAGGTCAGGGATCCTCTGTATCTCCGGGAGCAATTCGTTCCAGAGGGCAGGTGCTCCCACAGAGAAGGCTCTCCCCCTGGGGGCCACCAGTCAACACTGTTTGACTGACGGCACCCTGAGGAGTCCCTCTCTGTGGGAGCGTATCAGCCAGTGGGAGGATAGGATAGGATAGGATAGGATAGGATAGGATAGGATAGGATAGGATAGGATAGGATAGAATAGAATAGAATAATAGAATAGAATAGAATAGAATAGAATAGAATAGAATAGAATAGAATAGAATAGAATAGAATAGAATAGAATAGAATAGAATAGAATAGAATAGAATTTTTCATTGGCCAAGTGTGATTGGACACACAAGGAATTTGTCTTGGTGCATATGCTCTCAGTGTACATAAAAGATACATTCATCAAGAATCATAAGGTACAACACTTAATGCTAGTCATAGGGTGCAAATAAGCAATCAGGAAACAATATCACTATAAATCGTAAGGATACAAACAACAAAATTACAGTCATAAGTGGAAGGAGATGGGTGGTGAGAACGATGAGAAGATTAATAGTAGTGCAGACTTAGTGAATAGTTTGACAGTGTTGAGGGAAGATGTTTTGCTTCTCATCCAAGAAGCTTCTTCAGCTGACTGGATGGTGGGGAATGGAAGGATTTACACTCCTTGCAGACAGCTGGTCATTCACATTCTTTTAGAGAGTAGTTGAGGCCACTTGGAGGTTTATCTGTGTCAACAGTGTCACCTGAGAGAAGCAAATGAAACATCTTCAAAGAAAAATCGGAAAGTCCAGTTGCTTCTTGAAAAAGCACCTTTGGGACAACCATGACCTGGATGAGTGAGACATCCAGGAGAACATGTTATGTTGGACCGAAGAACATGTTTATTGTCAAAAGTGGGTGAAGAATCGGGAAAAAAGGAGTTTGAAGACCTCTATTATCATCTTTTTGGTTTTGAGAAGTTACGGAAAACGAAACGGCAACAAGAAAGGAGCAGATGAATTTACAGGAGCTGCTGAAGCTCAGTGATGGAAGACAAATTCAATCTTCGAATTCAATCCATTAAAAACATCTTGAAAAGTAGGTTGTAGAAGACAACCCATCCAAGCTTCTGAAGAGCCAGAATGGATGACAAGGGTTCAAGAACTGGGCTCAACATGGCAGATTTATACCGCTCCACATATGATGCTTTGCTCACCAAAATCAACCACATCACAATAATAATTATAGTAAGTTCGTGTAACATTGTACAAATCCTTCAAGTGTCTATGGAGAGTCTCAATCATCCAGGTCATGATTGTCCCAAAGAAGTTTTTCCAAAAGATTTTCTTGTGTTTTTTTCTTTGAAAAAGTTTCACTTCTCATCCAAGAAACTTCTTCAGTTCTGAACTGAAGGAGGTTCTTGGATGAGAAGCAAAACATTTTCAAAGAAAAACCCTAAAAAGTCCATTCGCCTTTTGGAGAAAGTACCTTTTGGACGGTCCTTCAAGTGTGGGTGGATATGGGGAAAATTGCCTATGCTGATAGGAAATTTGTGGAGTTCAGATCCAAACGAATGGAAGATCAATAAACTGTGGAAAGCTTCTCCAAACAGTAACTCAGTTTGTGTCAAGCTGAGGCAGAGAAAAAGTGAAAACCATTATGAATCTTCAAACTTTGATTCTGAACTATTTCATTTCCAGAATTAATTCGTGTTGAATGTTCCTCTCTTGATTTTTTTGAGGATCCCTTTTCAAGAGCTAATGTAAAACAAAGGACGGAAAATCAATATTTTTCTGTTAAACTTTCTGATTTGCGTGGAGGACCAGGAATAAGAAGAACTTCAGACCCTCCATTCTTCTCACTCTGGACATCCTGAATCTCTACAGTACCTGGTGGCCCACCAGTGGAGCTGGCAGCAGATTCTGGCAGTGAGGAGGTTGGGGAGGAACATGGGCCTGTCCTGGAGTCTGAGGAAAGCTCTGATGAGGGCTCTGTGTCAGGGGCAGAGAGGGGGCCAGGGCCGGATGCCAGTTATCAGCTGCTTTCAGAGGCAGACATCGATGAGGCAGACGAACAGATGGAGCCTGTTCCCAGTGCACACATGCGTGGAGTTGCCAGATAAAGGGAACAGCTAAAGAACAAGGGTCGACTTGGGAGTAAGGCCACAGGTGGATGATGAATGGCCCCTCCCAGAGGGAATAAAAGAGGTGTGAAAGCGGAGTGGATTTTCCAGGAAACAATTAGTTCGCCTAATTGGTTTGTGAGTCTCTGAGACTCCTTGCCAAGTTGTTGAAGATATCGGCCTGGCAGCTCTCCAAGCCAGATAAGGTCTGTGACTGTAAATTTTCCCTTGAAAGACTTTGCTGAGTGTGAAAGAGAGAAATTCACAGTAACTTAATAAAAAGGAATTTTTGTCAAAATACGGAGCCCGCTTCGTGGTTTGCAAACGCCTTGGTCAGAACAGCACCATGCTCCTTCAGATCTAATTTGACGATTTCTGGAAATAACTCCTCTGAACTAGAAATGATTTGAGGTACCTTGAAGATATTTGGAGATGTTTGGAAAACAAACAACCTCTGGAATACCATGGACCAGTTTTGGGCCATAAAATTTATTTCAAAAAACTTGCCAGCTCTCTTTAGAACAGTGCAGTTTGCTGGTGAATCACCATGGTTCTGGAGGTACAAAAGAATGTTGGATTGTTCTCTAGAATCTTTCATTCTTGAATCACTGCATTTTGCATATCCCTACTGAAGACTACACACAGCTACTTATCTCCCCATCACCAAGACGCATTGCCTCTCCCTTATATATTCAGTTGGAGATGCTTTTATCCACAGACCGCCATCCTTATTTGAATCAGATGATCATTTAAATTATTTTAGATATTCCATGTTTCAGTAAGTTGTTGATCCTTTTCTACTTTCTTTTCAGGCTCTCTCACTTGAGGAGCGCAACCCCATGGCATCTGAGCAGCCATGGCATCATCCATTCCAATGACTTGGCCATTGGGACATTCCTTTGTTGCTGCAATTTAGAATTGTTATCCCTATTCCAAAGTACGTCAACCTGGGCCTTTGCTTATGAGACCCATCAAAAAATGGTGACACAAATATGTATGTGTCAAATACAAACTTAAGATGGAGATGGGATATCAAGAGTTGTACTGTTTGTATCCAGACACAGCTTTAACTTGAGATTCAGTTGCCATGTCCCATCTCACGCTAGCTAACTGGATATCACTATTGTGAGAATTATCTAGTACTATCTAGTTTAAGGGATGCAGTGGCTCAGGGGCTAAGACGCTGAGCTTGTCGATCAGAAGGTCGGCAGTTCAGCGGTTCGAATCCCTAGTGCCGTGTAATGGGGTGAGCTCTGGTGACTTGTCCCAGCTTCTGCCAACCTTGCAGTTCGAAAGCACGTAAAAAATGCAAGTAGAAAAAATAGGAACCACCTTTGGTGGGAAGGTAACAGCGTTCCGTGCGCCTTTGGCGATTAATCATGCTGGCCACATGACCACGGAGTCGTCTTTGGAGTTAGTAGAGTATCCAATGTTTCTTCATGTAGTCTACGGAGGAATGGAAACGATTTTATTAATAACTGAAGAAAGTAGCATTTCCTGGAAGAACGGGAAGACAGTATTACTATTTGCTGTCATGGTGTCATATGACACAAGATGCAACACCAGCTGGATTGTTTTCTGATGTAAAGTCATACAAATCTTTCATCCTTATGCCCTAGCCCAGTGTTTCCCAAACTTGGCTATTTTAAGGTGCATGGACTTCAACTCCCAGAATTCCCCAGACAGTATGGCTGGTTGAGGAATGCTGGGAGTTGAAGTCCATACATCTTCAAAGGGTCAAGTTTGGGAAACACTGCCCTAGCCTCGTGATGGCGAACCTATGGCACATGTGCCACAGGTGGCACACATAGCCATATCAGTGGGCATGCCAGCTCAGTTCTGGCGCACATACGCATGCTGGCCAGCTAATTTGCAGGCCTTCTGGGCCCACCAGAAGTAGAGAAACAGGCTCTTTCCTGCCTCCGGAGGGCCTGGGGCGTGGGGGTGTGGGGAAAGGCCCGTTTTTCTTTCTTATCTGGCTCCAGATTCTCTCTATTTATCTGGGAAGGGTGAAAACAGCCTTTCCCGCTCCCTCAGAGACCCTCCAAAGGCCTGAAATGGCCCATTTCCCAACTCCCGGTGAGACAGGAAGTGATGTTTTTTGCTGTCCCCAGCCTCCAGAGCCTCCCTAGAAGCCTCTAGGAGCCTCTCTAGGAGTCTCTAGGAGCCTCTCTAGAGTCTCTGGAGGCTGGGGACAGCAAAAAAGTCACTTCCTGTCCCACTGGGAGTTGGGAAATGGGCTGTTTCAGGCCTTTGGAGGGCCTCTAAGGGAGTGGGAAAGGCTGTTTTCGCCCTTCCCAGATAAATAGACAGGATCTGGAGCCAGACCATCATGTGCCAGGAGCAGGGGAGGAGGGGGGGTTGCACATGCATGCACAGGGCAGGGCGCATAGAATTATCAGTGTGGGCACGGGCGCGCGTGACACTCCCCCGCCCCCCCCCTCCTGGCACGTGATGGCAAAAAGGTTAGCCATCACTGCCCTAGCCCTAACTCTAATTGTAGATTTCTGTTAATCAGTATCTATCTTTCTGTCTATCTGATAGATAAATGATAGACAGACAAATAGATAAATGAGAGATGGACTTGAGAGAGATAAGATAGATTAGATAGATTTATAGATTAGATAGATTTATTATATATGTCTGTCTATATATCTACCTACCTACCTATCATTTACCCTGTTTCCCCGAAAATAAGACATTCCCTGATAATAAGACCAATTGGGCTTTTGAGCGCATGCGCTAAAATAAGCCTCCCCCCCCGAAAAGAAACCCTCTCCAAAAATATTTAAATACAGAGCTGGAAATCAGGTAAGATGGCAAGAGGAGCCCCATCTTGCTCCATGCACCCCAAAATAATAAGACCTCCCCGAAAATAAGGCCAAGCACTTATTTTGGGGTTCAAAAAATATAAGACAGGGTCTTATTTTTGGGGAAACAGGGTATGTATCTACCCAACCCCATCCATCATCCATCCATCATCTATCTGTCTGTCTGTCTGTCTGTCTGTCTGTCTGTCTATCTATCTATCTATCTATCATCTATCTAATGCTGCCCATCTCACAAATGTGACCCAGGATGGCATACAATTAAACAAAACAAAATACATTTTGAATAACTATTAAAAACAATATGATTTACCCATTAGAGACACTTACCAACTCGCTTGGTCTAAGGAGAAGTAAGGTGCAGACATTAAGCATAGGCATTAAGACATTAAGAGACACATATATGGAATAGAATTCTTTATTGGCCAAGTGTGATTGGACACACAAGGAATTTGTCTTAGGTGCATATGCTCTCTGTGTACATAAGGAGAATAAAATACATTCATCAAGAATAAAAAGATACAACACTTAGTGATAGTTAAGATTACTAATAAGCTATCAAATTGTAATAGGAAACAGGTAAAAACAATATAAATTGAAAGATACAAGCAACATGGTTATAGTGATAAGTGGGAAGAGATAGATACTAGTAAGGAAGAGAAGAATAATAGTAATACAGTCTTAGTAAATAGTTTGACAGTGTTGTGGGAATTAGTTGTTAAGCAGAGTGATGGCATTTGGGAAAAAACTGTCCTTGTGTCTACCGGTAGTTTTTTTGGTGTGAAGTGCCCTTCAGCATCTGTTTCCATTTCCAGATCTGAAGATCAGTGGGTTTGCAATAAGGCCGCATGTAATAAATTTCAGTCTATTTATGGGAAGATGCACTAATTCCTTGCCTTTGTCTACAGTGAAGAGAGAAGTGTTGGGTATGGAGATATGAAACCTCTGCAAAATCCACCTGAACCTGAGCTGTGAGAAAGAAATTAAGCAGGTATATGATAGAAATAATTAGTATCGGTTCAGTTCAGTAGTGAAATCCAATTTTTTTTACTACCGGTTCTGTGGGCGTGGCTTGGTGAGCGTAGTGTGGCTTGTTGGGTGTGGCAGGAGAAGGATACTGCAAAATCTCCATTCCCAACCCACTCCAGGGGAAGGATACTGCAAAATCCCCATTCCCTTCCCACTCCTGGGGGAAGGATATTGCCAAATATCCATTCCCACCCCACTCTGGGGCCAGCCAGAGGTGATATTTGCCAGTTCTCCGAACTACTCAAAATTTCCGCTACCAATTCTCTAGAATCTGTCAGAACCTGCTGGATTTCACCCCTGGTTCAGTTGCAAGGCCATGAAGTCAGTAGGTGTCCACTGTTTGAGCAGACAGTCCACTTTTTTTCACATTATATTCACTATTTTTTTTCACAAAATAGTGGACATTTTTTTTATTCAAAAGCTTTATGATGAAATGGTACGTAATCTAAAACTGTACAGTCTAAGAGAATAAGGATAAGAGAATCACGATTTGTCTTTTCTTTTCATAAGTTAGAATGAGACAAAGATCGAATATCCATTGAACTGGATTCTCCGAAAAAATTTATGATGAGATTAAAATAAAAATATATTATAAAATTATGTACAGTTCACATTTTTAAAATGTATTGTAGCTTGTGTTGACTAACCTAAAATGGCGTTGAGTGATGAGAGTGACAGCGGTGAGATTTTTGCATGGGATCTTCACATTATCATGTGTAAGCTGCGCGATTCTTTGCAAAAAAAAATACGATGAGCAGTTTTTTGGAATGACAGTTTTATTTGCCTTACGTAAAAAACATTTGCCTGAGAATGCCCTGCAAAAGTTCAAGAAAGAAGCCATCAACGTGTATCAAAGAGCCATTGCGTACCTAGAAAAGTGGTATAATTTCACCGATTCAGTATATGAGACTCTAAGTTGTTTCAATCTGATCGCAATAATCCTCCAACTTTAGAAGAAATGACGAACATCGGGTTATTATCACCATGGCGGGAAGAACCCAACACTCTATTCGATGAAATTTCTGCCTTAGAAGAAGTTTATGTTCATCTGCAGGGCGATTCATCCCTTGATAAGTGGACGTACTTTTTCAAGAAAGAGCCAGCTCCGAGTTTACTGAAACTGTTCCAGTATTGTGCATCAATTCCGGTATCAAATGCAAACGTTGAACGAATTTTCAGCGTCATGGGAAATTTGTGGACTGACGAACATAACCGACTGCTTGTACCATCAGTTCGAAGTGAACTTTGTATACTTTTTAATGTTTCTCAACGTTGTACTGAAATGAAAGAATTATTCCTTAAACACAAAGAATTGATCAAAGCTGCGCAGTCAAATAAAAAATACACACGTCAGCAAAGTAAAATGCAATTTAATATTTTACATATTATTATAATATATTTGATGTTTTGAATTTTAAGTAAAGTTTTGAAGTGATTATTTTAATACGTGTTAAAATGTTTGTAAGAAAATATATAATTTAATTGTAAATTTTTTTTAAAAAAAATTTTCTACTTAACACCCCTCCCCCCCACCGCTTGTCCGCTATTTTTTGGAAGCAGACTTGGCCACCCTAGAAGTCACCCCTGCAACGGTGGCCTTGAAGTACAATTTGTATCCTGATTCTGACAATTTAATTAACTTGTTCAAACAACTTCATTGAAGTTTGCAATACAAACTATAGACGGGTGTTGGAGAACTTAAGCTGAAATAGAGCTCCTAGAGGATTAGCAAGATACACTGTGAATTCTTGCCTTTTTACCAGAAATTCTTACCACCTTTCTTCAGAACCTAGGTAACATCTTTCTCTATCCCATAATAATATGAATTCAGAGGAAAAAGGGCAAAAGGGACCCACTCAGAAATTGATATGTTCCCTCAAATCTACTCAAAATGGATGACTTTCTACACTGAAAGGTATGGAAGCTTAGATGCAGTGGTGGTATTCAGCCGGTTAAATCCGGCGGCTGTGGGAGGCTCTGCCCATCCGCCTGGATGTCATCAGGTCCCATTTCTGATGCTCTGCGCATGCATGGAAGATTCTGCACATGCGCGGAGATGGCACGTGTGAGGGAAGCAAGCATACATGCAGGCACATTCACATTTGCGAACCGGTGAATACCACTCCTGCTTAGATGGTATTATAAGGCCTAGTGAACATTAAGTTTGGGTGTTGTGAATCCATCTGGTTCAGTTCCAAGCTGGGAGAAAGAGACTGGAAACATGGAGGCTGAATGGAAAAATGGTTTATTGTTGAAGCAGAACCACATGTGATTCTGGTGCAGCTGATAAATGGAGTTGAGAGTGGGTGAGTTTTTATACCGTCTTTGGGCTTTGTATTTGAGCTTCCTGTTCCTGTGCAAGAACATGTTCTTTGATATTCTATTGGCTGTTGTCAGATTCCTATGGGGTCATGTAGGGGTCATAACTGGCTCTATAGGCAAAAGAGGAAATGCAAATCCTAGGTGTTTCTCTGAGCTAATCTTGTCAGGCTTTTGTTTGTTGCTTATCTGAAGTATCTGTCTGACCCAGTCTTTCTGAATGGATTAGCAAATTTGTGTTTCTAAAAGCTGGCCTCCTCAGTTTCTGCTTGGGGTAGAGGAATTGGGGCTGGTTTCTGAATAGGCTGCCCCAATCTTTCTTAATGGGCACAAAATATCTGCTGGGGGCTGTTAAGAAAGACTGAGTCTCCTTTCTGTCTTTAAGAGCATGTTTCTCCATTTCTCCTTTAGGGAAATATAATATTCTGCCTTTTTAATATTTGTCCAAATATTTCATTCTTCTGGGGGGGTAGGTGCTGACTTTCTACTGAAGGAAGGAAGGAAGGGAAGGAGGGAGGGAGGGAGGAAGGGAGGAAAGGAGAGGGAGAGGGAGGGAGAGAGGGACAGAAGGAAGGATAGAAAGAGGAAAGAGGAAGGAAAGGAAGAGGTGAGAAGAAAAGAAGGAGGGAGGAAGGACAGGAGGGAGAGTGGGAGAAGGAAGGAAGGAGGGAGGGAGAGAGGAAGGAAGGAAGGATAGATGGAAGGAGGAAAGAGGAAGGAAGGGAAGAGGAGGGAGGAAAGGAAGGAGGGAGGAAGAAAGGAAGAGAAGGAAAGAAGGAGGAAGGAAGGAAAGGGAGGAAGGGAGGACAAGACGGAGAGAGGGAGGAGGAAGGAGGGAGGGAGGGAAGGAAATAGAAAAGGGAGAAAAGAGAAAGGAAGGAAGGAAGAGAATGAGAGAGGGAGAGAAAGAAGGAATGAAGGAAAGAAGAATGAAGGGAAGAGGGAGAAAAGGCAAGAAGGAAGGAGGAAAGAAAAGAAGGAAAGAAGAAAGGGAGGGAGGAAGAAAGGAAAAGAATGAGGGAGGGAAGGAGGAAGGAAGGAAGGGAGGGAGGGAGAAAGGCGGAAGGGAGGGAAGGAAAGTAGGAAAGTGAAGAAAGAAGTAAGAAAGGAGGAAAGGAAAGAAGCAAGGAGTGATGAAGACAGGAAGAAAATGAGGAAGGGAGCGAAGGAGGAAGGAAGGAAAGAAAAAAAGGATGGAAAGAGGGAGGAAAGGAAGGAAGGAAAGAAATGCAAGAGAAGAAAGCACAAGAGAAAAAGAAGAAAAGTTACAAAATGCAACCACTTCTCCTCTCTTTAAGAGAGATAAACCACCTATCCTCACAACCACTATTCACTTCCTGGTGCCAAACCCGGAAGGTGTCCATTCCACGTGGAGCCTTTCCAGCCAAATGAACAGAGTCAAAAAAACCCCCCAAAATCAACCTCTCCCACAACCTTAAACTTTTAGGCTGAAGCCTATGCAGATAGAAAGGCAGACCTGGAACTAGCTGGAGGAAAAAGAGTTGTTACCACTTGCTAAATTCCTGGTTTGAATATGAGCTGAGGTGAGACAAAGAGTACAACACTATTTTATTAACAAATGGCAGAACTGAACAAACAGCAATAAAAACTTGACAGCGTTTATATGTGCCTGGCTGTCAAACTCAACCACCCATCAACTGGCGCTTTTTCTCCTGCCCTGGTGGCTGCTTCTGCGTCAGCCAATCAGGGAATGGTGCCTCTGTTGTTAGGCAACGTGCCGAACACAATACTCTTTCACCCCTGGTTGGTGCACATGTAATCTTTCAAGTAAAACGGACACGTGCACATTCGGCTTGATTGTCTCAACACAGGAACAGCCGGATGTGGAGCCGGTTCCTCAGTTGCCGGTGGACAGGCCGGTGGATCTTCCGGGGCAACCGCTGCTGCAGACACAACCAGTAAGCCTATTGAAGGTTGTTTGGGTCAGGGGTATCGGACGGAGGAACAATAACTGGTGCTGGTAACTACAGGTGCTCCTCCTAGTGCACTGGGGAAATGCCAGGTTAGGCATTGGGGCAGAGTTCGGCCGCGCAATTGATCCACATGTCATTGCCACGTTCAGCCATTGTCAAGTTGGATTCTGTCAGAGCAGGGACCTGTTATATGAGTCACTTGCCCTGGCAGCCAATGCAGTTCATCCCCCAAATTCCACGCGAAGACCAGATCTCCCACCTTAAATGCCCGCGGTGTCTTGCAGTCAGCGACCCATAACCAATTCCGCCGGACTTCTGTTTGTTGTAGAGCACGATGTTGTGTGCTGAGCCAACAGGTAACTTTCTCCGCCCAATCAGCGGGTTTAAGTCGGGCCAGTGTCTCCTTTACAGATCTCACCGCCCGTTCGGCCAAACCATTTCCTGCTGGATGAAATGGGGCTACTTGAGCATGGCGGATTCCTAGGTTAGCTAGGAATGACTGGAAGGTGGCACATCTGGGAGGCTGTGGGTGGCAAATAACCTGTGTAACACCCGGCTGTCCACCTCAGATGTGGTCGAGGTCATTAGTTTCAACTCCACCCATTTTGAAAAGGTGTCCACCACAATAAGGAAGGTGTGTTCCAAGAAGAGGCCAGCAAAAACCAGGTGGATTCGTGGCCATGGCCTCCTGGGAATCTCCCACTCCCTTGGGGGGGAGGTGGAAGCCATCGGCCATGATTGTTGGCATTCTGGACCACTGGAGAGCCAATTCGAGATGTCCTTGTCAATTTTGGACCACCAGACATAGCTTCAGTTCAAACCTTTCATCCTGACTATGCCGGGATGACTCTCATGTAATTGCTGCAGAATCGACGTCTGCAGCTTGGGGGGAACCACTACCCTATGACCCCATAGTAAGCATCCCAGACGGACTGATAATTCTTGCTGACAGATTTTGTAGGGTAGGAAAGGTTCATCTACCTTCCCTAATGGCCATGCCCTGCCCACCCAGTCCAAGACCTGAGACAGGATGTGGTCCCTGCGGGAGTGAGCAGCGATATTGGTGGCGGTCAAGGGGGCACCCAGCTCATTGACCATCAGGACAGACAGAGCCAGCATTGGGTAAACCACAGACAGAGGCAAGGGGCAATGGCTGAGGGTGTCAGCATATGATATGAGCTTACCCAGACAGTGAACCAGGGTATATGAATAGTTCGCTAAGAACTTCGCCCAATGGGACATCCTTGGAGACAGGAACTGTGGCGTTTGTTGGTGACCAGCTAGAAGCCCCAAGAGGGGCTTATTTATTTATTATTTATTAATTAATTATATTTCTATGCCGCCTTTCTCCCGTAGGACTCAGGGAAGTGTACAGCCAAGATAAAAATATAGACACACAAACATCATAAGTGCTAATTAAAATCATTACATAGTTTGGCCCGACAGTCTCGTAGGTACCCAGGTCCTAAACCATGGAGTGCTTTAAAGGTGATGACTAACACCTTGAATCGCACTTGGAAGACCACCGGGAGCCAGTGCAGCTCATGCAGGAGAGGTGTTACATGGGCGCAACGAGTTGCGCCCATAATCACCTGCGTGGCAACATTCTGGACCAGCTGGAGCCTCCAGGTGCTCTTCAAGGGGAGCCCGCTGTAGAGAGCATTACAGTAGTCCATGCGGGAGGTGACTAGGGCATGAGTAACCATGCGCAAGGCATATCGGTCCAGAAAGGATTATGATCTGTCACCAGCTAGAGGTCAATAACTGATAATCTGACTAAGCCTGGAATCAAAGAAGGCTTGAAATAAAGAAAAGATTATTCATGAATATATTTGTCTTGTGAGTCATTGGGTTAGATCCATTCTTCATCAAAACCCATCCTTCTCCACCAGGAACTGGCCCTGCCCTATGATAGGAATGTAACTTCCCTAGTAATCACTAGGGAAGTCCATCGTGTCCTGGTTGGCTATTAAGCGACTGATCCTATCTCTTCGTAAGCAGCAACTCAGACCCTGCCCTGTGAAACTTCGTGATTAAAGTTTCACAGGGCAGGGTCTGAGTTACTGCTTACGAAGAGATGGGATCAGTCCCTTAATAGCCGACCAGGACACGATGGACTTCGAAGAGCTGGTGTACTTCCATCTGACAGGGCAAGCCTTTGATCTTGACAGTCAGGAATAGTTTGGTGCTCTCAGAGCTGGCCGGGCAGGTGGTCACTTCCGTGATCCGGAGACCCTGGAAAATAGGGAAACAATCTTCAGGAGGTAAACGATGGGGCTGAGGGCAGGCTTTTTGCTCGCGCTGAGGATACCTTCAGGTGACTGATGTCAGCTTCCTCATCAGAGGTGTCATCAGATGCGACATCCTGCATATGAACAGCTATGGTCTGGCTAGAGGGGGAATGAAATTTATGTATGTCTGAAGTGGACTTGTCAGACATTTCATATTCTTGGGCTTCTTCAAGAGCAGTTGGGAGATCTAAAGTTCTCTTAGCCAATAGTTGTCTATGTAATCTAGCATCTCTGACCCCACACACCAGCTGCTCCACCAAAGCATCATTAAGATCTCTTAAACTCACAGTCCAGGGCAGCAGTGCTGAAACGAGCCATGTATTTATTGACAGACTCCCCCTCCTCCTGCAACACTTGTAGCAATTTAAAACGGCAGGCAATGCGGGATGGGGCTGGGGCATAATGGCTTTTAAGTTTCTTCCTCAGCACATCCCAGGAAACCGTATGCACAGGCTGAGGAGCGATTAAGGCCCTAGCAGTCACAAACACCTCAGGCCCGCAGGAATTCAGAAAATGAGCCCTCTTACGGCTTCTAGACAAATCGGTAAAGTCATTACCTTTCTGGACGGGACACCCTGCGCACAGTCACTCATGCCCTCGTCACTTCCCCTCTGGACTACCTTAATGCTCTCTACATGGGGCTCCCCTTGAAGAGCACTCAGAGGCTCTGACTGGTCCAGAATGCAGCCGCGCGGGGGATTATGGGAGCGACGGGGCGGTCCCACGTGACACCTCTCCTGCGTGAGCTGCATTGGTTGCCGGTGGAGTTCCGGGTGCGTTTCAAGGTGTTGGTAATCACCTTTAAAGCGCTCCATGGCTTAGGACCAGGGTACTTACGGGACCGCCTTCTGCCACCAATTGCCTCCCACCGGCCGGTTCGCTCCCACAGAGAGGGCCTCCTCAGGTTGCCATTGGTCAAATTATGTTGACTGGCGACCCCCAGGGAGAGAGCCTTCTCTGTGGGGGCTCCTGCCCTATGGAATGAATTGCCCCTGGAGATACGTATGGTCCCCGACCTACGTACCTTTCGCCGTGCCCTTAAGACTTTACTATTTCAACAAGCTGGTCTGACGGGATAATGAATTTTAATGGGTATTTTAGTATTGGGGTTTTTAAAAATAGGGCCAAACCATTGAATATGTTTTAAGTCCCTCGGGAGAAAGGTGGTATAAAAATAAAATAAAATAAGATAAGATAAGATAAGATAAGATAAGATAAAGTAAAAAAATAAAATAAAATAAAATAAAATAAAATAAAATAAAATAAAATAAAATAAAGTAAAATAAAATAAAATAAAAAATAAAATAATAAAATAAAATAAAATAAAATAAAATAATAAAATAAATAAAATAAAATAAAAAATAAAATAAAATAATAAAATAAAATAAATAAAATAAAATAAAATAAAATAAAATAAAATAAAATAAAATAAAATAAAATAAAATAATAAAATAAAATAAAATAAAATAAAATAAAATAATAAAAATAAAATAAAAATAAAATAATAAAATAATAAAATAAAATAATAAAATAAAATAAAATAGCCTCCAGAACACATTCAAACTTCTCCTCATAGGCATCCCAAGTCTCGACATTCGAGTCGTAGGGGGCAAATGTAGGCGGAGCCATACTCCTGTGATAGCAAGCCAGATAGGGAGAGCGAAAAAGGGGTTCGTTGCTGACCCCCCCCCCCTTCGTCGCCAGTGCTAAATTCCCTGTTTAAATATGGGCTGAGGCCAAAATGTGGCTGGAAGGACTGAAATTCAACGTTTCGCCTTTTCGTTTAAAAGAGGATTTTGACAAAATGGTGGACTGTTAGGATACGACAACAGAAAAAGAAAGAATGTGATAAAGGTATTTCAAATCTAAGTTGGAAATGTGTAAAAAACCCACGAAAGGGTCATTTTATCATGCCGGGTGGACTCATGAAAAGGCCTGGGAAATTTGGGTTTCAAATCCACACAATGAGATAAAAGAATTTTAACAATTATTTTTTTTTAAAAAAATAGTTTTTATTGAACAGTTTTGTCTTTCAAAACAACATAAAAAGCAACCACAAATTTATAAAAACAAAACAAAACGCAGCAAACAATATATAGCATCTAAGGTGCATTTTACAGCTTTCTGTATTGGCCTATTTATTTTGCTTTTGTAGTTCTCTATTCTATCATATTTATTGACTTCTCGATAGGATAGTATAATAACATTACATCAACGTATATATTAACACACAAAGTAGCATTCATTATTCTTATCTACCAATTTATATTCATTATATTTAGATCTCTTTGTTTAATGTTGTTCAATTACTCCAAGTTAAGTTTCATCAGTACTAAGTTAAACATTTCCTTTTTTGGTTTCTATTTTCGAGCTAACTGTACATTTTATTCCATACTTCATAATAGTCCGAATCATCCCTCTCTTTTAGCTGCATAGTCATTTTATCCATTTCTGTGCATTCAAGAATTTTCCTAATTACTATTTCATCTGAGGGTACATTATTTTGTTTCCAGTTTTGTGAGAATACGATTCTTGCTGCAGTGAGTATATGTGTAGTGTAATGTATTAATGTAGTGTAGTGTAGTTTTTTATTCATGTTCGGGCCGGGTATTCCTAATAAAAATAGTTCTGGATTCAAATCTGTTTTTTTGCTCTGTAATTTCTTCCAGCCATTTTTGAATTTTGCACCAATATTTCCTTGTGATGTGGCACGTCCACCACATGTGATTTTAACGATTAATATGCCACTGAAATCAAGACATTTTTCTTGCGGGCCCGGTTGGACAGACAACTGGAAAAGATTTACAAGTGATTGGTTTTTGTGCCCATTAACTACAGTGAGATTTTTATTACATTTATATCACATCTGGGAGGCTGTGGGTGGCAAATAACCTGTGTAACGCCTGACTGTCCACCTCAGATGTGGTCGAGGTCATTAGTTCCAACTCCACACATTTTGAAAAGGCGTCCACCACAATAAGGAAGGTGTGTTCCAAGAAGAGGCCAGGAAAAACCAGGTGGATACGTGGCCATGGCCCCCTGGGAATCTCCCACTCCCTTGGGGGGGAGGTGGAAGCCATCGGCCATGATTGTTGGCGTTCTGAGCCAATTCGAGATGTCCTTATCAGTTTTGGACCACCAGACATAGTTTCGGCTCAAACCTTTCATCCTGACTATGCCGGGATGACTCTCATGTAATTGCTGCAGAATCGACGTCTGCAGCTTGGGGGGAACCACTACCCTATGACTCCATAGTAAGCATCCCAGACGGACTGATAATTCTTGCTGACAGATTTTGTAGGGTAGGAAAGGTTCACCTACCTTCCCTAATGGCCATGCCCTGGCGGTCAAGGAGGCACCCAGCTCATTGACCATCAGGACAGACAGAGCCGGCGCAGGGTCAACCACAGACAGAGGCAAGGGGCAACGGCTGAGGGCGTCAGCATATGATATGAGCTTACCCAGACAGTGAACCAGGGTATATGAATAGTTCGCTAAGAACTTCGCCCAATGGGACATCCTTGGAGACAGGAACTGTGGCGTTTGTTGGTGACCAGCTAGAAGCCCCAAGAGGGGCTTATTTATTTATTATTTATTAATTAATTATATTTCTATGCCGCCTTTCTCCCGTAGGACTCAGGGCAGTGTACAGCCAAGATAAAAATATAGACACACAAACATCATAAATGCTAATTAAAATCATTACATAGTTTGGCCCGATTAAATAAAAACCCAGAATTAGATAACATTTTAAAAATCATTCACATGTTTAGCCCCGCCTGTTCGAACATCAGGGTCTTCAGGGCACAGCGGAAAGCACGAAGGTCAGGGATATTCCATATCTCCAGGGGCCGTTCATTCCAAAGGGCTGGAGCCCTCACAGAGATGGCCCTCCCCCTGGGAGTTGCCAGCCA
The DNA here is from genome assembly GCA_038048745.1 of Coluber constrictor foxii. Taxonomy (NCBI): domain Eukaryota; kingdom Metazoa; phylum Chordata; class Lepidosauria; order Squamata; family Colubridae; genus Coluber; species Coluber constrictor. The sequence goes on along the minus strand of CM075961.1, from coordinate 33,950,409 downwards.
GCATAATTTGACTGATGGTACCCTGAGTAGTCCTTCTCTGTGGGAACGAACTGGTCGGTGGGAGGCTATTGGGGCAAAAGACAGTCTCGTAGGTACCCAGGTCCTAAACCATGGAGTGCTTTAAAGGTGGTGACTAACACCTTGAATCGCACTCGGAAGACCATCGGGAGCCAGTGCAGCTCATGCAGGAGAGGTATTACATGGGCGCAACGAGTTGCGCCCATAATCACCTGCGTGGCTACATTCTGGACCAGCTGGAGCCTCCAGGTGCTCTTCAAGGGGAGCCCCCTGTAGAGAGCATTACAGTAGTCCATGTGGGAGGTGACTAGGGCATGAGTGACCATGCGCAAGGCGTATCGGTCCAGAAAGGATTATGATCCGTCACCAGCTCAAAATGGCGGCCAAAGATATAGTCATGAAATTTTTTGATGGAGGCAACAGCTGTCAAAGCCTCCCGATCAAGTTGACCATAGTTGTGTTCTGCAGAGGACAAGGTCCTCGAGTAAAAAGCCATGGGGTCCTCTAAGCCCTTTGGAAACCTATTGCTTAACACGGCCCCAACCCCAAAGAGAGAGGCATCAGCCGTCAACACTAGGGGCAGAGTTGAGCTATACTGCACAAGAACTGCCGAAGATGTGAGCAAGTCCTTCACAGCTTGAAAAGCCCTGGACCCCACATCCACTGTGTGTTCTTGTTCATAATCGGTGTAGGGGCTCAGCCGCTGTGGCCTTATGCGGTAAAAATATACTATAGAAATTCAAGAGCCCCCAAAAGGCTTGTAACTCTGCTTTACAAGTGGGTGTCACGGTTTACTTAATAGCCGCAACCACAGAGGGGGTTGGATGTATATCCTTGGTATCAATCAAATAACCTAAGAACTCCACGTTTGGAACGCCAATCATACATTTGCTTTTCTTCAGTTTAAGGCCAGAGTCCCTGAAATGTAAGAGGACAGCCCACACTCGACTGATGAGCTCATCTCGAGAAGATGATAATCTGATAATCTGACCAAGCCTGGAATCAAAGAAGGCTTGAAATAAAGAAAAGATTATTCATGAATATATTTGTCTTGTGAGTCATTGGGTTAGATCCATTCTTCATCAAAACCCATCCTTCTCCACCAGAAACTGGCCCTGTCCTATGATAGGAATGTAACTTCCCTGGTAATCACAAAGTTTCACAGGGCAGGGTCTGAGTTGCTGCTTACGAAGAGATGGGATCAGTCGCTTAATAGCCGACCAGGACACGATGGACTTCGAAGAGCTGGTGTACTTCCATCTGACAGGGCAAGCCTTTGATCTTGACAGTCAGGAATAGTTTGGTGCTCTCAGAGCTGGCCGGGCAGGTGGTCACTTCCGTGATCCGGCGACCCTGGAAAATAGCGAAACAATCTTCAGGAGGTAAACGATGTGGCTGAGGGCAGGCTTTTCGCTCGTGCTGAGGATACCTTCAGGTGACTGATGTCAGCTTCCTCATCAGAGGTTTCATCAGATGCGATGTCCTGCATATGAACAGCTATGGTCTGGCTAGAGGGGGAATGAAATTTACGTATGTCTGCAATGGACTTGTCAGACATTTAACGGATGTTTTAGGGGGTTCTGGGGTGGGGGAGGGTGCGGGTTTGGGGGGAAACCCGGGGGGGAAAGGGACGGGCCCGGCAGTCTGTGATGCCATAGGGGGTTTAGTTTCTGGAGGCAAGAAGGCTCTTATTGAGCCCTCTGTTGAGGGTTGTGTGATAAATACGCTATGTGGGAGGGGCAGATATGGCGAGAGCAGGGGACCATATTGTGTGGTGGGGGCACGCACTCGCTGTCTTCGAGCGATTGCTTGCCCCGGTCCCTGGAGCTACTCCCGTTCCCCGGGTTGTTTAGAGTCTCAGGACCCGAGGCTCCAGCTGTTGTTATGCAATGCGAGGTCCGTTGTAAATAAGGTCCCCCTCATATGTGACCTTCTTCAAGAGGGGGGTGCGGACCTGGCCGGTATTACTGAGACCTGGTTGGGCCACGAGGGCGGGGTTCCCCTTGTGGAGATGTGCCCACCAGGTTTCCTTGCATTCCACCAGCCGAGAGCCCAGGGAAGGGGTGGGGGAGTAGCGGTCATTATTAAGGAAGGTCTGGGTCCGAGGGAGGCCACTGTACCTCAGATAGCCGGGTGTGAGTCCATCTTTGTGAGGTGGTGTCCTGGTGGGCAGATGGGTCTGTTAGTCACGTACCTGGCTCCCTGCCACGTGGCAACGACCCTGCCCGAACTTCTCAATGTTATAGCCGAGGTGACGGTTGATACCCCCAGGCTTATAATCATGGGGGATTTCAATCTGCCATCTATTGGTGAAACATCTGAGATGGCTCGGGAGTTCATGGCTTCCATGACGGCCATGGACCTGACCCAGGTAATTCAGGGCCCGACTCACATTGGTGGACACACCCTGGATCTAGTTTTCGTCTCTGGTCAGTGGTTGAGTGGTCTTGATATTGGGGATATAGGTGTGGAACCCTTGTCATGGACTGACCACTCGCTCCTTCGACTCGACCTTCTGACCGCTGCACCTCACCACAGGGAGGCGGAACCAACTAGGTGGTTCCGCCCCAGGCGCCTGATGGATCCTGATAGATTCCAGACGGAGCTTGGGCCATTTCCTGAGACACTGACACGCGACTCGGCTGAGGACCCGGTGGCCGCCTGGGATAGGGCGGCCGGTGGGGCCTTGGACCGCGTCGTGCCTTTGTGGCCTCTGACCCGGCACCGAACTCACTTATCTCCTTGGTTTACCGAGGAGCTGAGGGAGATGAAGCGCCGGAAAAGACGCCTAGAGAGCGGTTGGAGGACCAGTCGCTCTGAATCTGACTTGACACTAGTAAGAGCTCATATTAAGACTTACATAGTGGCGATAAAAGCAGCGAAATCTAATTATTTCGCCACTCTTATCGCATCATCAGATAATCGCCCAGCCGCCCTGTTTTGGGTGACCCGCTCCCTCCTCCATCTGGGAGCGCGGGAGGATCCCTTGCAGGGACGTGCTGAGGACTTTGTTCAATATCTGGATGATAAAATAACTCAGATTCGGGATGATTTGGCTGCTGACTGGGTTAGTTCAGGCGAGGTGACTGAGCCCGGTCTTGAGAGTGTTATCTGGGCTGAGTTCGATCCTGTGGCTCCCGAGGACATGGACAGGATTCTGGGGAGACTGAACGCTACCACATGTTTATTGGACCCGTGTCACTCCTGGTTGGTGCTGGCCTCCCGGGAGGTTACACGAGGCTGGCTCCAGGAGATTATAAATGCTTCTATGAATGAGGGTGCCCTACCGACCGCTTTGAAGGAGGCGGTGGTGAGGCCCCTCCTCAAGAAGCCCTCCTTGGACCCAGCTGTTTTGGCAAATTATCGTCCAGTCTCCAACCTTCCCTTTCTAGCGAAGGTTGTTGAGAGTGTGGTGGCATGGCAGCTCCTCGGTACCTGGATGAAGCTGTCTATTTAGACCCGCTTCAGTCCGGCTTCAGGTCTGGATACAGCACTGAAACGGCATTGGTCGCGTTGGTGGATGATCTCTGGAGGGCCCTGGGTAGGGGGTACTCCTCTATCCTGGTGTTGTTAGACCTCTCAGCGGCTTTTGATACCATCAACCATGGTATCATGTTGGGCCGGTTGGAGGGAATGGGGGTGGGGGGCACCATTTTACGGTGGTTCTCCTCCTACCTCTCCGACTGGTCGCAATCTGTGTTGACAGGGGGGCAGCGGTCGACCCCGAGGCGCCTAGTGTGTGGGGTGCCACAAGGGTCGGTCCTCTCGCCCCTTCTGTTCAACATTTATGTAAAGCCGCTGGATGAGATCATCCGTGGTTTTGAGGTGGAATTCCATCAGTACGCTGATGATACTCAGCTGTACATTTCCACCCCAGACCACCCCAACGATGCCGTGGAAGTGATGTCCCAGTGCCTTGAAGCTGTGCGGGTCTGGATGGGGAGAAACAGGCTTCGACTCAACCCCTCCAAGACCGAGTGGCTGTGGCTGCCGGCATCCCGATATAGCCAACTGACTCCATCGTTGGTTATTGGGGGCGAATCATTGGCCCCCACGGAAAGGGTGCGCAACTTGCGTGTCCTCCTGGACCCACGGCTGTCTTTAAAGGATCATACGACAGCTGTGGCCAGGGGGGCTTTCTATCAGGTTCGTCTGATACGCCAGTTACGGCCCTTTCTAGATCGGGACTCTCTACGCACAGTCACTCAGGCGCTCGTCACGTCTCGCTCGGACTACTGCAATGCTCTCTACATGGGGCTCCCCTTGGGATGCACCCGGAGGCTCCAGCTGGTACAGAATGCAGCCGCACGGGGGATTATGGGAGCGACGGGGCGCTCCCACGTGACACCTCTCCTGCGTGAGCTGCATTGGTTGCCGGTTGACTTCCGGGTGCGTTTCAAGGTGTTGGTAATCACCTTTAAAGCGCTCCATGGCTTAGGACCAGGGTACTTACGGGACTGCCTTCTGCCACCAATTGCCTCCCACCGGCCGGTTCGCTCCCACAGAGAGGGCCTCCTCAGGGTGCCGTCAGCCAGACAATGCCGGCTGGTGACCCCCAGGGGGAGAGCCTTCTCTGTGGTAGCCTCCACTCTCTGGAACGATCTTCCTCCAGAACTGAGAACAATTGCCGACCTCTGGACTTTTCGTCGGGCTTTGAAGACTTATCTTTTCCAACTTGCCGGACTTGCCTGATCCTTTCTATTTTAAAATTTTTTTTAGAGATGATTGATCCATTTTAATATTTATTCTGTTTTAAATTTTCAGCCTAATTTATATTTGTTTTTAGTATGATTTTAACTTTTATGTATTGGTTTTTTAGTCGGCTGTTCACCGCCCTGAGTCCGTCAGGAGAAGGGCGGTATATAATTCTAATTAATAAGTAATAAATAAATAAATAAATTTCATATTCTTGGGCTTCTTCAAGAGCAGTTGGGAGATCTAAAGTTCTCTTAGCCAATAGTCGTCTATGTAATCTAGCATCTCTGACCCCACACACCAGCTGCTCCACCAAAGCATCATCAAGATCTCTTAAACTCACAGTCCAGGGCAGCGGTGCTGAAACGAGCCATGTATTTATTGACAGACTCCCTCTCCTCCTGCAACACTTGTAGCAATTTAAAACGACAGGCAATGCGGGATGGGGCTGGGGCATAATGGCTTTTAAGTTTCTTCCTCAGCACATCCCAGGAGACCGTATACACAGGCTGAGGAGCGATTAAGGCCCTAACAGTCACAAACACCTCAGGCCCGCAGGAATTCAGAAAATGAGCCCCCTTACAGCTTCTAGACAAATCGGTAAAGTCATTACCTTTCTGGACAAGACGCCCTGCGCACAGTCACTCATGCCCTCGTCACTTCCCATCTGGACTACTGTAATGCTCTCTACATGGGGCTCTCCTTGAAGAGCACTTGGAGGCTCCGACTGGTCCAGAATGTGGCCACATGGGTGATTATGGGGGCGACACGGCGCACCCATGTAACACCTCTCCTGCGCGAGCTGCACTGGCTCCCAGGAGTCTTCCAGGTGAGATTCAAGGTGTTGGTTACCACCTTTAAAACGCTCCATGGCTTAGGACCTGGATATTTACGAGATCGCCTTCTGCCACCAATAGTCTCCCACCGGCCAGTACACTCCCACAGAGAGGTCCTCCTCATGTTGCCGTTGGTCAAATTATGTCGACTGGCGACCCCCAGGGAGAGAGCCTTCTCTGTGGGGGCTCCTGCCCTATGGAACGAATTGCCCCCGGAGATACGTATGATCCCTGACCTAAGTACCTTTCGCCGTGCCCTTAAGACTTTACTATTTCAACAAGCTGGTCTGACGGAATAATGAATTTTAATGGGTATTTTAGTATTGAGGTTTTTAAAAATAGGGCCAAACCATTGAATATGTTTTAAATCGTTTTTAATTTTTGTGGTATATGTTGTTTTTATTATGGCTGTGCACCGTCCTGAGTCCCTCGGGAGAAAGGTGGAATAAAAATTTAAAAAATAAAATAAAATAAAATAATAAAATAAATAAAAAATAAAATAAAATAATAAAATAAAATAATAAAATAAAAATAAAATAATAAAATAAAATAAAATAAAATAAATAAAATAAAATAAATAAGATAAATAAAATAAATAAAATAAATAAAATAAATAAAATAAATAAAATAAATAAAATAAATAAAATAAAATAATAAATAAAATGAAATGAAATGAAATGAAATAATAAAATAAAATAAAATAAAATAATAAAATAATAAAATAAAATAAAATAAAATAAAATAAAATAAAATAAAATAATAAATAAAATAAAATAAAATAAAATAAAATAAAATAAAATAAAATAAAATAATAAAATAAAATAAAATAAAATAAAATAAAATAAATAAAATAATAAAATAAAATAAAATAAAATAAAATAAAATAAAATAAATAAAATAAAATAAAATAAAATAAAATAAAATAATAAAATAAAATAAAATAAAATAAAATAAAATAAAATAAAATAATAAAATAAAATAAAATAAAATAAAATAGCCTCCAGAAAACATTCAAACTTCTCCTCATAGGCATCCCAAGTCTTGACATTCGAGTCGTACGGGGTGAATGTAGGTGGAGCCATACTCCTGTGACAGCAAGCCAGATAGGGAGAGTGAAAAAGGGGTTCATTACTGACCCCCCCCCCCCTTCGTCACCAATGCTAAATTCCCTGTTTAAATATGGGCTGAGGCGAGACAAATGGTACAACACTATTTTATTAACAAACAGCAGAACTGAAGAAACAGCAACAAAAACCTGACAAACTGGCTGTCAAACTCAACCACCAATCAACTGGCATCTTTTCTCCCGCCTTGGTGGCTGCTTCTGCGTCAGCCAATCAGGGAATGGTGCCTCCATTGTTAGGCAGCACAACACTACTGGCATTTACTACATGTAGAAGAAACACCTTATCCTACTTGTCCTTTTACTCTACAACTTACTCTCTTCCCTTGCTCGGCCTTTCATCTTCTCTTGAGCCCAGCTAAATGATCCCATCTTCCTGTTGTTTTTAGCACAGGGACCAGCCAATTGTCCAGGAAAGGCAAGGTGAGCAAAAATAATGGAGATTGTCATCAATATGGCAGTTGTGGTTGTGTGTTGTTTTCTGCCCTGCTCTTTAAAATCCCAGGCCTAGAAAGGCCCAAAGCTGGATTAAATTTGGTTACGACATACACAGGATCAATGGGGGGAAAATGTTTTATTTATCCGTATCCTGCCTTTATTATTTTTTGCAAACCACTTAAGGCAATGAACACTATCCAACACACCTTCTTCTTATTTTCCCCAAAATTACAACAACCCTGTGAAGTGGATTGGACGGAGACAAACTTGGACCTGTCTTCTTTCATGGCCAAGGCAGGGCTTGAACTCGTAGCCTCCCACTTTCTAGCCTGATGCCTTCACCCTTTTAGACCAAAATGTGGCTGGAAGGACTGAAATTCAACGTTTCGCCTTTTCGTTTAAAAGAGGGTTTTGACAAAATGGTGGACTGTTAGGATACGACAACAGAAAAGGAAAGAATGTGATAAAGGTATTTCAAATCTAAGTTGGAAATGTGTAAAAAACCCACGAAAAGGTCATTTTATCATGCTGCATGGACTCATGAAAAGGCCTGGGAAATTTGGGCTTCAAATCCACACAGCGAGATAAAAGAATTTTAACAATTATTTTTTTTAAAAAAATATTTTTTATTAAACAGTTTTGTCTTTCAAAACAACATAAAAAGCAACCACAAATTTATAAAAACAAAACAAAACGCAGCAAACAATATATAGCATCTAAGGTGCATTTTACAGCTTTCTGTATTGGCCTATTTATTTTGCTTTTGTAGTTCTCTATTCTATCATATTTATTGACTTCTCGATAGGATAGTATAATAACATTACATCAACATATATATTAACACACAAAGTAGCATTCATTATTCTTATCTACCAATTTATATTCATTATATTTAGATCTCTTTATTTAATGTTGTTCAATTACTCCAATTTAAGTTTCATCAGTACTAAATTAAACATTTCCTTTTTTGGTTTCTATTTTCGAGCTAACTGTACATTTTATTCCATACTTCATAATAGTCCGAATCATCCCTCTCTTTTAGCTGCATAATCATTTTATCCATTTCTGTGTATTCAAGAATACGATTCTTGCTGCAGTGAGTATGTGTAGGGTAATGTATTAACGTAGTGTAGTGTAGTTTTTTATTCATTTTCGGGTCAGGTATTCCTAATAAAAATAGTTCTGGATTCAAATCTGTTTTTTTGCTCTGTAATTTCTTCCAGCCATTTTTGAATTTTGCACCAATATTTATTTCCTTGTGATGTGGCACGTCCATCACATGTGATTTTAACGATTAATATGCCACTGAAATCAAGACATTTTTCTTGCGGGCCCGGTTGGACAGACAACTGGAAAAGATTTACAAGTGATTGGTTTTTGTGCCCATTAACTACAGTGAGATTTTTATTTATTTATTTGTAAAAATTTATAAGCCACCCGTCTTACCGTGCGATAACTCTGAACAGCTTTACAATATGATATGATATGATATATGATATTATATGATATTATATTATTTATAATGTAAGGGTATCAATAATAATAATAATAATAATAATAATAATAATAATAATAATAATAATAATAGAAAGGCTCTGAAACACTCAGAAGGAAGGAATGGTTGTTAAAGATAACACAATTTGTAGAGAAGGGCAAAAATTGATATGTTTGATTAAGGAAAACACAGAAACTAATGTATATTTATTAGTGAGTGGAAACCCTTTAGTTTATGGACTTTTTGTTGAAAACCAGGGGGGAAAATGAACTTGATGGGTTTGAAAGGGTAGAATATGGAAAGAAATGAGCCATGTTGTAACCTTGCAGAGAGAAGATAAAATATATAGTAAGTATACTTATAAAGGCTGTAAAGAAGATCAGAAGTCACTTTTCTTTCTTTCTTTCTTTCTTTCTTTCTTTCTTTCTTTCTTTCTTTCTTTCTTTCTTTCTTTCTTTCTTTCTTTCTTTCTTTCTTTCTTTCTTTCTTTCTTTCTTTTTTTTCTTTCTTTCTTCCCTCCTTCCTTCCTTCCTTCCTTCCTTCTTTCTTTCTTTCTTTCCTGCCTTCCTTCCCTATTTACTTATCACTTTTGCTTCGCATTACTTTTTATTAATTTGTTTAGTTGAGACTCTTTTTACTTTGCGAAAAATAATTAAAAAATAAAATAGAGCTGGGAGCAGGAGGCAAGGCCAGGAAAAGGGGTACCCACCCGCCCCCATCAAATTGTTGCTCGGAGGAAGGATAACTAAGAGACAAGAATAGAGCCCCCCAGATATATGAACATTATACATATGATTAGATATGTTTTAAATTTATCTTTAGGTCTTAACTCTACTTGTTTTTCTCATATGCGTGTACGTAGTTTACTACATCTGGCCTTATGGCTGAAATAAACAATTGGACTGGTTTTAATTTGATTCAGTTTTTGAAAGGGAAGGAAGACACACTAACTGTTTAGCTTTCTTGGTGTCTGTGACAAAAATTATAGAGAAAAACTCCCCCCAAAATTACTTAGGCCTAAAGGTGTATGAAACTACTTTTCTAGCCTCAGAAAAGTGGTTTTTCAATCACCGTGTTTTTCTAACAAATGGGTATTTTCTGGAATGTATACGAATGTTAATACAGAATCACCCACCACAACATTTTCAAATTTCATCCAAAAATGTGTGACAGGTCTATGATTGGCATAGATTGGCAGATACAGTATGGTGATTCTCCATCTGAAGGGGCCGAATCAAAACCGTAAACTAGAATCAGGAAATCAATTAATTAACATAGTTCTAGTTGATGAAGGAAGGAAGGAAGAAATGAAGGAAGGAAGGAGAGAGAGAGAGAGAAAGAAAGAGAAAGAAAGAAAGAAAGAAAGAAAGAAAGAAAGAAAGAAAGAAAGAAAGAAAGAAAGAAAGAAAGAAAGTCACAATTCACAGAATTTTTTGGTGGCTCCACCTATTCATTCAGGAGATTTACAGCTCTTCTGGCCTCATTTGGATGCTTGCGGCCACCACAGTCCTATGATAGAAATTTCCTCCATTCCAGAAACTAGTGTCAAAAATGCACCTCATAGTGCAGTGATGGTTAATCTTTTCGGCACCGAGTGGCAAAACTGGAGCACGCACGCATGCACTCCAGAGCACCAAAACCTGGAAGAGAGCAGCTAGTCGCACGAAGACGAGCTGGCTGGCATGCATGCGTGTGCTAGAACCTGGAAGAGAGCAGCTAGCCAGCGCGCATGCCCGACAGGTCAGCCGGCTGGCGTGCATGTGCGACAGACCAGCAGGCTGGTGCGCATGCCCAACAGACCAGCTGGCTGGAGCGCATGCCTGACAGACCAGCTGGCCGGTACGTATGCGTGACAGACCAGCTGGCTGGGGCGCATGCGTGCAACAGAACCAGGAAGAGCAGCTGGCGATGGCGCACGTGCCCACAGAAAAGGCTCTGCGTTTCACCTCTGGCACTCGTGCTATAGGTTCGCCATCACGGGCATAGCGAATCATGGATTTGCTTAATGGCCACCATCTCTGCCTTACAACTGCTGTGTTTGCTTAAGGAGCCCCATAAAAATGTTTGTAAAATTTGAGCGTGGTGATGTGATTTCCTGCTTTACGACTTTCATGGCTTAAGGCATAAATTGCAGGCTCAATTACGGTTTGCAAGTCGAGGATTATTTCAATAAAAAACTGTCTTCTACCGCTCTTTTTTATGTGAACTTTTTTCGTAACGAAGCCAGACTTGCTTTTGATTCTTTCTGTGGTTTAATTTTATTTGACATTAGACTGGTGCTTTGGTTATCATTGGTTGTGGGTCTAGTGTTTGTTAAATTGCAAAGAACAATGAATGAAATATGACCATTGACAATGCTTGTCTTGTTTTTTTGGGGTTTTTTTGTAAATATTTTTTAATTTTTTTTCAAACTTAAACATAAAATATAACTTTCAAGAGCAGAGTCTCGATCCAATCATAAATGGTTACCATGCTTACATTCCTTTAACGAGATCTAATCACAATTTTAACATCAATTCTAACATCTTCATCTAAACAAATCCATTATAGCAATACAAATTAATTTCAAATTCTCTTTCACTCATTTTTATATCTATATATCAATCCTAATCATATCTTGTTCTTCTTCACCTTATATCTTTTACAATCCATATCAAAATAATTTTAACAATGTTCTAACCTCTTATTTTAAGTGTTTACCTTACAATTTTATCACCATTAATCTTAATTTCAAATTCAATACAACTCCATTTTTATTACATTTTATAAAACAAAATTCTATCTAATTTTTAATCCTTTGACCTTTATCCTCAAATCTTAATATCTAGGTTTATTAATTTATCTTGATTTTATCCCACTTATCATCTATTACGCTTTACATATTAAACAGGTTTATCACAGCAACATGTTTTATTTAATCTAATTTCCAACATATTTTCTACCATACCTCCCTCTATTATTTGGCTATATTCTGTTTGGCTGATTCTCAGCATAATCCCCTCCAAAACACCAACTATTTAATTAATTTCAATATAGTCTCCTCCAAGCCGACCACCATTATTGGCTGATTTCCAGCATATTATGTTTGGCTGATTTCCAGCATATTCTCCTCCTAAACTCCCTCCATTGTTTGGCTGATTTCCACCATAGTCTCCTCTAACTCTCCTTCTATTTGTTTGGCTGATTTCCAGCATTTTATGGGTTGATTTCCAGCATATTGTGTTTAGCTGATTTCCAGCATAGTCTTCTCCAACTCTCCTATATTTATTTGGCTGATTTCCAGCATTTCAAACTATTTCCTCCAAGTCTCAAACTCTTATCTAGTTGGTATCCATCCCACTTAATTTAATTTTCCTTTAGGATATAATTATCTATTTTATATCATTTTCCCATCATATTCTTTCAATTTAATTCTCAATATATTTCATAATAATCATCATTTCCAATATATATTACATTAATTCACAATTTATTGCTAGTATCTGTGTATCTTATATTTTGTTCAATAAAACCTTAGTCATCAATCTATCATTTGTTTGCAAGTTAGAATTAAAGCATATTACATCAAATAATAACTTTTCTTAAAGTTGTCCCGCCTCAAAATATACTCTTCTTTATTGTTTTTAGTCCCCTATATATCATCCTCTATTTTAATTGCCATCTCTTATTTTCTATTTTTATTACTCCAAAGTCTTCCTGTTTTTATCCAAAAATCATATACCTTTAGGCTTTTAAAGTTTATATTTCAGTTCATTACATTTAAGTTTATCCGCTTTATTTCTTCCTTTTCTTCCTTTTCCTATCTGTCCATAAATGTTCCATTTCAAAGTTCATCTGTTAAAGTTGAAAAATTCTTATGTCCCTTTAATGCTTTTATAATGTCTGTTCCAAGCGTGATGTATCAACTTCTTGTCTTTTTTTTTGCTGAGCCACACCTAATTTTGTTTGTTGAGCTTATTGTTCTTCATTGTCAAAAGAAAGGTTCTTTCTTTCTTCTTTCTTAAAATCATCTAGGACAGAATAGGAGTCTCCAATATCCATTGATCTAATGTTAATTTCAAATAATTCAAAGTAGAAAGCCATTTAGAATGTTTCTTTTCCAAACAGAAAGAAAAATCTCTTCAATCCACTCTCCTGCTTAGTCACCACAGACTCCATGGCTATTTTGTAACCATCCGTCTATCTTCATTAGCTTCATTAACTTTCAAAAGCATTAGCTCCCGAAGAAACATTTCTCCAATCCACTCCAAATAGAGGCAAAGTCAATTTTCAAAATTATTACCGCCAATTCTTCCAAATCAGGTTTACTAAGAGAAAGTCTATTTCAGGTCTTCCTTTCCGTTTTTTTTTTCCTCTTTCAATCTTTAAGCCCTGCAGCTCAGCAGCCGCAGTTTAGCGTTTGGGGTCTTTTTTTTTTTAAACCCAAATAAATATGTTGTTCTGCCTGGGTTGGTGGCACTCACTCGGCTTCGAGATACTCTCTCTTTCTTCCTTCTTCCTCCAGCACAATCTTTGTTCCTGGCTGCCGCGGTTTCAGGACAGCCGCCATGGCTGTCATTTCACTGCCGCCGGTGTGAAGGGAAAGCCTCCGGCCCCGAGGAATCTGCCCGTTCCTCTCGGCTGCCCAAGGGGTCCCTTCTTGTCCCCCTGTCCATGCAAGACAGGGAGGTCCGAAGACCTGTCAGCGGCAGCTTAGCAGACAGGGTTTGGCAAAACTCTGCAGAGCTTGCCATTTCCCCGTCTGTGTCCCCGCGGCGCCAACCGGAAGCCTCCAGCGCCAATCGGAAGTCTCGACAATGTTTGTCTTGTTTTGTTTTCCGAAGAAACTTGTCAGTTTTCTCTTTGCTTTGAGACAGACATCTTTAAATCAGATTATCCAGGTAGTCCTCGACTTACGACCACAATCAAACCCAAAACTTCCATTATTAAGGGAGACAGTTGTTACGTGACTTCGGTTCCATTTTATGATTTTTCTTGCCACGTTGTTACGGAAATCACCGCAGTTGTTAAATTAGTAATACGCTGGTTAAGTGAATCTGGCTTCCCCATTGACTTTGTCAGAAGGTCGCAAAAAGTGATCACATGACCCCAGGACACTGCAACCATCATAAATAACATGCCAGTTGCCAAGTGTCTGGATTTTAATCACGTGACCATGGGGATACTGCCAGGGCAAGGGTGGGTTCTAAATTTTTTTACTACCGGTTCTGTGGGCGTGGCTTATTCTGTGGGTGTGGCTTGGTGGGGCGGTAATGTGACTGGGTGGGCATGGCCAACATTTTTTTTTTACTTTTAAAAGCATTTTTTCTACAACCTTGAGAGGTTGCAGGAAAAAATGCTTTGAAAAGCCTCTGCCGGTCAGGCAACTCAGCTGGGATTGTCAGAGGCTTTTCAAAGCATTTTTTTTACCGTAGGATCATCAGAGGCTTTTTTTTAAACTTTTAAAAGCATTTTTTCGGCCAAAGAGGTTGTAGAAAAAATGCTTTTAAAAGTAAAAAAAAAAAGTCTCTGATGAGGTGGGCGGGTAAGCGAGTGGCGACTGGCTTGGGGACCGGTAAATGGGCATGGCCAGCCAATGTTATTACTGGTTCTCGGAACTACTAAAAATTTTTACTACCAGTTCTTGCGAACCGGTGTGAACCGGGAGCAACCCACCACTGCGCCAGGGTCATAAAAAGTGTGATAAACGGTCATAAGTCACTTTTTTTCCAGGGCTGTTGGAACTTTGAGTGCTCACGAAATGAACGGTTGTAAGTCAAGGACTACCTTTGTACTCTTTGCGGTAGGAATAAATGAGATTGAATTTCTGAGCATTTCAGAAAGAATTTCAGAAAGCTCAAACTGCCCAAGGAGCTGCTGATTCAGTTCTACAGAGGAATTATTGAGTCTGTCATCTGCACCTCCAGAGCTGTCTGGTTTGGCTCTGCAACCCAAGAAGACAGACAACGGACTTCAATGGATAATTAGTACTGCCGAAAAAAACAATTGCTACCAACCTGCCTTCCATTGAGGACCTGTATACTGCACGAGTCAAAAAGAGGGCTGTGAAAATATCTATACCGCCCTCGCATCCTAGACTTCAAATGTTTCAACTTCTACTACCCTCAGAATGACGTTGTGGAGCATTGCACACCAGAACAACTATAAACACAAGAAGATTTTTCCCCCCATGCCATCACTCTGCTAAACAACTAATTCCCACAACACTGTCAAACTATTGACTGAGACTGTATTACTATTATTATTCTCATCCTTCCGATTACCTATCTCCTCCTACTTATGACTATAACTTTGTTGCTTGTATCTTTACAATTATATTGTTTTATTTAGATTCCTAGTATGATTTTGATTGCTTATTAGTAATCTATGACTATCATTAAGTGTTGTATCGTATGATTCTTGATGAATGTATTTTTTATGTACACAGAGCTTATACACCGAAGACAAATTCCTTGTGTGTCCAATCACACTTGGCCAATAAAGAATTCTGGTCTATTCTCTTCTAGCAGAGAAGATACTCTCTCAAACAGTCCTTCTTTTTGATTAATTCATGTTTTCTGTGCGATTTTTGTGTCTCCAAAGAGCCTAATTTTCTGAGAGTGACTGCATTAGAAGAGTGAAAACTGGTCACCAATTGCTTCTATTATGTTCACCAATGTATGTCTGAGAAAGCAGAAATTAGCAGTAACCGTTTTCTTATTTATCGGCGGCATTATTCTTCTATGGGAGAAATTCAAACAGTGAGTACTGTATATGAGTTTGTATTTCTTTCAGCAAACTGGATAGGAAGCCACAATTTTTTTAAAAAAATTAGACATTTTCAGTGTACGTACAATACAGATAGTCCTTGACTTACAACAGTTCATTTAGCGACCGTTCGAAGTTACAACAAAACTGAAAAATGTCACAAGACTATTTTTCACACTTACGACGATCGCAGGAGCCCTGTGGTCACAGGATCAAAATTCTGCCACTGCAACTGACTCATACATACGACGGTTGCAGTGTCCGAGGATCCTGTGATACTCTTTTGTGACCTCCTGACAAGTAAAGTCCTCAGGGAAGCCAAATTCACTTAACGACGGAGTTACTAACTTAACAGTTGCAGCGATTCACTTAACAACTGGGGCAAGAAAGGTCGTGAAATGCTAACAAATGTCTCGCTTACCAACATAAATCTTGGGCTCAATTGTGGTCATATGTTGAGGTCACATGATCCCTCCCCTTTTGTGACCTTCCGACAAGCAACGTCAATGGGGTAAGCCAGATTCGCTTAACAACCGTGTTATTAAGTTAACGACTGCCAGATTCACTTCACAGCGGGGACAAGGAAGGTCGTAAAATAGGGCAAAGATCGCTTAGCAAATGTTTCATTTAGCGATAGAAATTTGAGGCTCAGTTGTGGTTGTAAGAAGCGGTGGGATCCTGCCGGTTTAACAACCGGTTCGGAGATCGCCTGCTTCAGTGAGTATGCATCAGGGGTGAAATGCTCCCGGTTCGGACCGGATTGCCCGATCTGGTAGCAATGGCGGAGGGTGGTTCGGAGAACTGGTAGCAAAAATTCCTGTGCACCCCCCCCCCCCCCATGCCCAGCTGAGCCGTGCGATCATCAGACGCTTTTTTTTTACTTTTAAAAGCATTTTTCCTATTTTTTCTACAATCTCTTCCGATAGAAAAATGCTTTTAAAAGTTTTAAAAAAAAGCCTCTGATGATCGCGCGGCTCAGCTGATCATCAGAGGCTTTTCAAAACATTTTTTTTTACCACCTCTTCGGCCAAGAGGATGCAGAAAAAAATGCTTTGAAAAGTCTCTGACGATCCCAGCTGAGTTGCCTGATCGGCAGAGAGGTATTTTTTAAAAAATACCTCTCTGCCGATCAGGCAACTCAGCTGGGATCGTCAGAGAGGTATTTTTAAAAAAGCCTCTCTGATGATCCCAGCTGAGTTGCCTGATCGGCAGAGGCTTTTCAAAGCATTAGAAAAAATGCTTTGAAAAGTTAAAAAAAAAAAGTTGGCCACGCCTACACAGTCACATTACCCCTCCCTCCCACCAAGGTGTGGCCCACAGAACCGGTAGTAACAAATTTTCCATTTCACCCCTGGTGTGCATGCGCAGTTTTATGAAAACTTACCCTCCGCGTTACTTCTGGGAAGTAACACAGCTGAGGCGCTGCGCGAATCAGCTGAGGTCAGCAAAGCGCAGGGGCAGATGGGCAGCCCCAGCTGATCGTCGAAGCTACCCGTTTGCGCAACCGGTCCGAACCGGTAGAATCCCACCCCTGGTTGTAAGTCCAAGGACTAGCTGTATTAATATAAGAGTTAAGGTTGTGCTATTTGAGATGTAGCATATATCTGATTCCTCATCCGAGGATAGTTTGAAAGGTCTGGGGCAAATTCTTCCCCATCTGAGGAACTGTCCTTGGTTAAATCAATAAAGGCATCTACTTTCACAGGCCTCCTTATTTATCGATTAAATCCATTCGTAAAACTTGATGTGCTGTTTAAACAACCGGAAAGACAAGGGCAAGAGATGTGGAGTAGATTCTTCAATTCAATTCAATTCAGTTAATCCCCCCCCCCCCCCATTTTCTCTCTCCTTTCCAGAAAAGAGGTCCAGTTAGACAAAAACATTACATGCCAGAAAACGATCCAGGTTTTAAAAACAATGGCTTTCTTACGAAGGTGAGTTTGGTGGGTGAGGGTTTTCCAGCCCAAATGACTGAATTGCCTAAAGTTATTTGTTTCCTTGCTTTATCATTTATTTGTTGGACTGATATAGCCGCCTATATCAAACCTGGCTGGGGAATTCTGGGAGTTGAAGTCCAGTCAGATCTGAAACAACCCTGTTTTAAGACTCTTAATTAAAATGGAGTGGTCCCCCATTCAAATTAAGTTTCATACATAGAAATTATTTCAATCATTTTGAAATTATTTATTGGAGTATGGTTGGTGATGTATGGAAACTTTCAACTCATCTATAGGAATTCTCAGTGACGTTATGTATTAGTTCGACCCTTAACTGAACAAATATATAAATCTAATATATAGGCTGAGTTGCTTTATCTGATTCTGGCCCAGTTACGATAAATACCATCATGTTTCTTTCAGATACATATTACCTTAT
Organism: Coluber constrictor foxii; assembly: GCA_038048745.1. NCBI lineage: Eukaryota > Metazoa > Chordata > Lepidosauria > Squamata > Colubridae > Coluber > Coluber constrictor. Next base: position 33,932,681 of record CM075961.1, on the reverse strand, counting down.
TGTTATTATACAGATTCAACATTAGTTTCATTTCATTTTTCCCCCTACATATTCAATAGATTCCATGAGCAGTGCTAGTTTTGGATGCCTTAAAGTCATGGCTATATTACTACTTATTCTTCATGGAAAATATTTAAAAATAAAATAAGGAAATTTTTTGGGAAAAGTTAAGGAATTTGTGTGTGTGTGTATGTGTCTGTACACACATACACCAACAGAGAAAGAAACAGACACATGATAGAGTAGAGTAGAGTAGAGTAGAGTAGAGTAGAGTAGAGTAGAGTAGAGTAGAGTAGACTAGACTAGACTAGACTAGAGTAGAGTAGAGTAGAGTAGAGTAGAGTAGAGTAGAGTAGAGTAGAGTAGAGTAGAATAGAATTCTTTATTGGCCAAGTGTGATTGGACACACAAGGAATTTGTTTTGGTGCATACACTCTCAGTGTACATACAAGAAAAGATACATTTGTCAAGAATCATAAGGTACAACACTTAATGATAGTCATAGGGAACAGATAAGCAATCAAATCATATTAGTAAACAGTCAATATAAATCGTAGGGATACCAGCAACAAGGTTAAGTCATACAGTCATAAGTGGGAGGAGATGGGTGATAGGAACGATGACAAGATTAATAGTAATGCAGACTTAATAACTAGTTTGACAGTGTTGAGGGAATTATTTGCTTAGCAGAGTGATGGCGTTTGGGAAAAAACTGTTCTTGTGTCTAGTTGTTCTGGTGTGCAGTGCTCTATAGTGTCGTTGTAAGGGTAGAGTTGAAACAGTTTATGTCCAGAATGCCAGGAATCTGTAAATATTTTCACAGCCCTCATTTTGACTCGTGCAGTTTACAGGTTCTCCATGGAAGGCAGGTTGGTAGCAATTGTTTATTCTGCAGTTCTAATGATCTTCTGAAATCTGTGTCTGTCTTGTTGGGTTGCAGAACCAAACCAGGGAGTTACGGAGGTGCAGATGACAGACTCAATAATTCCTCTGTAGAACTGTTATCAGCAGCTCCTTGGGAAGTTTGAGCTTCCTGAGTTGGCGCAGAAAGAACATTCTTTGTTGTGCTTTTTTGATGGCTTTTGATGTTAGGTGTCTGTTTTAGATCTTGAGATATGGTAGAACCTAGAAATTTGAAGGTCTCTACTGTTGATACTGTAGATAAATAGGTAGGTAGGTAGAGCGGTAGATAGAGATAGATAGAGGGGTAGATAGAGATGGATTGGATTGGATTGGATTGGATTGGATTGGATTGGATTGGATTGGATTGGATTAGACGAGACAGGTATAGGTGTAGGTAAATTAGAGATAAAAATATGGTAAGGTAAGGTAAGTTAAGAGAAAAGAAGAGAAGAGTAGATAGGTATAAATACAGACCGACAGAAAGAGAGGCAGGCAGGCAGGCAGGCAGGTAGGTAGATAGATAGATAGATATGGATTGGAATGGATTGAATTAGATTAAACTAGACTAGACTAGACATACTGTATTAGAGATAAAAATATAGTAAAATAAGATAAGAATAAATACATACATAGATTAGTTAGATATTAGAAAGATAGGTAGATATTAGATAGATAATAGATAGATAGATAGATAGATAGATAGATAGATAGATAGATAGATAGATAGATAGATAGATAGATAGATCGATCTATCTATCTATCTATCTATCTATCTATCTATCTATCTATCTATCTATCTATCTATCTATCTATCTATCTATCTATCTATCTATCTATCTATCTATCTATCTATCTATCTATCTATCTAATAAATATACCACCACAAGATTTATATCAACTTTTTATGAATCTGCATAGGACCTTAATTTCATTTCTTTATATGAGACAGACTATTCATTGAAGAGTATAAACTAAAGATATTGGTAGTTAGGAAGAAAGCCCTGATAAATAATTGCTCTCTTGAATGAAATGCTTATCTATATTTTTTTTGCCAATAACGAACACTGATGAACAACTATAATGAGTGGTGGAGAACCTTGCATTCTGGAATAGTTCGGTAAATGTTCAGGTTAGAGTACTTAATTAAGTCCCATAATTTATTTACATATTATTCAATTAAAGTTGTAGGCCGCCCATTTCATTATCAAGGGACTGAGTGGCTTCCAGTTATTGTGTAGGTCAGGGGAAGAGGTCAAAAAAGTCAAGATGGTGTCTGAGACCCTCTGATCAAATCAATGAACGTCTGTTCTGGCACCATGTTTGTCTCTCCTCATTTCATCCAAGCATGAGGAGCAAAAGATAAAGTGGTACCTCAGTGCCCATCGTTAATTGGTTCCAGGAGGCGCCATAAGTACCAAAAATGATGAGTATCAATTTTTTTCCACAAAGAATAATCTAGTGCAGGGGTGTCAAATTCAGTTTCATTGAGGGCCATTTCAGGGTTGTGTTTGACCTCGTGTGGCCGGAGTGGGTGTGGCCAGAGTGGGTGTGGCTAGCTCAACATCACTCATGTCAGGGGCGCCTGTGGTGGCCCGAGCACTCTGCCAGAGAAAACAGACTCCCGAGCTCCGTTTTCGGCTGCGATGGTCTCCTGCAACCCTCTGCCAGCAAAAACAGCTCGGGAGGGCCGCACACTCCATTTTCGATGGCAGAGGCACTGCAGACCAGTCTTGAACTTCTGACAGTGGGCAGAATTAATCTGCAATGCTGTATTCTATCCACTATGCCATGGCTCTCTTAAGATGTTTTGCCCCAGCTACGGACCCCAAAGAACGCAGCACACACAAAGTCTGTACAAACTTTGACACTTAGTTTACTAAATTAAATCAGTCTTTTTCAAACAAAGGCTGTTAATTAACTTTCTTAACAGCCTACAAGAATCCAAAGAATAAATAATCGTAATCTTACTATGGTTGGCAGAAAGCCCAGAAGCCATTTGCAGGAAACTGATAAGAGAATTAAGATCAAGACATGAAAGAGACTGAAGAAGTTGTTCCCTGCAAATTGCCTCAGTCGGAGTTCTTCCTTAAATAGGCTAAGGGAGTGGCCAATTAACCCCAATCCTTACTCTCGAGGAGACCTCCTCCTGAGGAGCCACTCTTGCCTTTTGGCAGCTCTGCGTGCCCATGCATCGAGAAGAGGCTCCTCCTCTTCTTCCTCTTCACTTATAGGAGCTTCTGGAGGTTCTGAAGACCCTGGCTGAATACCCATCTCTGGCACCACATCTTCTCCAGCCTCCTCATTGTCTTGACTCGAGTGCCAGCTGTACAGGTTGCTGGCGCAGCACGACACTAGCCTCCTCGCTCTCAGAATCAGCTACTAGCTGCACAGGCCGCTGACAGGCCACAACATAAGACGAAAGGCGTAGAATAAATTGTATGTTCTACACCAAATCTTGATAAGATGAGATCAGTTCCTTCCCTTGACGTACAGGTAGTCCTTGACTTACAACCGTTCATTGAATGACCGTCTGAAAGTTACAATGGCACTGAAAAAGTGACTCACACAGCCATTTTTCAGACTTACGACCATTGCAGCATCCCCATGGTCACTTGATTTACATCTAGACTCTACTCCCTTTCCTATTCTATTATACTCTACTTCCTTTCCTACTCTACTCTACTCTATTCTGCTCTACTCTACTCTACTCTACTCTACTCTATTCCCTTTCCTATTCTATTCTATTCTATTCTATTCTATTCTATTCTATTCTATTCTATTCTATTCTATTCTATTCTATTCTATTCTATTCTACTCTACTCTACTCTTCTCTACTCTACTCTACTCTTCTCTACTCTACTCTACTCTACTCTACTCTACTCTACTCTACTCTACTCTACTCTACTCCCTTTTATATTCTATTCTACTCTACTCTACTCTACTCCCTTTCATACTCTACTTTACCCTTTCCTATTCTACTCTGCTCTATCCCCTTTCCTATTCTATTATACTCTACTCCACTCCCTTTCCTACTCTACTGTGCTCCCTTTCATACTCTACTTTATTCCCTTCCCTTTCCTATTCTACTCTACTCTGCTCTACCCCATTTCCTATTCTATTATACTCCACTCCCTTTCCTACTCTACTGTGCTCCCTTTCATACTCTACTCTTCTCTAGATGCTTGACAGCTGGTTCAGATTTATGACGGTTGCAGTGTCCCGTGGTCATGTGACTACCTTTTGCAACCTCCTGACAAGCAAAAGTCAAGGGGGAAGCCCGATTCATTTAACAACCGTGTTACGGATTTAATCACGGCGGGGATTCGCTTAACAAACGTGGCAAGAAAAATCGTAAAACGGGACAAAACTCACTTAACAAATTTCCTCCCATAGCCACGTAAATGCCGGGCTCAATTGTGGTCATAAGTCAAGGAGTCCCTTTATTTCAACATCAACATTTCCCTTCCTCGTGTTTCGTACGAGACTAAGAAACTTAAGGGAACTGATTAGATTTGAGAGTTGAAGATCGGGTTTGGGGACGCTGAATCCCAAATGCATTGCTGTTCCAGCTAATCTGGGAAGGGTGGTTCCATTAGAAAGTTCCCGGGAGAAAACATTTTCTTCTCTCTGTTTTGATGATAGTGCTGACGGTCAGAAACCGTTATTTAAGAATGGAGAATTCTCCAAGAACAAGGTCCTAAAGTGGCAGCCGGTGCTTATTCAGGAGTGTCCTTGGAAACTCAATGCTACAGCGGTTATGCAATATAGGTAATAATGCTAATGATTCACTCAAATCACCAGTTCGAAAAGTTGTCGGATTGCCTGCCTGTCAAACCTGACGCAAGCTTAAACCGCTAAAATATCAAACGATGCTTGGCTCCATTTCCCAAGAAAGGTATATTTTTATTAGGGAGCCAAGTCAGAGGTGGTATTCTGCCAGTTCTGGAGAACCGGTAGCGGAAATTTTGAGTAGTTCGTGGAATCGGCAAATATCACCTCTGATTGGCCCCACCCCCATCTATTCGCTGCCTCCCGGCTGGGTCTTCTTTTCTTGCCCTGCACACGGAGCTGGAAAGCAGATTAGTGGGGTGGGGAGGGAATGGAGATTTTACAGTATCCTTCCCCTGGAGTGGGGTGGGAATGGAGAGTTTACAGTATCCTTCCCCTGGAGTGGGGTGGAATTGGAGATTTCATAGTAACCTTCCCCTAGATGGGGTGGGAATGGTGATTTTACAGTATCCTTACCCTAGATGGGGTGGGAATGGAGATTTTACAGTATCCTTCCCCTGGAGTGGGGTGGGAATGGAGATTTTACAGTATCCTTCCCCTGGAATGGGATGGAAATGGAGATTTTACAGTATCCTTCCCCTGGAGTGGGGTGAAAAATGGAGATTTTACAGTATCCTTCCCCTGGAGTGGGGTAGAAATGGAAATTTTGCAGTATCTTTCCCCTGCCACGCCCACTAAGCCAAGCCACGCCCACCAAGTCACAGAACCGGTAGTAAAAGAATTTGAATCCTACCCCTGGATCAAGTGTATTGCAGTAATGCATAGCCGGAACTGAGATTCACCCGTCAAAATTCCTGTATTATTCCCCTCCTCTCCTTTGTCTTTGTCTTTCATTTCCCAAGATAACCAATTAAAATCATGCAAGCTGTTTTCCTAATGGTCCGCTCAAGTGTACTCTGGTATGCCGCTCCTTCCTTCTCCCAGCTGGGTGACCTTGAAGCAGCTTCTCGAGAAGGCAGAGCAGTTACTTTCAGTTTCCCAAGCATTTCCCCTTTTGTCCCCCTTCTCCATAGTTTATGGTAGACTGTCACCGCAGATCAGCAAAGCACAAGCAAGCTTGAGGTGGCAGCAACAACCGCCCTTCAATTACTTTATTCTATTCTGGTCTGGTCTGGTCTGGTCTGGTCTGGTCTGGTCTGGTCTACTCTACTCTACTCTACTCTACTCTACTCTACTCTACTCTACTCTACTCTACTCTACTCTACTCTACTCTACTCTACTCTACTCCCTTTCCTATTCTATTATACTCTACTCTATTCCCTTTCCTATTCTATTTACTCTACTTCCTTTCCTACTCTACTCTACTCTACTCTACTCTACTCTACTCTACTCTACTCTACTCTACTCTACTCTACTCTACTCTACTTTACTCTACTCTATTTCCTTTCGTATTCTATTCTATTCTATTCTATTCTATTCTATTCTATTCTATTCTATTCTATTCTATTCTATTCTTCTCTACTCTACTCTACTCTACTCTACTCTACTCTACTCTACTCTACTCTACTCTACTCTCTTTCCTATTCTATTATACTCTACTCTATTCCCTTTCCTATTCTATTTACTCTACTTCCTTTTCTACTCTACTCTACTCTACTCTACTCTACTCTACTCTACTCCCTTTCCTATTCTATTATACTCTACTCTATTCCCTTTCCTATTCTATTTACTCTACTTCCTTTCCTACTCTACTCTACTCTACTCTACTCTACTTTACTCTACTCTATTTCCTTTCGTATTCTATTCTATTCTATTCTATTCTATTCTATTCTATTCTATTCTATTCTATTCTACTCTACTCTACTCTACTCTACTCTACTCTACTCTACTCTACTCTACTCTACTCTCTTTCCTATTCTATTATACTCTACTCTATTCCCTTTCCTATTCTATTTACTCTACTTCCTTTTCTACTCTACTCTACTCTACTCTACTCTACTCTACTCTACTCTACTCTACTCTACTCTACTCTACTCTATTTCCTTTCGTATTCTATTCTATTCTATTCTATTCTATTCTATTCTATTCTATTCTATTCTATTCTATTCTATTCTATTCTATTCTATTCTATTCTACTCTACTCTACTCTACTCTACTCTACTCTACTCTACTCTACTCTACTCTACACTACTCTACTCTACTCCCTTTCCTATTCTATTATACTCTACTCTACTCCCTTTCCTACTCTACTGTGCTCTACTCTAGTCCCCTTCCTGTTCTGTTTTGTTCTGTTCTCCTCTGCTCTGCTCCGGTCAGAGATGGGTTTCAGCAGATTCTGACCAGTTCTGGAGAACCGGTAGTGGAAATTTAGAGTAGTTCAGAGAACCAGTAGTAAAAATTCTGACTGGCCCCTCCCCCATCTATTCTCTGCCTCCCAAATCCCAGCTGATCAGGAGAAAATGGGGATTTTGCAGTAACCTTCCCTTGGAGTGGGGACGGAATGCAGATTTTATAGTATCCTTCCCCTGCCATGCCCACCAAGCCATGTCACGCCCACAGAACCGGTAGTAAAAAAATGTGAAACCCACCACTGACTCGACTCGACTCGACTCGACTCGACTCGACTCGACTCAACCCTACACTACCCTACACTACCCCCTTTCCTACTCTACTCTATCCACTCCACTCCACTCCACTCCACTCCACTCCACTCCACTCCACTCCACTCCACTCCACTCCACTCTATTCCACTCTATTCCACTCTATTCCTATTTCTCTTTTGATGCAATTTAGAATTGCATTGGCTTTTTTGGGCTGTTTTAGATAGTTTAACAGAGTTGGAAGGGACCTTATAGGTCATCTAGTCCAACCCCCCCACCCCCCAAGCAGAAGACCCTACACCATTTCTGACAGATTTCAGTCCAGTCTCCCGAAAGCCTCCAGGGATGACACTCCCACACAGTGCCCCACAGTGATCCCTTTTCAAGTTAACCTCCGCTGATGCCTTCTTTCAGGGAAGAGCTAGGTCAGTGTTGCAATGCTTCTCATCTGCTGGTGGTAACCAAGGAAAACACACCGCTGCGATCCATCCTCAGTTTAGATGGTGACAAATATAAAAATATCACCGTGGATGCCACGCTGAGAAATGTTCTATTGAAGGTAAGAGGAAGATGCATTCTTTGGGTTTTGGGGGACGAGAAACCCATGGGGCAGCAGGGGGTTGTTAACAGAATACAAGCAGTCCTCAATTTACAGCCTCCGGAGCCTGGAGAGGGCGACACCGCCTCCCCCCATCCCCCCGCCCCACAGTGGTGCAGGAGCAGGGGTGAAATGCTCCTAGTTCAGACCGGATCACCCGATCCAGTAGCGATGGAGGCGGGCGGTTCGGAGAACTGGTAGCAAAAATCCCTGTCCCCCCCCCCCCTCATTCCCCAGGTGAGCCGTGCGATCTTCAGAGGCTCTTTTTTTAAAAAAAATTTTAAAAGCATTTTTTCTACAACCTTTTTGGCCGAAAAAATGCTTTTAAAAGTTTTTTTTAAAAAAAGCACCTGATGATCGCGTGGCTCAGCTGGGATAGTCAGAGGCTTTTAAAAAAAGAAAAGAAAGCCTCTGCCAATCCGGCAACTCAGCTGGGATCCTCAGAGGCTTTTAAAAGCATTTTTCACAACTTCTTCACCTGAAGAGGTTGTAGAAAAAATGCTTTTAAAGTAAAAAAAAAAAAGTTGGCCACGCCCACTCAGTCGTATTACCCACCACCACCAAGCCACGCCCACAGAACCGGTAGTAACAAATTTTACATTTCACCACTGTGCAGGAGGCCGAGTAGGCCATGCCCCCATGCCCCCCACCCACCCAAAAGTCACTTCCCCTTGGATAAATGTAACGAAATAAAACTTTTTAAAAGAGAATCCTTGCTAAAAGGCCCCTGATGACCTCAGTCTGTCAAGGACCTTGGAGTACTCATTTCTAAAGATGGAAGTGCCCGAGCCCACTGTAACAACATTGTCAAAAAAGGCATTAAGAGTTGTTAACCTAATCTTGCGTAGCTTCTTCTCTGGTAATATTGAATTACTAACTAGAGCATACAAAACATTTGCTAGACCAATTCTTGAATACAGCTCATCTATCTGGAACCCACACTGCATATCGGACATAAATACAGTCGAGAGAATCCAGAGATATTTTACAAGAAGAGTCCTCCATTCCTCTAACCGCAATAAAGTTCCTTATGCCATCAGACTCCAATTTTTTATTTTTTTAAAAAAAATTTGATTTATATGCCGCCCTTCTCCGGAGACTCAGGGCAGCTTACAATGCGTTAAGCAATAGCCTTCATACTTTTGTATATTTATACAAAGTCAGCTTATTGCCCCCACAAACTGGGTCCTCAATTTATCTACCTTAGAAAGGATGGAAGGCTGAGTCGACCTTGGGCCTGGTGAGAATTGAACTCGCAGTAATTGCAGGCAGCTGGCTGTTAAATGCTGCCTTAGTAGGAGGCATCAGCCTCCTACGCCAGTCAGGCTCCTATTTTGGAGCTTAAGACAACTTAGAACTACGCCGACTTCAACCTGACCTACGCGTAGTACATAAAATTACCTGCCACAATGTCCTTCCTGTCAATGACTACTTCAGCTTCAACCACAACCGCACACGAGCACACAATAGATACAAACTCAAGGTAAACCGCGCCAAACTCGATTGCAGAAAAGACGACTTTAGCAACAGAGGGGTCAATGCCTGGCATGCACTCCCTGACTCTGTAGTTTCTTCTCCAGACCCCCAAAACTTTAACCTTAAACTGTCTACGGTTGACCTCATCCCATTCCTAAGAGGTCTGTAAGGGCCGTGCATAAGTGCACCAGCGTGCCTACCGTCCCTGTCCTAATATTCCTTTTTACTTACTCTTTTCATGTATTCAAATTATGTTTATACTGTTACCTGTTATCTTATATATGCTTGACAAATAAACTTATGATTATGGTTATGATTTGCCGTTGAATCTACTTGAAGGATGAATTAAAGTCCAGTTCATGAAAACATGCTGCCTTCAGCTATTTGTACATGTTATATTTAATCTCTTCTCCCGCCCCCTCCCTTCCTTCCTTATGTGGCCTCTCTAGAGATTTCCATTGGCAGGTACTCACTATAGCAAATGTGCTCTCATTGGCAACGGTGGTATCCTAGAGGGTAGCAGATGTGGACAAGAAATCGACCAGGCTGATTTGATCATCAGGTAGCTCTTTCTTTCTTTCTTTCTTTCTTTCTTTCTTTCTTTCTTTCTTTCTTTCTTTCTTTCTTTCTTTCTTTCTTTCTTTCTTTCTTTCTTTCGTTGTGGGAGGTGGAGGGAGAGCTCAGGTTAAAAGGAGGGGATCATAAGGAACTCTGGAAATCTTTACAGTCTTGGTTGATCGAAGGAACAGAGCTTTCTCATTTCCCCGTCTTTCTTCTCCTTCATCTTCCTTTCCTCCTGCTTCCCCTTCTCTTTCTCTCTTCCTGTCTCCTTTTCCTTCCCCACCCCCTCTCTCCCTCTGCCCTCTTTTCCTTCCCCGTCTTCTTTCCCTTCCTTCTTTCCTCCATTCCACCTATCCCTTTCCCTCCCCTCCTGCTCCCCCCATGCTTCCTCTTTCTTTTTTCTTTTTTCTTCTTTCCCATCCCTTTTTTCTTGCCCAGCCCCTTTTCCTCCTCCCTCTTTTCCTCCTTCACCTTCCCTTTCTCCTTCCTTTTCTCCTTCTTTTCCTTCTTCTTCTTCTTTGCTCCCCATCCTTCTCTTCTTTGTCTTTCTCCATCTATTTCTCTTCCCTCCCTCTTCCCCTCCCCTCCGCTCCCTTCCCTTTCTTCCTAGTCTTTTCCCTTAACCTCCTTCTATTTCTCTTCCCCTTCCTCTTCCTCCCTTCCCTTTCCCTCCTCCTCCTCTTTACCCTTCCTCTTCTATTTCTTTTCTCCTTCTCCTTCTCCTTCCTCTTCCCCTCCCCATCCTCCTCCTCCTAGTCTTTTCCTTTCCCCTTCTATTTCTCTTCTCCTTCCTCTTCCCCTCCCCTCCTCGTAGTCTTTTCCCTTCCCCTTCTATTTCTCTTCTCCTTCCTCTTTTTTTTTAAAATTAGATTTATATGCCGCCCTTCTCTGGAGACTCAGGGCAGCTTACAATGCGTTAAGCAATAGCCTTCATACTTTTGTATATTTATACAAAGTCAGCTTATTGCCCCCACAAACTGGGTCCTCAATTTACCTACCTTAGAAAGGATGGAAGGCTGAGTCAACCTTGAGCCTCAAACTCGCATAATTGCAGACAGCTGGGTGTTAATAACAGGCTATCTAGCCCGTTGAGCTATCTGAGGCTCTTCCCCTTCCCTCCTCCTAGTCTTTTTCCTTTCCTTCTCTTCCTCTTCCCCTTCTCCTTCTATTTCTCTTCTCCTTCCTCTTTCTCCCTTCCCCTCCTCCTCCTCCTCTTTTCCCTTCCCCTTCCCCTTCTCCTTCGATTTCTCTTCTCCCTCCCCTTCCTCCTCCTCCTAATCTTTTCCCTTCCCTTCCTCCTCCTCTTTTCCCTTCCCCTTCCCCTTCCATTTTTTTAAAAATTTGATTTATATGCCGCCCTTCTCCGGAGACTCAGGGCGGCTTACAATGTGTTAAGCAGTAGCCTTCATACTTTTGTATATTTATATTTATACAAAGTCAGCTTATTGCCCCCAACAAACTGGGTCCTCATTTCTCTTCTCCTCCCTCTTCCTCCCTTCCCCTCTTCCTCCTCCTCCTCCTCCTCTTTTCCCTCCCCCCCCCTCCTCCTCCCTTTCCCAATTGGACCTGGTGGCTTTAATTTCTAGTATTTTTGCAATTAAAACCAATGCTTATTTGGGAATCCTATGGGTATAAAACGCCCCCTTGATATGATATAAAACAGGGTTTTAAGTGGGAGGCACCTTCAAAGAAAACAGCAAGGAAGAAACTATTTCTTCAAGAGTTGACAGAGAACTCTCCCACCGTCTGGTTCTAGACTGAACATGTTTGAAACAAGATCTTTGCTAACAAGAGTTAGCAAAAAAAAGAACTTTGGATGGTGAGATTCTGAAAACAACACTCCCCATTTGAAGTTCTTACTAAAATACCCCCCCACCTTTCCAGGGGTGGGTTCTACTTACCTTTATTAACGGTTTGCAGCGCGTGCTCTTCTGTGCATGCGCAGAAGCGTTTTGATGACGTTGGGGTTGGTGGGCGGGGTTTCCCGCCGGTTTTACTACCGGTTCTATAGAACCAGTGCGAACCGGGGGCAACCCACCACTGACCCCCTCCCTTTTAAGAACCAAACCGAACCGAACCGAACCTACCCATTTCCCTTCTTTTGCAGTTTTAAATAACAGTACAGGTTGTCCTCCACTTACAACCATTCATTTAGTGACTGTTCGAAGTTGCAACAGCGCTAAAAAAAGTGACCAATGGCCATTTTTCACACAACGGTTGCAGCCTCCCCGTGGTCACGTGATTTACATTTGGATTTTGACAACCGACTCACAGATATTGAGGTTGCAGCGTCCTGGGGGTGATCACGCGATTCTCTTTTGCGACCTTCTGACGAGCAAAGTCAATTGGAGAAGCCGGATTCGCTTAAGAATTGTGTGACTAATTGAACGCCTGAAGTGATTCGCTTAAGAAAATGTGGCAAGAAAAGTCATAAAATGGAGCAAAACTCTACAGATTTCTCACTTGGCAACCTAAATTCTGGGTTCAGTTGTGGTTGTAAATCAGGGACTACTTGTAATCAGGGGTGGGATTCAGAAATTTTAGCAACTGGTTCTCTGCCCAGTTGCTGGGTGGGCGTGGCCATGGTGGGCATGGCCTACTCGGCCTCCTGCACCATGGGGGGAAGGCTTTTCACTCTCCTCAGACTCCAGAGGCTTTCCTTTAATTATTTTATTTTATTTATTTTATTTCAATTTATATACCACCCTTCTCCCCGAGGGGACTCAGGGCGGTGAACAGCCAAATTAAAACACATATAATACAAATATTTAAAAAGTTTAAAATTAAATTAAATCATCGGCTATAAAAAATTAAATCATCGGCACTATAAAAAATCTCAAATCTACAAGTTAAAATACCCGATTTAAAACCCAAAAATTGATAATATCAAAATTTTTAAAAAACCCATTAAAACCAATCAAGCTAGGCCGGCTTGTTGAAATAAGTAAGTCTTAAGGGCCTTTCAGAAAGTGCGGAGGTCCGGGATCAATCGAATTTCAGGAGGTAGCTCATTCCACAGGGCGGGTGCCCCCACAGAGAAGGCTCTCCCCCTGGGGGCCGCCAGCCGACATTGTTTGGCTGATGGCACCCTGAGGAGGTGCCTTTAGCCTCCGGGAGGGCAAAAATGGCTTCCCCTGGGCTCGGGAGGCTGAAAACAGGCCCATTTCTAGGACTTCCGGTAGGCCCATTTTTCACCTTCCCCAGGCTCTGGAGACTTTCCTTGAGTCTCTGGGAGGACAAAAATGGCTTCCCCTGAGCTCCAGAGGCCGGAAATGGGCCTGTTTCTGGACTTCTGGAACTTCCGGTAGGCCCATTTTTCGCCCTCCCAGAGCCTTCGCTTACCTGGCGTCCAAAATAGGCTGTGTGGAGATTCCTGGGAGTGGGGTGGGGTGGGGTGGATGGGGTCAGTCAGTTCTTGCAATAGCCGGTTCGGCAAACCAGATTAAAATTAACATCCTGTTTTCCCAAACCGGCTGAATCCCACCCCTGTCTATAATGCATTCGCTTGAGTTTAATCTCTGTGTCTCTTTTTCGTTTGCTCCCCCACCCAGGTTTAATCTGCCTCCGTTGAAGAGAACTGAAGATGTGGGAACCAAGACACATTTAGTGACCATCAACCCCAGTATTTTAACTAATAGGTAAGGAGGATTATGTAAATACAAACAATAATCCACTACAGTCTGAGAACGAAGAAAGCGCCCACTCGAAACTTCAAAGAAACATGCAGATTGTTGTTTTTTTCCATGCATGCCGATCCCTTTTGAAAAATGGTGTTTTGCTTTGTAGAAAGTTAGCACCTACCCCTCTCCTAGAAGAATGAAATATTCTAGGAAATATTAAAAAGGGAGAATATTGTATTTCCCTGGATGAGAAAAGGAGAAACAGATTTTTAAAGACAAAGACCAGCTTCCTGCCCCCAGCAGATATTTGATGCCCATTGAGTAGGACTGGGCCAATCTACAAGACAAAAGGCCTTCAGCTCCAGGGTGATGGGATTTAGACATTATAGGACATTATAGGATTATCTAGCAGCAGGGCTCAGTGCATTACAAAATCACCTGGGAACAGTGCATCACCCAGCAAGCTTCAACCAAGCTTGACTCAGAAAACCTACTATGTTTCTCCAAAAAGGCAGCTCACTTTGAATAGAAGCACTATCATGTTTTTGAGCACATGCAATCAAATTAAGCCCCATCCACAAAATTTGCCCTAATTAAGATCCCGTCCACCCCGGAGTGCGTGGGTGGGGCGAGGCACACAGGTAAAATATAAGCTAGGGTGGGAATGGAGGGGTGGAGCTGTCCTACTTACCAGGCCTTGGATACCCCAACACCTGTCTTGCCTTTTTCTGCAGCCGCTGCTTCTGTGGCTGCTTGCCACCGCTTGCACACATCGCCCCGGCCTCTATTTCGCCTTCAGATGCCTCCTGGAAGGAATCCAGATAACAGCTGTTATCAGCAGCAGATGCCTTCAGGCAGGCTTCTGAAGTTGAAATGGAGGCCAAGGCGATGTGTGCAAGTGGCGGCTAACGGCCGCAAAAGAAATGGGCCAGCAGCGGGTTCCTGCTGGGCGGGGCTGTCATTGAGTCAATAATTAAAACCCTCCAAAAAGAAGGCCTAGCCATTTCTTCAGGGATCAAAAGAAAATAAGACCTGGCCTTCTTTTTGGAGAAACATGGTACAAGGTTAGCAGTGACCCCTACAACAACCAATAGTGTTGAATATGCAAGTAGGAGTGAGTCTTACATCAGCCTTAACTCATTGGTTCATTTTCCCTGGCAGGAAAATGAACAAGCCTTAGTGGCTGACAGGCTGGACAGCTCCCTGTAAAAGGAGCTGCAGCCTCTGGCAGCCCTCAGTTCGTAGTTATTTTGTTGTTGTTCCTGTTGCCTGAAATAAACGGTAAAATAAATGGAGTTGAGAGTGGGTAGGTTTTTAATACCTTCTTTGGGCTTTGTATTTGAGCTTCCTGTTCCTATTCAAGAACATGTCCTTTAGTATTCTATTGGCTGTTGTAAAATTCCTATGGGGTCAAGTAGAGGTCACAGCTGGCTCTATAGGCAAAAGAGGAAATGCAAATCCTAGGAGTTTGTCTGAGCTAATCTTGTCAACCTTTTGTTTGTTGCTTATCTGGAGTATCTGTCTGACCCAGTCTTTCTGAATGGATGACCAAATCTGCATTTCTAAAAGCTGGCCTCCTCAGTTTCTGTTTGGGGGCAGGGAAACTGGGGCTCGTTTCTGTCTTTTAAGAGCATGTTTCTCCATTTCTCTTTTAGGGGAAATAAATTATTCTGCCTTTTTAATATTTCCCAAAACTTTTCATTTTTCTAGAATGGGGGTAAGGGGATTTCCTTCAGCTAAAATCAAAATAGGCACCTACACCCACAAATCTGTTTCATTCACAGATTCGTGAATTGTCGAGGGTGCGGTTTTCCTTTTTTTCTTCTTTTTTTTTCTTATTCTTTCCTCTTTTTTTTTCTGTTGAAGATTCCAAGACTTGGTGGGTTCTCCGACAGCTTTTATCGAAGTTCTTCGGGCCTACCAAAATGCCCTTTTCCTCATTCCTGCAATATCCTTTAATTATCATCTTAAAGTCGGCTACCGTGCTATAAACATCCTGAAGGATTTTGGCCTGGCCGATAGGGGATTCTTCCTCCACCCACACTATCTGGCTGCCCTCGATAAGTATTGGAAACGGAAAGGGATGACAGAAAAGCGCCTCTCCACTGGCTTTATGTTCACCAGTTTTGCTCTGGAGTTCTGTGACCACGTCACTCTCTATGGCTTCTGGCCCTTTTTATATGACCTAAATGGGAAACCAATCAATCATCACTACTTCGACAACGTGTTGCCACATCCTTTCATTCATAAAATGTCTGAAGAGTTCACCCATTATCTCAATATGTCTGCCCAGGGTGTTTTGCGCATACAGCTTGGCATATGCCAGTGAGGTTTGGATGGGTAAGACGGTCCCTTAACCCAGGAATAAATCACCCAAAGAAAAAACAATCAGTTTCTGGTTCCTAGCAAAGCAACATGGCAATTTGTACCAGTGAAGAAAACAACCCTCTACCAGGATCCTTCACAAAATGCATGATTTTCCCACACATTCTCTTCTAGCAGTAACAACAGCTCTTTGTATTCCTACTCATCGACTGGTCAGAAATAGCAGCCTTCTCACAACCTGGGCAATAAGAGACGAAATAAGGGGAACATGCCATTGTTAGATTTGTAAAAAGATAAATAAAAAGAAACTGTTTTACAAGTAACTGGCCAAAACAGAGTTTTTTTCAAAAGTTCTTAGTTGGGAAACCAAGAGGGGTTTTACGGAGTAGATGTCAGTTACTGGAATGTGTGGGTGGTTGATTGTCGCAAGCTGATTAATTTGTTGGCGTATCCTCAAGTCCCCCAACATGGCTGCCCTTGAAGAGTATTCGGAAGCTTCAGCTGGTCCAAAAGGCAGCAGCCTGTGCAGTTCTGTGAACGGGAGAGATTTGCAGATAAGATGGGATGGGATGGGATGGGATGGGATGGGAAGGGAAGGGAAGGGAAGGGAAGGGAAGGGAAGGGAAGGGAAGGGAGAGAAGGGAAGAGAAGAAAGAAAAGAGAAGAGAAGGGAAAGGAAAGGAAGGAACAAGAGAAGAAAACTTGTTGCCTTTTTCTGTGAAAACGGGCACACATTTAAAAAATTAATTTCTGATGCCTGCTTTTAAAAGAATCTATCTATCTATCTATCTATCTATCTATCTATCTATCTTACTCTACCCTACCCTACCCTACCCTACCCTACCCTATCCTATCCTATCCTATCCTATCCTATTGTTATGTATATAGTTTGGCGGGAAAGTTTGAACTTAATAGCCCTCAGCTGATTGGATGACCACCACAGCTACAGGGTATATAAGGAGAGCTGTTTCCTCAGGTGAGCTGCTGGATTCTCACTCTAATAAAGAGAGCTGTTGTCACTCACTGCCTGGCTTGCTGTGTCCTCATTGACCCAACTTAACATTGGCGACGAGAATGGGATTTGAGGCCAGAAGCCACAGAAAGAGCTGAAGCCACAAGCCGATAAGAAAGCTGAAACCCCGAATCCAGCCAGGTGAGCAAGCGGACTACCTGGAGAATCAACCGATGATGTCTGCCTACATACTGCCAGCACCTTTCAACCCAACGGAAGAAAAGTGGGGATCTGACATGTCCCACTTCAAATGCTTCCTGGTGGCCAGCGATCTACAGAGGCTGCCGGACGTGCGAAAGAAAGCCCTGTTCCTGAGCCACTGTGGACTCAAAGTGTTCAATATGGCTGAAGCCCTCTCGGAACTGAACTCGGTCCACACCATCTTGTGGCAAACGCTCCAGACGCTGCTGAAGGACCACTACGCGCCAATGTCACTGAAATAAGTCCAGCGGTACGAGTTCCGGCAACAAATGCAGCAGGAGGGGGAATCGATCAGTGAGTACGTCGCTGCCCTGTGCAAGGCTGCAAACCAGTGTGAGTACTGAGATCTAGATGAGATGCTCTTAGAGCAACTAATCTGTGAAGTGAGAGATATTCGCTTGCAGAGGAGGTTGCTCGCAAAGACGAATCTAACATTGAACATCGCACTGGACGAGGCAAGGGCTCAAGAATCCTCCACCAAGGTGGCCGAGAGACTACAGGGGACAACACAGGTCAGGATGGCACAGAGGTAGCCCCAGTTCATCAGGAGACCGTGTATACAGAGAGCGAGGGGGAGTCGATGAAGAGGTTCTGTCAAACTGAACAGTACCGCCAGGACTGGCGAGGTCACCGAGACGCCCGTGCGAGCTGTGGGGGACCCCATCTGCGACAGACCTGCAGGTTCTGAGATGCCATTTGCCAGCAATGCAATCAGAAGAGACACATCGCTAGAGTCTGCAGAGTCAAGCAGAGTCCCAACTACAAGCTGCGGAGCAACGCTAGCCAATCAGAGATGGCGCAGTGGAAAAAAAACCAATAAGAATGGTGGACACAGGAAGGGCGCAAAATCTGAGGACCTTGAAGCCTGCATCATTCGAATCAGCCGGACCTGCACATCCCTGGAGAGAAGACCTACATGACGGTCGAAATCGAGGGGCATGAATGCACAATGGAGATCAACACTGGATCCCCCATAATCATCATGTCCTGGGATAGGCTAAAGAAGGCCGTCCCCAGTATCCAGAAATGACACATACGGCACCAGTGGCTCAGACTGCGTGATTACCAGAGGAACCGCATCCCCGTGGAAGGAATCAGCAAGTTCTAGGTGGAGTATGGGGAATTTCAGGAGAGGCTTCCCCTCACTGTGGTCAGTGAAAAGCTTCCAAGCCTCCTGGGCATGGACTGATTCAGGGCCCTGGACATGGGATTCACCGGAGTCTGCAACGTGCAAAGCACCCTGAAAGACGACCTGATGCAGGAGTTCCAGGACATGTTCGACGAGCAGCTTGGCAAGTATGTGGGAACCCCTATCTCATTCAACCTTGACCCCAATATTGCCCCCATCCGGTTGAAGCCAAGGAGGATGCCATTCGCTCTAAAGCCGAAGATTGATATCGAACTGGACAAATTGATTAAACAAGGGGTGCTAGTGCCAGTCAATCATGCCTGGTGGGAGACCCCAGTAGTGACCCCAGTTAAACCTGATGGGTCTGTGCACATCTGCGCTGATTACAAATGTACGATCAATAAGGCTCTCCAGAAGAGCACTTACCCAGTTCCGATCGTACACCATCTGCTGCACTCCCTAGGACCCGGCAAGATCTTTGCAAAACTCAATCTTGCGCAGGCGTATCAGCAGTTGCCGGTAGATGGTGCTACCGTGGAAGCACAGACTATAGTAATGCACAGAGGTGCCTTCAAGTGTACCAGACTCCAATTTGGAGTCAGCATAGCCCCCGGACTGTTCCAGAGCACCATGGAGCAATTGTTATAGGGGATCCCCAGGGTGGTCCCATATTTTGATGATGTGCTTGTCACCGCTGAGGATGAACTACAGCTAGGGGGGAGATTAGACAAGTTCTAGAGAAGTTCAGAAGTGCAGGACTCTGAGTCAAACGCAACAAGTTCATGATCACAGTCTCTTCTGTGGAATTCTTGGAGTATCAGGTAGACGGAACCGGCATACACCCCACTGAGAGCAAGATTAGGGTGATCCAAGAGGCCCCCACTCCCAAAGACAAGGCGGGACTATAAGCGTTCCTGGGACTGTTGAATTTCTGTGCAATTTTCCTGAAAGACAAGGCAACAGTAGCTGAACCCTGCACAGACTGTTGGACAAGAAATCCACATGGGTATGGGGGAAGGCTGAGGCTACCGCATTTGCTGCTTTAAAGAAACTACTGTCGGCTGAGAGTTTTCTAATCCAGTACAACTCTGCACTTCCCCTTGTTCTAGTCTGTGATGCATCCCCATTCGGCGTGGGGGCTGTCCTGAGCCATAGACTACCGAACAGCCTAGAGGCACCCATCGCCTACTACTCCCAGACTCTTTCAAGCACCGAACGGAACTACAGTCAACTTGACAAGGAGGCCCTTGCAGCCATTTCAGGAGCCAAGAAGTTCCACAAGTACTTGTTTGGCAGAGACTTTGATCTCATCAGGGACCATTGCCCCCTTCTGGGGCTCATAGCAGGGGATCGCCCCATCCCAGCAGCCCTGTCTCCCAGGATGACACACTGGGCCATCTTCCTGGCAGTATACTCCTATCGCCTGATACATCGACCAGGGGTGAGCATGGGAAACGTCGATGCGCTCAGCCGTTGCCCATTACCGGACAGGGTAGAAGACCCCACACCAGGAATCCCCGTCCTGCTGATTGATGTCTTGGACTCGGGACCCATTACTTCAGCAGAGGTATGAGAGCTTCAACCAAAGACCACGTGCTTAAAAAAGTCACGAGTTGGGTCATGAGGGGGTGGCCGGAAAAGACTGAGGGCAGGGAATTCAAACATTTCACTAACAAAAGAGGCAAACTAACAATGCAAAAGGGTTGCCTATTGTGGGACGATTGGGTTATTGTTCCCTTGTGCCTAAGGGAAAAAGTTTTGAATCTGTTACATGAGGGGCACCCTGGGACTGTGAGGATGAAGGGGTTAGCTAGGAGCTATGTTTGGTGACCTCAAATGGTTAAGGACATCACTGAGTGGGTGGGGAAGTGCCAGCCCTGCCAAGAGTCTAGGCCAGATCCGCCTATAGCACCGGTACAGGAATGGGAGTGGCCTCAGGGTCCATGGTCCAGGATCCACATAGATTTTGCTGACCCATTCCATGAGCAGGTATTTATAGTCGTCATGGACGCATTCTCAAAGTGGCTGGAGATTAAATTTATGAAAACCACTACCACCGATGCAGTCATTGTTCGCCACCCATGGCTTACCAGACACCTTAGTTTCAGACAACGGGCTCCAGTTCACGGCCACGCAGTTTGAGGGATACTTGGTGGAGTTGGGGATCAGGCACGTACTCTCCGCCCCGTTTCATCCGGCGAGTAATGGATTGGTAGAGAGATTTGTGAGGACAGCTAAGGAAGCCATCTCACACCTAGGCCCCGGGGAGTGGTAGGAAAGGATATACCGATTCTTAATGGCCCAACACACCACACCATGCATTGCCACAGGCCGAAGCCCGGCGGAACTTCTAATGGGGAGAAAACTCTGAGGAGTCCTGGACAGGCTACACCTCAGCTATTCCCCAGACAACTTCAGAGGGAAAGACAGGAAGCTTAGGGAGTTCACAAAAGGGACTCCGGTATACGCAAGTAATTACAGGAAGGGGCCCCTTTGGAACACCGGAATAATTACTGAAGTAACCGGGCCCAAGTCTTATAGGGTAAACATGGGAGATGGGAAGATTTGGCACCGGCACATCGATCAGTTACGAAAGCGATTAGCTGCTGACACAGAAGAAATCTTCGAAGAATCACTCCCTAACTACCAACAGAACTCCAGGACTAATTCAAGCCTGAGTCAAGTGGAGGACTTAGCTGTCAGCCCTGAGATCCAGCGCCGCCCCATCGAGGAAAATCGACCAGCTGAAGAAATCGCCTCCCACAACGAATTCTCGGAGGTTCCATTGGTGGAGCAGGGAGAAACAGGGAGTTCCTCTGACCTGCTCGACACCACACCTCCGACTGAACTGCGCAGGTCAACTAGGGTGCGGACACGCCCTGATCACCTGAGAGACTACATATGCTAATGTCCACCCCAAATGACTTCTGGGAGGGGAGGAGCGTTATGTATATAGTTTGGTGGGAAAGTTTGAACTTAATAGCCCTCAGCTGATTGGATGACCACCACAGCTGCAGGGTATATAAGGAAAGCTGTTTCCCCAGGTGAGCTGCTGGATTCTCACTCTAATAAAGAGAGCTGTTGTCACTCACTGCCTGACTTGCTGTGTCCTCATTGACCCAGCTTAACACCTATGCTATGCTATGCTATGCTATGCTATGCTATGCTATGCTATGCTATGCTATGCTATGCTATGCTATGCTATGCTATGCTATGCTATGCTATGCTATGCTATGCTATCCTATCCTATCCTATCCTATCCTATCCTATCCTATCCTATCCTATCCTATCCTATCCTATCCTATCCTATCCAGTAGTGGGATGCTGCTGGTTTAACAACCGGTTCGGTGATCATGTGCTGCATGTGCACAGTTTTATAAATACTAACCTTCTGTGTTACCACTTGGGAGTAACACAGCTGAGGCATGGGAATCCGCTCTGCCACGCCAATCAGCTAAGAAGATAAAGGTCAGTAAAGTGCAGGGGCGCGTGGGCGGACCAATCTGATTGTTGGAGAGAACCGGTTCACTACCAGCTGATTGTCGGAGCTACCGGTTCACCAGAACCGGTCCGAACCAGTAGAATTCCACCCCTGTCTCTGTCTGCCTACCTGCCTGCCTGCCTGTCTGTCTGTCCGTCCATCCATCCATCCATTCATCCATCCCTGTTATTTTCCTGGAAGGTTCTAAAAACATGGTTTCATCAGTGGGCCTGGGAACCCCAGATTGATTCGGAGCTGATCCAATGGCTTGTATGATTGTGTTTGTTGCTGTTATGGAAGGGGAGGGGGCAGTGGTGGGTTGCCCCCGGTTCGGACCGGTTCGCAAGAACCGGTAGTAAAACCAGCGGGAGGCTCCGCCCACTGCCCCGCATGTCGTCATAGATGATCTGTGCATATGCGATCCCATTGCGAACTGGTAGTAAAGGTATGTAAAACCCACCCCTGGGAGGGGGTCTCTGGGATTTTTATATTGTTGATTTTTAATGCTGCCGACCACCTAGAGATGCCATGTTGTGAGTAGGGCGACCATGTAAATCTATTTAATCAATAATAAATAAATAAATGGGGCCCACAAACACTTTATCAGTTTGTTGCAAAAATCAAATTTCCTATTTAAATGTCTCCGGTACTTGGTGTAGACTAGTGTTTCCCAACTTTCAAATATTGGGAACTTCAACTCCCAGAATTTTCAGGAATGGCCTTTTTGACTGGGGAATTCTGGGTACTGAAGGCCACAAATCGGGTAGTTGGGGAACCTTGGTGGCGCAGCAGATTAAAGTACTGTTAAGCTGCCTACAATTCCTGCAAGTTCGAATCTCACCAGGCTCAAGGTTGACTCAACCTTCCATCGTTTTGAGGTAGGTAAAATGAGGACCCGGGTTGTGGGGACAATAAGCTGACTTTGTATAAAAAAGAACACCGCTTGGGGGGGGGCGCGTGAAAGCCCTACTAAGCAGGAATATACAAAAGTATGAAGGCTATTGCTTAACGCATTGTAAGCTACCCTGAGTCTCTGGAGAAGGGCGGCATATAAATTAAACAAATAAATAAATAAATAAACCTGGTCTGGAACTGAAATGGGTTGTATTGTTTACATGATTATGGGCAGAAGAATGAGGATGTGACTTTTAAGTACAGCAGTCATATTTTAGGACTCTTACACAGTCCTAAAATGTGCCTAAATAGGATGGCCCACCCATGATTTCCGCTACCGGTTGAGGTGAACCGGTCTGAACCAGCTGAACGCCACGTTCAGCTGGTTCAGACCGGTTCACCTCAACCGGTAGCGGAAATCATGGGTGGGCCATCCTATTTAGGCACATTTTTGAGGCTGGGTGCATGCGTGGAAGGCCGGCGCATGTGCAAACCAGGCACTCACACGGTGAACCAGAACATTGCAACATATTTACAGGTAGACCTTGATATATGTCCCAAATCTCTGTTGCTAAATGAGACAGTTAAACGAGCTTTGCCCCATTTTGAGATCTTTTCTTGCCACAGTTGTTAGGTGAATCACTGGAGTTGTTAAGTGAGTGCTACGTTTTGCTTGTCGGAAGGTTGCAAAAGGGGATCACATCAGGGGTGAAATCCAGAAGGTTCTGACAGGTTCTGGAGAACCGGTAGTAGAAATTTTGAGTAGTTTGGAGAACCGGCAAATACCACCCCTGGCTGGTCCCAGAGTGGGGAGGGAATGGAGATTTTGCAACATCCTTCCCCTGGAGTGGGGAGGGAATGGAGATTTTGCAACATCCTTCCCTTGCCACGCCCACCAACCCATTATTATTATTATTATTATTATTATTATTATTATTATTATTATTATTATTATTATTATTATTATTATTATTTCAATTTATAAACCGCCCTTCTCCTTGCGGACTCAGGGCGGTGAACAGCCAGAATAAAACATGGTACACAAAAGTTAAAAACAATTAAAAATTATTAAATATTATTTGGCCAAGAATTAAAACAACCCAATTTAAAATCAAATTCAAATTTAAAAACGGAGGATGGGATCAGGCTAGCCCAGCTAGATGGAATAAATGGGTTTTAAGGGCCCGACGAAAGGTCCGGAAATCTGGAATCCTGCGTATCTCCGGGGGTAGGTCATTCCAGAGGGCGGGCGCCGCCACAGAGAAGGCTCTCCCCCTGGGGGTCGCCAGCCGACACTGTCTGGCCGACGGCACCCGGAGGAGGCCCTCTCTGTGTGAGCGTACTGGCCGGTGGGAGGCTATTGGTTGCAGAAGGCGGTCCCGCAAGTACCGTGCCCACCAAGACACGCCCACAGAACCGGTAGTAAAAAAAAATTGGATTTCACCCCTGGATCACAAGTCTTAGTTGATAACCAGCTAAATATGAGCCAGCAGTGTGCAGCAGCATCTTAAAAAGCCAGTGTAATCCTAAATTGCATTAATAGAGGGATACAATCAAGATCAAGTGAGGTACTAATACCGCTCTATAAAGCCCTAGTAAGACCACACCTAGAATACTGCATCCAGTTTTGGTTACCGCACTATAAAAAAAGATGTTGAGACTCTAGAAAGAATGCAGAGAAGAGCAACCAGGATGATGAGGGGACTGGAGGCTAAAACATATGAAGAACGGTTGCAGGAACTGGGCATGGCTAGTCAAGTGAAGAGAAGAACCAGGGGAGACATGATAGCAGTCTTCCAATATTTGAAGGGTTATTAAAAAGAGGAAGGGGGTCATGGTATTTTCCAAAGCACCCGAAGGCCAGACAAGGAATAATGGATGGAAACTGAACAAGGAGAGGTTCAACCTGGAAATAAGGAGAAATGTTCTGACCACGAGAGCAATCAACCCATGGAACAGAAGTTGCCTTCAGAAGTTGTGAGAGCTTCATCACTGGAAGCTTTCAAGAAAAGACTGGACTACCATCTGTCAAAAATGGTGTAGGGTCTCCTGCTTCGGCAGAGGGTTTGACTAGATGACCTACCCTTCCAACTCTGTTAACCTGTATAAAAAGATCCCTCACAAAATGGCTGCCTTGATAGATGTTGACCTTCACAAAATGTCTTGATCAGAACACAATTTTTTTCTTCAATTCTTCTTTGCCATGTCTTACGATGGGCATTTTGTTTTTTTCCTGAGTAGATCGGTGCTTTCCAAACAAAGTTGAGACTATCCACTATTTTTTTTTTTTTACTTTTCGAAAAAGTTTCTCCGATCCCTATGGGCCAAGGAGCACCCTGGGAAATCAAGAGGATGCTAAATTACACTTTGCTTTTGCAACGAACTAATTTCACCTTCGCCGGCTTTCCCTGAGGGCTTGTTGGCTAATTGGTATTATCGAGCCAATTACGCCAACTCACACTGATATTTTGGGGGCCTGGCTGGCGCGCGGAAGTTAAATCTCAAGTTGGCAAAGTTACTTTGAAGTTACAACAGCCCCCCAGTGTATTCGCTTTGGCGGCTCCGCGATGCCTGTTCGGTTAATAATATGTTTCTGTAAAAAAAAAACAGATTCTAGCAAATTCTCCAGGGCTAAACTATCTCTAAAGTTTATCTAACTTAGAGAGAAAAAAAAAAAACCTAAAGTGTTTTTCCAACTTACTTTTACAAAGAGGTAGGCCACATTTGCCATACGTATACAACGTTCTACTCTTGGTATTCATAGTTTGTTCCCGTTAAAAAGGAGAAAAAAAATATAACTGTGGTATTTTTCTATCCTACTTGGGGCTTTGCAAACAGATAGCAGCTCGCTGTATTTTTTTTTTAAAGAGATAAAACAATCAGCACACAAACCCACAATTTCAATCACACAGCACGGGAAGCAAATCCGTTCAGGGTTAATTCTGTTAAGCCATCCGGAGTATCCGTGCAGCCAGAGGGGGTGGAGGGGGGGGCAAACAAATTTAAGAAATAGATAATAAATAAAATAAAATAAATAATGTTTGGGGAGTTTGAGAGTGAAATTATTCATGGCCAACTTGAGTTTGGTTTAAAAAAAAACAACACTTCAGCAAATAAACATTTCTTTCCAGAGGTTTTTTTTTTTTTTAAATTCAGGAGTGAAGGAATTGTTTGGCAATTATGGAAAAGTACTAGAAGCATCCGCAAACCACTGTCTTTTCGCCTCGTCCCTCCACTTGTCCTTGTGACATTTTCCCATCTTGGCTCACTGCAATCACAAAGTCAAAGAACTAGGCTGGAAACAGTGATGGGGTGGGGGGGACTTACATTTTCTAAGGGTATTTAAACCTTGAAAGTCACTCTCTTGCTAATAGCAATGGCAATATTATAGACCAGGGATGGCTAACCTTTTCTGGACCAAGTGCCCAAAGCGTGCGCGAATGCGCGGACCCGAATCCCCAAAATGGAGTGTGTGCACGCCCCCGCGCATGTGCTTGCTCCCCCCCATATGCCTCCGCCTCCCTGTGCATGCATGCATGGAGCACCCACATACACCCCACCCGCCTGCGCATGTATGTGCCCTCCGCTTGCGCCTCACCCACCCCCCTGCGCATTTGCAGCAGAGACCCGACAACTAGCTGGCTGGCGGGAGGCATGTGCGCACGTGTGGCAGAGCTGAACTGAGGTGACGGCTTGCGTGCCCAGAGAGAGGGCGCTGTGTGCCACCTGTGGCACTCATGCCGTAGGTTCACCATCCCAGGTATAGACTAGGAGTGGGTTCTACCGATTCTGTGGGCGTGGCTTGATGGTCATGTGACAATTCTTTAGGATTTAGCAGAGGTACTGGTCTACCAGGCTTTTAACTGCTTGCAGAACTGTACCGATCTACTCATGTATTTTTGCAGGCACTGATCTACTCATGTATTTTTGCAGGCACCGGTCTACTCATTTGTTTTCTTTTAACACTGATCAGCTGTAGGGCGGCACTTTGAAGCCTCACAGCAAGAGTTTAAACAGTTTTTTTCCCTTTAGCCATCAGCTGGGACTCAGGAAGCAGCAATAGATTGGGGATGGGGCCAAATAAAAGGTAAGAATAACGTGGGTGGGAGGGGTGCGTGGGAGGCAGAACCGGTTCAGTGACATCATATTGTCGCTGCTACTGGCTCGAGAGAACCGGGCCGAACCGGGAGGAACCCACCACTGGTATAGACTTATATACTGCTTCATCGTGCTTTACTGTCGTCTCTAAGCGGTTTAGAGAGCCAACGTATTTCCCCCCAAACAATCTGGATCATCATTTTACTGACCTCAGAAGGATGGAAGGCTGAGTCAATCCTGAGCCAGTCAGAGTCGAACTCCTGGCAGTGAGCAGAGTTAGCCGGCCATATGGCATTCGAACCACTGCACCACCATGGGTCTAATCATTTGTACTGAGCTGTAAAGCGAGGTTTATGGGCAACTTTTAAGTTGTGCAGACCTCAACTCCCAGCACGGTGGCTGGGAAATTCTGAGAGTTCAAGTCCATACATCTTAAAGTTATGAAGATTGAGAAACATTGTTTTACGGCAGGGCTGTCAAAACTCGCGGCCCACAGGCCAGTGATGGGTTTGAAAAATTTTTTACTACCGGTTTGAACCGCTGAAGTGCCTTTCAATTAACAAGCTCAGCATCTTAGCCACTGAGTCACCAAGTCCCTTAATAAACAAATACCAAGGTACAAAGATATTCTTGGCTAGCTGTACTTACTGGTATGTGTGCTTTTCTCTGATTAGGTAGCCCTCACAACTCACAGCCGTTTGTTTTGTAATTGTTTGAAGTTACAACGGCACGGAAAAAAGTGACTTATGACTATTTTTCACACTTACGACCGTTGCAGCATTCCCCATGGTCATGTGATCCAAATCCAGACCCTTGGCATGTATTTATGACGGTGGCGATCATGCCAACACCATTCGCAACCTTCCCAGCCAGCTTCTGACAAAATCAACGATTCGCTTAACGACGGTGGCAAGAAGGGTCGTAAAATGGAGCAAAACCCACTTAACAACTGTCTTGCTTAGCAATGCAAATTCTAGGCTCAATTGTGGTTGTAAGTCGAGGAGTATCTGTATAGGAATCGACTCGGAGAGCATTGGTGCAAATTAGACTGAAAATTATCTCACAATTAGACTTAAGTCAAGACATTTCCCCATATTTTGTCTGTCTCCTTTCCTCTTCTTAAGAATGGCTGGGGATCTAATGGTTGCTAGATTACTACACTGCTAAGGATACTAATCAGTGGTGAAATGTAAAATTTGTTACTACCGGTTCTGTCGGCGTGGCTTGGTGGGGGGGGGGGGGTAATGTGACTGGGTGGGAGTGGCCAACTTTTTTTTTTTACTTTTAAAAGCATTTTTTCGGACGAAGAGGTTGTAGAAAAAATGCTTTTAAATGTAAAAAAAAAAGCCTCTGATGATTGTGTGGATCAGCTGGGCATGGGGGGGCGGGCAGGGATTTTTGTTACCGGTTTTCCGAACCACCCGCTGCCATCGCTACCGGATTGGGTGATCCGGTCCAAACTGGGAGCATTTCACCTCAGTACTAATCCAAATTAAAATATATCTGAAAGGCTGGATGGCTACCCAGCCTCTGTTGGATCCCAAACAATGAAGTAGAAACCACAAATTCCCTGGATAATTGTTTATAATTGGTTCCACCACCAAATTTGTTACGGTTAGGACGTTTTTCATGAAGTTTGTCCAGAATCATGCTTCCTGCAATTTAAGATGATGTTTCTGTGTCAGCAGAGAACAAAACTAATCCTTATGATATGTCCTCATATAACTTTAAAAAATACAGCCATATCGATCCTTCTCGGTCATCGTTTTTCGACGCTATTTATTTTCCTGATTTTTCTCCTCATTCTTCTTGGCTTTCTCTCAAACTGTTCCAGTTAGGTTTCTATTTTATTTTATTTTTTTAAATGAGGTGCCAAGGACATACTACTCCAAAAGGGAGGGAGTCAGACCAAGGTAAAAAATAGAGCAGAATTATTCCTTTCTGAGGTGTGGAAACCTAATTCCACTTTTTAGAAGGCAAGACTTATAGTCAACTTGTGATCTATAACAATTCCAAAATCCTTTTCCAACGTTACATTTGATTCCTGTTTCCCATACAGGCAGTGCACAATTTATGACTATAATTGGATAACCATTTGTCGAATGACTGAGGCAAAGAGGCAGTCCCGGAACAAGCGAAATCTGGGTTAGTCCCTTGAGACTGAGGAATATCAATGATTTGTCGGAAATGGTATATGATGGCTAAACTTTTTGCCGTCGCATGCCAAAAGCAGGAGAAGCGGGGGGGGGGAGGTCACGCACCCATAATTCAATGCACCCCGCCCCTACACACATGCGCATACGACCCCCTCCCCTTTTGGCACATTATGGCCCAGTGGGCTCGGTAGGCCAGTTTTTCGCCCTCCCCAGGCTCCAAAGTCTTTCTAGAGCCTGGGAAGGGCAAAAATGGCCTCCTCCCCGCCACCCCCTGGAGGCCCTCTGGAGGCTGGAAATGGCCCATTTTCTGACTTCCGGTGGGCCCAGAAGGCCCGAAAAATCAGCTGGCCAGCACACACATGCACACTGGAGCTGAGCTACGGCAACGCTCATGTGCCCACAGATATGGCACTGCATGCCACCTGTGGCACACGTCCCATAAGTTTGCTGTCACAGGTATGCCTAAGCAGAGGGTTGGACTAGAAGACCTCCAAGGTCCCTTCCAACTGTTTTATTCTATTCTAATTGAGCCCCAAATTTCTGTTGCTAGGCGAGACAGTTGGTAAGTAAATTTTGCCCCATTTATGACCTGTTTTACCACAGTTGTTAAGCGAATCCCTTAAATTGCTAAGTGAATCATTCAGCTATTAAGCGAATCCTGCTTCCCACATTGAGTTGGCTTGTTAGAAGTTGCCTGAGAAGGTACAAAAGGCAAACAAATGATTTTGGGACAGTGCAGTTGTCACAAATACAGTTGTGACAGTACAACTGTAGTCAAGCACCAAATTTTGATCATGTGACTAACAGTCTCAAATGTGAAAATCAGTCAAAAGTCAGTTTTATCAGTGCTGTTGGCACTTCAAACGGTCAATGTCTATGGGGATTCTCAGTCATCCAGGTCCCACTAAACAAATGGTTGTAAGTCGAGGACTACCTCTAGTAATAAAAATAACAATTTAGTCGTAACAGAGTAACCAGGTTCACAGATCGAACTATGGTTTTGTTTCACAATGATTTATTGACTAAATAACAATTGGCTGTATTTGCATGCCATGTTAAGTCACAAACCACACTAAGCAGGAGAAAAATCCAGCAGGTTCTGGAGAACCGGTAGCGGAAAGTTTGAGTAGTTTGGAGAACTGGCAAATATCACCTCTGGCTGGCCCCAGAGTGGGGTGGCAATGGAGATTTTGCAATATCCTTCCTCCAGGGGTGGGGAGGGAATGGGGATTTTGGAGTATCCTTCCCCTGGAGTGAGGTGGGAATGGAGATTTTGGAGTATCCTTCCCCTGCCACGCCCATCAAGTCACGCCCACAGAACCGGTAGTAAAAAAAATTGAATTTCACCACTGACACTAAGCCCTAAACCTTGCTAGTATACAAGGTGAGAAATCTGTACAATACTATTGTTTGAAGTCCTAATGTCACAAAATAATGATGAAGTTGGCATGTTTTTCAGAATCAGGACCCGAACTAGAGAAAAAAAAAAGAATAATAGGGATCTGTAACTATGGTAGTTAGCAGGAATTCAGATGCTCACTAGATGGCAACAATTAGTTTATTGTCCTTTGATGATCTAGCCCCAGAGATACCAATGATCTCAGACCTTCGGACTTTTCATCGGGCCCTAAAAACTTACTTTTTTCAGTTAGCTGGGCTGGCCTGATTTTATGTTGATTTTAAAGTTTGATACTGATTTTAATTGAAATGTTTTAAATTATGAGCCAAATTTATTCAATTACTTTTAAAATCATTTTAACTTTTGTGTACAAATGTTTTTACTCTGGCTGTTCACCGCCCTGAATCCGATAGGAGAAGGGCGGTATATAAATCTAATAAAATATAAAAGATAGAAGATAAAGATGACATCTAGAGATCATTTCATGGACTAGGTATGGTTGCCCTAACTAAAGCTAAACTAAGTTTATATTTATATTATATTATATTATATTTATATTTATTTATATAATATATTTATATTATATTATATTTATATTTATATTATATTATATTTATATTTATATTATAAACTAAGTTTATATTTAGATGTACTCATTTTATATGTTTATGGCTATGTTTTCTTATTTTTTTATATCCATTTATTTGTGCCATTTTTTCCATGTGTCCATGTCTATGTCTATACTGATCCTTGTTTCCTTGTACTTGTTGAATAAATGAATAAATAAAGAATGAATGAATGAATGAATGAATGAATGAATGAATGTTGGGTTTTTTGGTCTTTAGCTTTTTAGCCAGCTATTTATTCCCATCTCAAATGCTGCCTAGAAAGGAAGCAGAACTGGGCAAGAAGAATCAAGAAGACAAGCCAACTTCATTGCTAGCAGACTATTTTTTTAAAAACTCAGTTTATAAACTGAGTTTTATGAGATTTCTGCCCTTTCATTCAGTTGCAGACGGGGCAGAAACAAGCAACCTCCATCCTTAATATATAAAGCAAGGCAAACTTCAGAGGGTGAGTAGCCACTTAAAAAAACAATTTTTTTACAGGTCCTCGACTTATGACCACAATTGAGCCCAGGATTTCCGTTGCTAAGTGAAACATTTGTTAAGCGAGCTTTGCCCCATTTTATGACCTTTCATGCCACAGTTGTTAAGCGAACAACTGCAGTTGTTAAGTTAGGAACATGGTGATCTGTCCCCCCTACAGATACCCTCAAAAACACAGCCAGTCGAGGGTTAAAGAAGCACTTGGCACACACCCCAGTTCTTATCTCTAACTTGGCAGCGATATGCACACCGTCTGCCAAGTGCTTTAATAGTACACAGAAAGAAAATCACAACAAATATTCAGCAAAGTCTCTGATCAGCTTCAGCTGTTAGCTCCAATGACTATCCGATTGAGTATTTGTTCATCACAGAGATCATTAACCACCACCCTGTCTTATATAGCCTCTGGGTGTGGTCCAGTGACTCATTGGTCCTGTGACTCAAGTCCAGTGACTCAGGTCTATTCCCTTGTGCGTCTCCGCAGCTGCTGTAAGCGTTTATCTCGCCTTCTTTGACGTGCGTCCAGGAATGACGTCTCTCCCTCACTCTTATCTGAGACACCTGTTTCCCCACTACTTTGCTCTCTTTCAGCTGGCACCTGAGACAGTGCTGGGGGGGGGGCTGGGAGATCTGGCTGGCTCCTCTTCCTCATGCTCAGAGCTTCCTTCCTCCAATGGGATAGGCTCAGAGGACGGGGCCACAACACATGGTTGTTCAGTGAATTTGGCTTCCCTGTCGACTTTTGTTGTCAGAAGGTCGCAAAAAGTGATCGCATGACTCCAGGACGCTGCAGCCGTCATAAACATGAGTCAGTTGCCAAGCGTCTGAATTTTGATCAAATGAGCACGGAGATGCTGCAACAGTCGTAAGAAAAATGGTCAGAAACCACTTTTTTCAGTGCCATTGTAATTTTGAATGGTCACTAAATGAACTGTTGTAAATCAAGGGCTACCTGTATTCTCTATTGCTGAGTACTATTAGACTAGACTGAGGATCATTTCTCAGCTCCTCAAATAATCACTCTGTTTTAGTAAGGCAATGGTGTAGTGTCTCCTGTGGTTGGGGGGGGGGGGTTGGACTAGATGACCTACAAGATCCCTTCCTACTCCTGTTAATCTGTTAATCAACCTCAGCATCTTTTAAGAGATGTGGATTCCAACTCCCAGAATTCCGCAGCCGGCATGCTTTGTAAACCATGATTTATGGCTTAGTACAGTGTTTTTCAACCTTGGTTACTTGAAGAAGCATGGGCTTCAACTCCCAGAATTCCGCAGCCGGCATGCTTTGTAAACCATGATTTATGGCTTAGTACAGTGTTTTTCAACCTTGGTTACTTGAAGAAGCGCGGACTCCAACTCCCAGAATTCCGCAGCCGGCATGCTTTGTAAACCATGATTTATGGCTTATTACAGTGTTTTTCAACCTTTTGCTGCTTGAAAAAGCATGGGCTTTAACTCCCAGAATTCCACAGCAGGCATGCTTTGTAAACCATGATTTATGGCTTAGAACAGTGTTTCTCAACCTTTTGCCGCTTAAAAAAGCATGGGCTTCAACTCCCAGAATTCCGCAGCCGGCATGCTTTGTAAACCATGATTTATGGCTTAGAACAGTGTTTCTCAACCTTTTGCTGCTTGAAAAAGCATGGGCTTTAACTCCCAGAATTCCACAGCAGGCATGCTTTGTAAACCATGATTTATGGCTTAGAACAGTGTTTCTCAACCTTTTGCCGCTTAAAAAAGCATGGGCTTCAACTCCCAGAATTCCGCAGCCGGCATGCTTTGTAAACCATGATTTATGGCTTAGTACAGTGTTTCTCAACCTTTTGCCGCTTGAAGCATGGACTCCAACTCCCAGAATTCCACAGCAGGCATGCTTTGTAAACCATGATTTATGGCTTAGTACAGTGTTTTTCAACCTTGGATACTTGAAGAAGTGTGGACTCCAACTCCCAGAATTCTGCAGCCGGCATGCTTTGTAAACCATGATTTATGGCTTAGTACAGTGTTTCTCAACCTTTTGCCGCTTGAAGCATGGGCTTCAACTCCCAGAATTCTGCAGCCGGCATGCTTTGTAAACCATTATTTGTGGCTTAGTACAGTGTTTCTCAACCTTTTGCCGCTTGAAGAAGTATAGGCTTCAACTCCCAGAATTCCACAGCAGGCATGCTTTGTAAACCATGATTTATGGCTTAGTACAGTGTTTTTCAACCTTGGTTACTTGAAGAAGTGTGGACTCCAACTCCCAGAATTCCGCAGCCGACATGCTTTGTAAATGATGATTTATGGCTTAGTACAGTGTTTCTCAAACTTGGTTACTTGAAGAAGCATGGGCTTCAACTCCCAGAATTCCGCAGCCGGCATGCTTTGTAAACCATGATTTATGGCTTAGTACAGTGTTTTTCAACCTTGGTTACTTGAAGAAGTGTGGACTCCAACTCCCAGAATTCCGCAGCCGGCATGCTTTGTAAACCATGATTTATGGCTTAGTACAGTGTTTCTTAACCTTTTGCTGCTTGAAAAAGCATCAGCTTCAACTCCCAGAATTCCGCAGCCGGCATGCTTTGTAAACCATGATTTATGGTTTAGTACAGTGTTTCTGAATATTTTGCTGCTTGAAGAAGCATGGACTTCAACTCCCAGAATTCTGCAGCTGGCATGTTTTGTAAACCATTATTTATGGCTTAATACAGTGTTTTTTAACTTTGGGTACTTGAAGAAGCATGGACTTCAGCTCCCAGAATTCCCCTACCAGCATGGCTGACTGGGGAATTCTGGGAGTTGAAGTCCACACCTCTTCAGGTGGCCAAGATGGAGAACCATTGGCTTAGCACATTACACAAGCTCAACCTATGATGGTTTATTCCCTAATTTGTGGCTTAACTTTTGGGAGTGTGTGTGTAGAATCCAGTCTCTATCTGTCCCCATCCCATAATTTGTCCTTCCATCTAGCCAGGCTGCCTTGCCGCTCCTTTTTGGCTCACTCCCCAAACAGCGAGGCTGGCCTGGACCACTTGTTCACCATAGAAACTATCCGAGCCGCAGAGGCTGACGGGAACTGAAGTCCTCTAAGCGTAGGGAGGGAGGCAGGGTGGGGCTAGCCATTTTGAGCGGTTCGCCCTTGGCGTTGCCATAGCAGCGGAAAGCCGTCTCTCGACCGACTTCCGGCTTTTCCCACCGGAAGACGGCCGCATGGAGTTTAGGCACCGCGGGGCTGAAAAATCCTGGAGGCTCGAATAGGTGGCGCCGAAAGTCTGACCATAGAGTCGCGGCATTCGAGAGACTGTAAGTTAAAAAAAAAAAAAAGCAAGGTAGGGTTTCCGCTTCCGTCTCGCGACCGCTTCCGTGTTTGGGCGTGATGGAGTCGGTCCTGAGCGAAGTGGTGGCGTCGGAGGATCTAAAAGTGAGTGACAGCTGCCTGGTCCTGAACCAGCGTGGCCGGTGGAGGTCTCCGAGTTCAGGAGCAGTCTATCTTGGGTTGCTAAGCTGGAAAACGTGGTGTGGTGGTGGAAGGTTGGGTGTTCCCCCTTCCAGCCACTCCCTCCAGGGGGAAATTCTGGGCTTGGGGTCCAGCAGAACTATTTATTTAACAGTCACAGAGTTGGAAGGGACCTTGGAGGTCATCTAGTCCAACCCCCTGCTCACCCAAGAGACCTGGACTAGGGAT
The DNA here is from genome assembly GCA_038048745.1 of Coluber constrictor foxii. Lineage (NCBI taxonomy): Eukaryota > Metazoa > Chordata > Lepidosauria > Squamata > Colubridae > Coluber > Coluber constrictor. The sequence goes on along the minus strand of CM075961.1, from coordinate 33,897,727 downwards.
TCTAACAATACATGTTAGCATTTCTCCTAAATGAATAGGAATAATAGGAATAGGATGAAAATGAGACCCAGAAATAAGAAGTTTAATACATGAAATTGCAGTAGTCGGAACATTTGGGTTAAGATATATAGTTAATTGGTTTCTACTAATACGTTATTGAATTGTATTATTGGGACTAAGTTGATAAAAGAATCATTGGTGACTAGAAGAAGAGAATTTAAGGAAATAATTGGGGATTGTGCTATCTTATGTGAATCTAAATTTAGGGGTTCAAATTTTAAGGAGGGAAAAGAAAAAATTGAGCTCTAATAGGATGAGAAGCCAAGATGAAGGGTAATATTGGTTTTTTAAAATTAAAGAGAAAAAAATGCTATGAGAAAAATTGGACATATCAAATTGTGTTAAAGATGAACAAAAATCTGTACAAATTTAAGACCGGGCCAATATTCTGTTCAGATAAGATGTACTGTATGTTTGTTTGTGTGTTTAAAAAAATAAAAAAAAGCTTTACAAAAAAAAAGGAATAGAATGGAATGGAATGGAGTAGAATATAACATATATAGAATAGAATAGAATAGAAAATATATAGAATAGAATAGAAAAGAGACGAGAGAAGAGAAGAGAATAGAAAATATGGAATGGAATGGAATAAAATAGGAAAGAGACTAGACAGAATAGAATAGAATAGAATAGAATAGAATAGAATAGAATAGAATAGAATAGAATAGAATAGAATAGAATAGAATAGAACAGAACAGAACAGAACAGAACAGAACAGAACAGAACAGAACAGAACAGAACAGAACAGAACAGAACAGAACAGAACAGAACAGAACAGGTTATTGGCCAAGTGTGATTGGACACACGAGGAATTTATTTTGGTGCATATGGTCTCAGTGTACATAAAAAGAAAAGATACATTTGTTCAGAATCATAAGGTACAACGCTTAATGATAGTCACAGGGTACAAATAAGCAATCCGGAAACAATATCAATATAAATCGTAAGGATACAAGCAACAAAGTTACAGCCGTAAAGTCATAAATGGAAGGAGATGGGTGATGGGAACGGTGAGAAGATTAATAGTAATGCAGACTTAGTAAATAGTTTGACGGTGTTGAGGGAAAATGAGTAAAGCACAATAAAATATAAATGTTAAAAAGATATATTTTCAAAAGTCCAAACAGGGTTATCCTTGCTTGGTTGGTCGTTAGGCTCGACTAGATGTCCTCATGGGCCTCTTTCATTAGGGTTAAATATGTCTCTGCTTAACCTTTATAAGGCTTTCAAATGTGCTTAGTCCTTTATTCCTTTCCATATACCTTTTTTTTTTCTTTTTCTTCTCTGGGCTTTTTTTCATGTTCCTTCCCTTTCGATTTACAGGTAGTCCTTGGCTTAGATAAGTGACCTGTTCCAAGTTACGCCGGCACGGCAAAAAGTCACGTGACGGGGTTTTTTTCCCACACTTAAAACAACCATTGTGGTCACATGATCAAAATTCACGTCCTTGGCAGCTGACTCATATTTACGACGGTTGCAGTGCCTGATGGCACGGGACCACGTTTTACGACCTCCTGTCGAGCAAAGTAAACGGGAAAGCTAGATTCACTCAGCCACTCTGGGAAGAAAGGTCATTAAATGGGGCAAAATTCACAGAACTGTCTCGCTTAACAACAGAAATGTTGGGCTCAATTGTGGCCGTAACTCGAGGACTATAGTTTCCTATAGTTCTATAGTTTATAGACTATAGTTTTTTTGTTTGCTGTGCAATAATCCTAATTTGATGGGATAAGTCAGGAGAAATCCAATGTGAATTGGGAGATTGGCCCTAAATCCTTTACAACTTGTAAAACAGACATGCAGAGCGTTTTCTAGTCTTCAGCAATTTATTTATTTGGCTTATTTATTTATTGGGCTTTTAATCCCACCTTTATTTCTTTGTAAACAACTCAAGGTGGCAAACATACGAAATGCAGGCAGTCCTCAATTTACAACAGTTCATTTAATGACCAAAGTTACAACAGCATTGGAAAAAAAATGACTGATGACCGTTTTTCACACTTAACGACCATTTTTTCACACTTACGACCTTTCCGGCGTCCCTATGGTCATGTGATCAAAATTCAGACGCTTGGCAACCGGTTCGTATTTATGACGGTTGATCCCCTTTTGCGACCTTCTGAGAAGCGAAGTCAACAGGGAAAGCAGATTCACTTAATTTGTTACTAACCTACCAAATGCAACATTTCACTTAAACAACAGTGGCAGGAAAAGTCATAAAATGGGGCAAAACTCACTTCAGTGTTTCACTTAGAAACATGAATGTTGGACTCAATTATGGACGTAACTCGAGGACTACCTGTACTAGCAACTTCTTCAGCAAAGGTCAGCGGTGCTCAGCATTCCCCTGATCAAACCTACTTTTTCCCCCTATAGCCTGGGACTAGAAAAAGTAAAATGCATATAGAATACAATACAGTGCAGTGCAGTGCAGTGCAATGCAGTGCAATGCAATGCAAATTCAATGCAATGCAATGCAAATTCAATGCAAATTCAATGCAAATTTAATGCAAATTTAATGCAAATTCAGTTGAATTCTTTATTGGTCAAGTGTGATTGGACACCCAAAGACTTTGTCTTTGGTGCATATACTCTCACTGTACATAAAAAAAAAGATACATTCATTAATCATAAGGTACAACACTTAATGATAGTCATAGGATAGAAATAAGCAATCAAATCATACTAGGAAACAATATAAATTGTAAGGATATAGCAATAAGTACAGTTATGCAATAGAATAGAATAGAAAGGAATAGGAGTAGGATTAGGAATAGGAGTAGGAGTAGAAGTAGGAATAGGAGTAGGAATAGGAATAGGAATAGAATATGTTATTGGCCAAGTGTGATTGAACACACAAGGAGTTTATCTTGGTGCATATGCTCTCAGTGTACATAAAAAGAAAAGATACATTCATTAATCATAAGGTACAGCACTTAATGATACTCATAGGATTGAAATAAGCAATCAAATCATACTAGGAAACAATATAAATTGTAAGGATACAGCAACAAGTTACAGTCATGCAATAGAATAGAATAGAAAGGAATAGGAATAGGAATAGGAATAGAATATGTTATTGGCCAAGTGTGATTGAACACACAAGGAGTTTATCTTGGTGCATATGGTCTCAGTGTACATAAAAAGAAAAGATACATTTGTTAAGAATCTTAAGGCACAACACTTAATGATAGTCACAGGGTACAAATAAGCAATCCGGAAACAATATCAATATAAATCGTAAGGATACAAGCAACAAAGTTACAGCCATACAGTCATAAGTGGAAGGAGGTGGGTGATAGGAACGGTGAGAAGATTAATAGTAATAGTCATGCAGGCTTATTGAATAGTTTGACAGTGCTGAGGGAATTATTTGTTTAGCAGAGTGATGGCGTTCGGGGGAAAAAACTGTCCTTGTGTCTAGTTGTTCCGGTGTGCAGTGCTCCGTAGTGTCGTTTTGAGGGTAGGAGTTGAAACAGTTTGTGTCCTGGATGCGAGGGGGTCTGTAAATATTTTCACAGCCCTCTTTTTGACTCATGCAGTAAACAGGTCCTCAATGGAAGGCAGGTTGGTAGCCATTGTTTTTTCTGCAGTTCTCATTATCCTCTGAAGTCTGTGCCTGTCTTGTTGGGTTGTAGAACCGAACCAGACAGTTATGGAGGTGCAGACGACAGACTCAATCATTCCTCTGTAGAACTGGATCAGCAGCTCCTTGGGCAGTTTGAGCTTCCTGAGTTGGCGCAGAAAGAACATTCTTTGTTGTGCTTTTTTGATGACGTTTTTGATGTTAGGTGTCCATTTTAGGCCTTGAGATATGATAGAACCTAGAAATTTTATTTTAAATTTTAAAATAAAATAAAACAAAATATTAAATGTGAGTGGAGATGGACAAGGGACTCTTGCTTTTGCATCAAAACTGTTATGCTGAGGCTAAGATAAGTGTCAGTAGCAACTCAACTTTCTGACAACTGATAAGCTCACATCGTTAGAACTAAACACATTACTCGAATGGTTGAGGTTACACCATAATGTTTACGCGCCAGAAACAAAAATACATCGCTGTATTAGTCACTCCCATCTCTAGGGGGCGGTGCTCATCTCTGTTTCAAAGCCAAAGAGCCAGCGCTGTCCGAAGACGTCTCCGTGGTCATGTGGCCAGCATGACTAAATGCCAAAGGTGCAGAGAACGCTGCTACCTTCCACCAAAGGTGGTCCCTATTTTCCTATTTGCATTTTTTTTTACATACTTTCAAACTGCTAGGTTGGCAGAAGCTGGGGCAACTAACGGGAGCTCACCCCGTTACGCGGCCCTAGGGATTCGAACCGCTGAACTGCCGACCTTTCGATCGACAAGCTCGGCGTCTTAGCCACTGAGCCACCACGTCCCTCTTAGTTCACTAGCAACCGAATAAAAATAATAACTACGTGTGTCACTGTTAGGGGGGGTCAAAAGCAGTGTCATTTAATAGTGCTGAGAAGACATTTGAAAGTCACCTGAATTTCTTCCTTTTTTTTTTTAATTTGATTTATATGCCGCCCTTCTCCGGAGACTCAGGGCGGCTTACAGTGCATTAAGCAATAGCCTTCATACTTTTGTATATATTTATACAAAGTCAGCTTATTGCCCCCACAAACTGGGTCCTCAATTTACCCACCTTAGAAAGGATGGAAGGCTTGAGTCGACCTTGAGCCTGGCTAGGATTGAACTTGCAGAATTACAGGCAGCTGGATGTTAATTGCTGCCTTTAGTAGGAGGCATTAGCCCCCTACGCTACTCAGGCTTTGAGTTTCGGGGTCTTCCTTAATCAGCTGAATCTGAGTTACTGAAAGGAAAAGTATAGGATCAGTTGGTTTGGGGGTCCCCCCCACCGTTTCTTGTTCTTTAATGGATAGAAAGAAATTAACCTCGATAACAAGCTGAATTGGGAGATTTATTTCTCTAGGTGGCATTCTTCAATTACTTCGTTTTTCGAAGCCTAGCTTTAAATTATCCCGTATTCAGCCATGTTTTTTGCCTAACATTAGCTTTATAACTCGCTCATGGGCAGCTGCTGCTACCCTTTTTTTCCCGAAAATAAGACATCCCCTGATAATAAACCCAATCAAGCTTTTGAGCGTATGCGCTAAAATAAGCCACCACCCCCGAAAATAAGCCCTCTCCAAAAAAATATTTAAATGCAGAGCTGGAAATCAGGCAAGACGGCAAGAAGGAGCCCCACCTTGCTCCATGCGCCCCAAAATAATAAGACCTCTCCGAAAATAAGACCGAGCGCTTATTTCAGGGTTCAAAAAAAATATAAGGCAGGATCTTATTTTCGGGGAAACACGGTACAGAGTAGGCCGACGATGCATAGAGCTTTACCTGTTGAATTGGATCAGAATGACAGTGAGAATTTGGATTTTTTTTAATTTCAAAATTTTAAGCAGAACAAAAAGATACTGAGACTCAAAAAAACGATCCTGAATGCTAAATGTTAAAAGCCTGAATGTTTTTTTTTTTTAAAGTAGGAACTGAGACAGTTCCACTAGGGGGCAGCCAATTATTTTGATGAACTTTTTGATATATTTACAGTATCAGCATAACTATAGCTCAGTACACAGAAATGTTTTGCTATAGGTTATTTTTCAGACGAGTTTCTGACAGCTTAATTATCTCACTACAGTTTAAGAAATGTGACATATATTTGCAATCATTGCGGCTGGGAACTGAAGGACATGCTTCCAAATGTTTTGTATTTTATTTAGTCATAAGATTTTTATCCCAGCTTTCCTCCATGGACTCAAGATGATTTACATAGCCTTTGTTCCTCTAAATAGAATAGAATTCTTTATTGGCCAAGGGTGATTGGACACACAAAGAATTTGTCTTTGGTGCATATGCTCTCGGTGTACATAAAAGAAAAGATACGTTTGTCAAGAATCATAAGGTACAACGCTTAATGATAGTCATAGGGAAAAAATAAGCACTCAAATCCTATTAGTCAATATAAATCTTAAAGATGCCAGCAACAAGGTTACAGTCATAAGTGGGAGGAGATGGGTGATAGAACGATGAGAAGATTAATAGTAATGCAGACTTGGTGAATAGCTTGACGGTTTTGAGGGAAGTATTCGTTTAGCAGAAAATTTAGCAAATTTTCCCAACAACAACCCTGTGAGGTAGGTTGAACTGGGAGAAAGTAACAGATAAGTTACTCAGTAAGTTCTCATGACAGAGGTTGCCTGAGTTTGAACCTGAGTAGCAAGTGCCAGTCCAAAATCTTAACTACTGGCTCTTCAGTTGAGCTTCTACAGCTCCAGCTATTTGGCAGATTGAAAGTCAATTTTTGTCTAGTGCAGTGGTGTCAAACACAAGGCCCGTGGGCTGCATTCGGCCTACAATGTGGTCAGATCCCGCCGGTGGGGCCGTCCTGCAAAACGTAAGGGGCCGTCCTGCGTCGCTTCAACCCGGTGTGCCCTATGCGAAGAGGAAGCATCGGGCTGCGTGGCTTCGGCCCGGTCTACCCAGTGTGAAAATGAAACATGCCAGTAGTTTAGGGAGTGGCATCAATCTGGCCACACCCACCCAGTCGGCCACACCCACCCGGCGCCCTGAGGTCAACCATAGCCCTGATGCGGCTTCAGTGAAATTGTGTTTGACACCCCTGGTCTAGTGATTAAGATAACCAGGCTAGAAACCAGGAGACTGTGAGTTCTAGTCCCGCCTTAGGTATGAAAGTTGTCTGGATGATTTTGGGCCAATCAACCAGGAGACTGTGAGTTCTAGTCCAAGTTTAGGCATGAAAACTGGCTGGGTGACTTTGAACCAATCACCAGGAGACTATGAGTTCTAGTCCTACGTTTGGCATAAAACCTGGCTGGGTGGCTTTGAGCCAATCACCAGGAGGCCGTGAGTTCTCGTCCAACCTTAGGCATGAAAGCTGGCTAGGTAATTTGGGGCAAATCACCAGGATAATGTGAGTTCTAGTCCTGCCTTAGGCATGATATCCAGCTGACTGACTTTGGGCCAGTCACACACTTTTAGCCCAACACATTTCACAGAATAATTGTTGTGAGGAACAACAGAAGGAGGAAGTAATAGTATCTATGTTTTCCACCTTGAGTTAAAGTAATAAAGGCAGGATTAGAAAAACAAACTAATACATTATTGTGGCATCTGTCCTCAGCTTATTATTTGCTTGCTCCTGAATTCGTTTCGGCCCTGCGTATTACATTTACATCACATATTTATGGTGAATTTGCTCAGCAGAACTACAGTAATGGCCAAAATTATGGAAACAATTTGGGAAAAGTGTATTTTCTAAAACTAGCTAATAACACCACTTTTTGGGGGGAGTAGTACCATAAAATTATATATCAGTGGAAAGTTAATTTAATAAAGAATGTAATGCAAAAACTTTTATGAAGGATTTGCTATTAGAAAAGCAGTTACAGTATAAAGAAGAAAAGTGAAACACGTAGAAAAAAAGAGATATACAAAAACGATCCCGATAGAAAAATGAGATATACAACAAATGATCGCCATGTCAGTTAATCCTTAGTTGGGTCACCTTTAGCATGAATTAGGGTCTTAAAATGTCTTCCCATGGAGTGAACCAAGTCTTTTAGTTCTGCAGCTGGTATAATGTGAAACCAAGATTGAAGGATTGCTTCTATTAACTGGGTTTTATTGCTGAGTGGCTTCTGACTAACAAGTTTCTGTAGTCGGCTCCATAGATTTTCAATTTGGATTAAGATCTGGGCTATTCCCAGACCATTCCAGCAGTGGAATAGGATTCTCTTGAAACTCCAAAAAAAAGATGGTGTTATTAAGCCATCAAACCCCGGAGATACCTGGCCTACACACCTTTCCCCGTGCCCTCAAGATGTTTTTATTCCAACAAGCCGGAATGACCTAAACATGAATTTTAACTGTTGGTTTATTTTTAAGACACGGGGGCCAAATTATTTCATATGTTTTTAAACTGTTTTTAAATTTGGTATATGGGTGTGTTTTATTGTTGGGTGTCCACAGCCCTGAGTCCTTTGGGAGAAGGGCAGTATAAAAATTAAAATAAATAAATAAACCTCAAAAATACACTTTTCCCAAAAGGTTTCCATAATTTTGGCCGCTGCTGTATATTCACTAACTTATTTAGTGAATTTTTATTTCAACGGTCAGTCCTCTCGCCCCTCTCGTGTTCAACATTTATGTAAAGCCGTTGGGTGAGATCATCCGTGGTTTTAGGGTGGAGTTCCATCAGTATGCTGATGATACTCAGCTGTACATTTCCACCCCAGACTACCCCAACGATGCCGTGGAAGTGATGTCCCAGTGCCTTGAAGCCGTGTGGGTCTGGATGGGGAGAAACAGGCTTCAACTCAACCCCTCCAAGACCGAGTGGCTGTGGCTGCCGGCGTCCCGATATAGCCAGCTGACACCATCGCTGGTTATTGGGGGCGAATCATTGGCGCCCACGGAAAGGGTGCGCAACTTGGGCGTCCTCCTGGACCCATGGCTGTCTTTAGAGGATCACACGACAGCTGTGGCCAGGGGGGCTTTCTATCAGGTTCGCCTGATACGCCAGTTGCGGCCCTTTCTAGATTGGGACTCCCTACGCACGGTCACTCAGGCTTTCGTCACTTCTCGCCTGGACTACTGCAATGCTCTCTACATGGGGCTCCCCTTGGGGTGCATCCGGAGGCTCCAACTGGTGCAAAATGCGGCCGCGCGGGGGATTACGGGAGCAACTGGGCGCTCCCATGTGACACCTCTCCTGCGTGAGCTGCACTGGCTACCGGTGGACTACCGGGTGCGTTTCAAGGTGTTGGTAATCACCTTTAAAGCGCTCCATGGCTTAGGACCAGGGTACTTACGGGACCGCCTTCTGCCACCAATTGCCTCCCACCGGCCGGTTCGCTCCCACAGAGAGGGCCTCCTCAGGGTGCCATCCGCCAGACAATGCCGGCGAGCGACTCCCAGGGGGAGAGCCTTCTCTGTGGCAGCACCCACCCTCTGGAATGATCTGCCTCCAGAGTTAAGAACAATTTCTGACCTCCCAACTTTCCGGCGGGCTTTAAAAACACATCTTTTTCAGCTTGCCGGCTTAGCCTGATTCCTGTCAAATATTTTATTACTTTAGAGTTTTATTATCTTTTAAATTAATTTGTTTTAATCTACGGCTATTTATATTTGTTCTTTTTATGACATTTTAACTTTTGTGTATTTGCTTTTTAATCTGGCTGGGCACCGCCCTGAGTCCGTAAGGAGAAGGGCGGTATATAAATCTAATAAAACTTAAACTTAAATTTATATACCGCCCTACTCCCAAAGTACTCACGGCGGTGGACAGCCAACAATAAAACTCAGGGCAGTGAACAGGCACAGATAAAAATACATCATACAAAAGTTAAAAACCCGTTAAAAGTACATTAAATAATTTTGGCCCAAGACGAATTTTAAAAAACATCCAATTTACATAAAACTTAAAAACACATTTAACTTAATTGTAGGCTGCTTAGATTTGCTGTGCAAGATTTAACTCGGTCTTCAGGTACGTCTGGATTGGGAAGTTGGAAAAACAGCCTGAGAAGAAGCCACAGAAAATCAAGAAAATCAACCACAGAGATGTGTACATAAAGTCCATAAACTAAGCGCCGAATTCCTTTTAAAAGAGATTGGCCTTTTCATGAGAAGGGCTAGGTCCTCCGTTGTTGCTTTTGGACTCCAAGCATAACATTGTGTAGTCCCAGAGGCATCCGAGTGCCAATTTTTCGATTGATAGGCAGTCCCACGGGCTGTTTTCTATCCGAGAGGCAATGTACAGTTAAAGGTTTATTTTGGCTTCCGTTAGCGTTTCCAGATCTTGAAGTGACGGGTGTTGACAATGGCAAATATTGTTTAAACAGGTTCCCATTTCCATTTAAAAAAAAAACAACCCATGAATGAAAGGGATGCTTTAGGGCAAAGGACATTTGGAGTGGGTATTTTTAGCAAACATGGGGTTTTTCAAGCAGGCCGAGGAGACGTCACGCCAGGTCACTGGCCATCTCGGTGATCTCTTCACTAAAGAGCATCATGTTCTCCTTCAAACCCAATCCAAACTCTGCCTTGAGGACTTTTGAAACTCTCTTGCTTTAGTTTACTTTACTGTCATTGCACATGGCACAACGAAATTACCATATTTTTTGGAGTATAAGATGCACCTTTCCCCCCCCCCTCCCCAAAAGAGGGTGAAAGTCGGGGTGCATCTTATACTCTGAATGTAGCCCCGCCCAGCCTCGCAAACGGAGATTTCAGAGGCTGAAAAAAGCCTCCGAAGAAAGCTTCAGGAAAAAAAAAGCCTCTGAAAGAAGCTTGGAAAAAAAGCCTCCAAACAGAGCTTCAGAAAAAAAAAACCCTCTGAAAGGCTTTTTATCTAAAATAATATGGCAAGCAACAAAAGAAGAATTAGTAATGGTTCTAACCAAACTATGCTAACAAATCTGGAGAATGACACAATAACCAACAGATCGGAATAGGTTAGTCTATATACCAATAAATAGTTCAATAAATATCTGGATGGGGAGGAACAGGCTTCATCTCAACCCTTCCAAGACCGAGTGGCTGTGAATGCCGGCGTCCCGATATAGCCAGCTGGTGCCATCGCTGGCTATTGGGGGTGAGTCATTGGCCCCCACAGAGGGGGCTCGCAACTTGGGTGTCCTCCTGGATTCACGGCTGTCCTTGGAAGGGCATATGGCGGCTGTGGCCAGGGGGGCCTTTTATCAGGTTCGCCTGATGCGCCAGTTGCGCCCCTTTCTGGATCGGGACTCCATGTGCACAGTCACTCATGCACTCGTCACATCTCACCTGGACTACTGTAACGCTCTCTACATGGGGCTCCCCTTGGGGTGCACCCGGAGGCTTCAACTGGTCCGGAATGCGGCCGCGCGGGTGATTATGGGAGCGACAGGGCGCTCCCATGTGACACCTCTCCTGCGCGAGCTTCACTGGCTTCCGGTGGTCTTTCGGGTGCGCTTCAAGGTGTTAGTTTTGACCTTTAAAGCGCTCCATGGCATGGGACCGGGGTACCTGCGGGACCGCCTGCTGCTACCGATAACCTCCCACCGGCCAGTACGCTCACACAGAGAGGGCCTTCTCAGGGTGCCATCAGCCAAGCAATGTCGGCTGGTGGCCCCCAGGGGGAGAGCCTTCTCTGTGGGGGCACCCACCCTATGGAACGAACTGCCTCCAGAAATTCGTTTGATCCTGGACCTCCGCACTTTCCGAAAGGCCCTTAAGACCTATTTATTCCAACAAGCCGGCCTTGCTTGATTGATTTTAATGGGGTTTTAACAAAAAATTTTCGCTATTATTGATTTCTACGGTTTTAAATTGGGTATTTTAATGGGGTTGAGACTTTTATTTGGAACGCCAACGATTTAATTCAATTTTAAAATTCTTTTAATGTTTGTATTATATGTGTTTTAAATTTGGTTGTTCACCGCCCTGAGTCCCCCTCCCGGGGAGAAGGGCGGTATATAAATTGAAATAAATAAATAAATTTAAAAAAAAAAAGGTGCCCAGGATGAGATGTGTCTTTAAGAACGTTTTGAACTTTCTTAAGACAACAATTGAGGTAAAAAAGACCATGAAGATTGGGATGAAAAAAAAAATCCCTCCGATTCTTCATTATGGTGGCAGCTGTCACCGACTTGAACGTGCTGTTGTGGGCCTGACCACCTCAGAGAGACAAACAAAAAAACCCACTGTTTATTGTCTGGCAGCAGAGTCACACACACACACACACACACACACACACACACACACACACACACACACACACACACTGTGGTGCCTGGGTGTGCCTTTGTAGTATTGGAGTATCTGCAGAGAATATCGGAGAACTCTCTACAGTTCTCCGATAATCCTTCATAAGAGATCCAATTGGATCATTTTTCCCCCCTCTGGGGGTGTGTTGGGTCCTTGCTGGCCACTCAGTGCAGTGAAACAGCATTAGGAATCGTCGTGTTACCTGATTTTCAAACATGGATACGTGCCGTTCTGTGTTAATTGAAAATATTTGGCGGCTCAGCCTTCGTTTTAGAAAGATAATGAATCCCCAACCTCCTTTACCACAAGGAATGGTAGTCCTCGTGTGTGCATGCTTGCTTCACGGGCGCGCCTCTCTGCATGTGGTCAGCCTCGAAAACGTGGCTAAATAGGATGGCATTACTTCTGAGCAGACCCACCTGCAGTCACCGCTACTGATTCGCCCGAACTGGTACGAACCGGCTGAATACCACCTCTGTTCTGCAGTGATTCACTTAACAACTAGGGCAAGAAAAGTGGAGCAAAATTGACTTAATCCCTATCTCCACTTTGCAACGGGAATTTTTGGGCTCAGTTGTGGTCGTAAGTCGAAGGCTGCCTGCATTATCTTGGTGTTCCTGGGCTCTGAACCACCGGTGAGAATTGCAAAGCATGCTAAATTGCTCAGCATGCTAAAACATGGAGGTGAGAAATTGCGATTGGGAGCATTTCTCCAAAGCTATTTGCTGACCGTGAAGAATTGCCCTTTCTTACACAGAGAGGGACCACTTGTATTTTGGTTTTTTTCATTATTTTTTCCCATCTTCATTTTCTTTATCACATTTATTGTTTGGGGGGAGGCAGTCTGATCTCAAAATTGAAAAATGAGGAAACTGCAGCATTTTTCTTCCCCACTAGAGGGTGCAAAGACCCTGTGATTATCCTGCATAGGTTCCATATAGAGTTATGATGGCGAACCTGTGGCATCCGTGCCACAGGTGCATGCAGCGCCCTCTCTGTGGGCACGCAGGCTGTCGTTCCAGTTCAGCTCTGTCACATGTGTGTACGCGCCTCCCGCCAGTCAGCTGGTCGAGTCTCTGCTGCGCATGTGCGGGAGAAGCGGGATGTGCAGGGCGCCACACGCACATGCACAGGGCATGGTGTGCACATGTGCAGGGGGTTCGCATTTGGGTGCCCCATGTGGGCATGTACATGGTGGGGCGTATGAGATGGGTGCACACACATGCCTGGGAGTATGCGCAGACGCACTCATTGCACTTTGGGGGTTCAGGCACGCATGCACGCATTTGTGTACACCAGAGGTGGGTTCTAAAATTTTTTACTACCGGTTCTGTGGGCATGGCTTATTTTGTGGGCGTGGCTTGATGGTCATGTGACAATTCTTTAGGATTGAGCAGAAGTACTGGTCCACCAGGCTTTTAACTGCTTGCAGAGCTGTATTGGTCTACTCATTTGTTTTTGGAGGCATCGGTCTATTCATTTGTTTTTGGAGACACCGGTCTACCCATTGCCTTTTAACACTAATCAGCTGTAGGGTGGCCCTTTGAAGCCCCGCGGCAAGAGTTTAAACAGTTTTTTTCCTTCTAGCCGACGAACTGGGACTCAGGAGGCAGCGATAGATGGGGGGGCAAATAAAAGATAAGAATAATGGTGGGGGGCAGGGGGGGCGGGACTCCTGAACAAAGAGAACTGGTTCGGTGACGTCATATCGTCACTGCTACCGGTTCGTCTGAACCGGGAGGAACCCACCACTGGTGCACGCTTTGGGCACTCGGTCTGGAAAAGCTTAGCCATCACTGATATAGAGTGAATGAAAAACAAGGCAAACTTCAGGGCATGAAGAGCCACCTTTGAATTTTTCACAGGTAGTCCTGGACTCACGACTGTAACTGAGCCCAACATTTCCATTGCTGAGTGAAACATTTCTGGAGTGAGTTTTGCCCCCTTTTATGACCTTTCTTGCCGCAGTCGTTAAGGGAATCACTGCCGTTGCTTAGGTTAGTCACACAGTCGTTAAATGAACCTGGCTTCCCCTTTGACTTTGCTTGTCAGGAGGGGAAGGTCGACGGTCAGGGGACGGTCACTTTGCTTGGTGACCGTAGGACACTCCCAACCGTCATAAATATGAATCACTTGGCAAGCATCTTGAATTTTGATCACAGGACCATGCGAATGCAGCCACAACGTTGTAAGTGTGAAAAACGGTCCTAAGTCACTTTTTTTTGGTGCGGTCACTAAACGAATGGTTGTTCAGGTTGTTAAGGACTACCTGTTGTATAATAGATAAAAGAGCCGAGGTGGCGCAGTGGTTAGAGTGCTGCACTGCAGCTACTTCAGCTGATTGCTAGTTCAGCAGATCAGCAAATCAAATCTCACCGGCTCAAGGTTGACTCAGCCTTCCATCCTTCCGAGGTGGGTAAAATGAGGACCCAGATTGTTGGGGGCAACATGCTATTTAGTATACTGTCGATTGTTGTAAGCCGCCTAGAGTCCTTGGAGAGTGGGCGACATAGAAATATGATTAATAAAAATAAAAATAATGGGGAAAAACTGGCTCCAACTCAACCCTTCCAAGACCGAGTGGCTGTGGCTTCCGGTTTCCCGATATAGCCAGCTGGCACCATCGCTGGCTATTGGGGGCGAGTCATTGGCCCCCACGGAGAGGGCTTGCAACTTAGGCGTCCTCCTGGATACACGGCTGTCTTTAGAAGAGCATACGATGGCCGTGGCCAGGCGGCCTTTTTATCAGGTTCGCCTGCTTGCCAGTTGCGTCCCTTTCTGGATCGGGATTCCCTACGCACAGTCACTCAAACGCTCGTTACTTCCCGCCTGGACTACTGTAATGCTTTCTACATGGGGCTCCCCTTGGGGTACACCTGGAGACCTCAACTGGTCCAGAATGCGGCCGCGCGGGGGATTATGGGAGCGAGGGGGCGCTCCCATGTGACACCTCTTCTGCGCGAGCTGCACTGGCTCCCAGTGGTCTTCCGGGTGCGCTTCAAGGTGTTGGTGACCACCTTTAAAGCGCTCCATGGCTTAGGGCCTAGGTATCTACGAGACTGCCTTCTGCCGCCAATAGCCTCCCACCGGCCAGTACGCTCGCACAGAAAGGGCCTCATCAGGGTGCCATCGGCCAGACAATGTCGGCTGGCAACCCCCAGGGGAAGAGCCTTCTCTGTGGTGGCCCCCGCCCTTTGGAACGACCTACCCCCAGAGATACACGCATGATACCGGACCTCCGGACTTTTCGTCGGGCCCTCAAAACTCACTTATTTCATCTAGCTGGGCTGGCTTGATCCCATCCTTTTGGTTTTAATTCGTCATCGATTTTAATTGGGTTGTTTTAAATTATGGGCCGAAATTATTTAATATCTTCTAAACTGTTTTAAATTTTGTATGTTATGTTTTACCTTGGCTGTTCACTGCCCTGAGTCCAGCTGGAGAAGGACGGTATAAAAATCAAATAAATACATAAATAAATTAAAAAAATTAAAAAAAATAAAATAAGGCTGATTTTTTTCCCAATAGGTTTATTACCCTTCATTTTGGTAAATGAAAGTTACTCAGTATCAGTAATAGAGTTGGAAGGGACCTTGGAGGTCATCTAATCCAACCCCCTGCTCACGCGGGAGACCTTTACTAGAGATTCGAACCGCCGAACTGCCGATCTCTCTGATCGACAAGCTCAGTGTCTTAGCCACTTAGCCACCTAGTCAGGACTTAATTCTCATCCAGCTGGAAAACACAAATGGAACCAAAATTAGGGCTATATGGGCGTTCAGCACTTTTAACATGAAATGGTCACTAAATGAACCATTGTAGTCTATTTAGCAAGGTTCGAGTAGCGCACACTTTTGCAGGATGGTTTTTCCAGAAGCTTTTTCTAGCCTGGCCAGCATTGAGCATGATGGGTTTTACTTACAAATCACAACTAGAGTGGTGCGGTGGCCTAGTTGTGGAGCCTCTTGCCTCATAATCGGGAGGCTGTGAGTTCGATCCTAGGTGGGGGCAGTTATTTCTCTCTCTCTCTCTCTGGGCACAATGACAATACATCTGCTGAACAAAACTCCGCATTGGCAACTGGAAAGGCATCCGGCCAGTAAACACTCAGCTCTATTCAGTTTCCCAGACTCTACCCCGCAAGGGGTTTACGGGGTCATTAAACGATGATGAAGAAGAAGTTTAACAAGATCATGCTAACAATATTGTGTTATATAGGGTACATGCTGTATATCTGCTGAATAAAACTCCGCTGTCAGCATTTCACGCTGCACTTACTCCAATGCTGACATAAGAAGAAGAAGCGGAGGCATCTGGAAAGAGACATTTGACTCTTCACCTACTTATTTTCCCTGGAGAGAATATCACCTAAGAGATGGGATGGGAGGGGGGAAATTCCTTTGAGTGGGAGCAGTAGATTAGGGGCAGAGTGACGGGGCAGATGGCCAATGAGTGCAGAGGAGTGGGGAAAGGAAAAGGAGGGTTTTGCCTGAGGAAGCCAGAGTTGGCTACGATGAGTCGGAGCTAGAATGTTCGTGCTTAATAAATCAAGAGGTTTTTTTTCAAAGACTTTGTTTGAAATGCAATTTATTTAAGACGACTTCAAAACCTGACATCTGCATTGGTGACAAGAAGGGCATCCGGCCAATAAACAGGTCATTAAAACAAGATGAGGCCTTACAAATCACAGCTTTGTAAGGGACCGTGTTGCAGGAGCCTCGTGTACAAAGCAAGGAGAGAGAACTTTCTGCGATAAGGATAACAGGCAAATTATTATATAAGCAACGTAAGGAAACTTCTTATGCGTGTGTAGAATAAGATGGTTTGGGGGCAATGGTGGCTAACCGGCAATTGTAGTTTGTGGGTGGACTTCCTTACCATCCGTCAAGCCTTTTTTTTCTTTTCTGTTCTCCAGAGATTTGAGAAGAAGTTCAATGCTGAGCAGAGCGCAGGCAATGTCTCCAAAGGGACACAGTTTGAGTACGCTTGGTGCCTGGTCCGCAGCAAATACAGTGAGGATATCAAAAAAGGCATTGGCCTTTTGGAAGGTGAGCTTTAGACCAGCTGCAAAGTGGGGCCCCCTTGATCTTGCCTCGCGAAACTCCTTCCTTAAGAATAAATCCCCGTATTTCCTTTCATCATCTGAATAATGTTGTCTTTCAGCTGTTAGGTCTTACGGATTGATTGAAAGGGAGAAGGGCAGTTATGGGCAGGGGTGGGATTCAACAATTTTAGCAGCCAGTTCTCCACCCCGCTATTGGGTGGGTGTGGCTATGGCAGGCGTGACCTACTCAGCTTCCTGCACCACAGTGGGTGGTGAGCTTCCGGGAGGGTGAAAACTGCTTCCCCTGGGCTCCGGTCTCAGACGTTCTGAGCAAGACGCAAGCAAAACACAGCAACTTCAGTTCAGCTCTTTCCTGGTTGCTGGTTTATTCACGTCGGCTTCTAGCACACGCTGCGATTCGTTCGGGCGAACGAAATCGGCGCTATGATTCTCTGGTAAACAGCATTTTAAATAACCCACCTGTGAATGGCCTCCGTCCTCTTTAAATACCACACCCCGGCTAGTATCACCACGCCCCTCCTTTCTCCATGGGCGTGCTGGGCGGCAGGGAGCGCCGGCGTGCTTCTCCGTGTTGTTCCAGGAAACGCCCTTCACCTGGCGCACACAACACCTCCACCCCGCACCCCGCACACGACTGCCTGCACCCAATACCACCGTCACCCTGTGTGTGTATGTATGTATGTCGTTCGTTGCCGTCATCGCTCTGTAGTGTGTCGAGAGTGCTGCGAGGCTCGACATCCGGAGGCTGAAAACAGGCCCGTTTCCAGACTTCCGGTAGGCCTGTTTTTTTGCCCTCCCCGGGCTCTGGAGGTTTTTCTTGAGCCTCTGGGAGGGCGAAAATGGCCTCTCCTGGTCTCTGGAGGTCGTTTCTGGACTTCCGGTACTTCTGGTAGGCCTATTTTTTGCCCTCCCAGAGCCTCCGCATACGCCCTGTATTTAACTGCCATCCAAAATGGGCTGTGTGGAGACTCCTGGTAGGGGCGGGGCCAACCAGTCCTTGCAACTACCGGTTCGGCGAACCAGATGTAAATTAGCATCCGGTTTGTCCGAGCGACCTGATTATGAGGGAAGAATTTAATCCAGTCTCCATTATAGACGTTCTCACTAATATTTGAGGCACATGACGCGCTCCACTGCAGTGGTAGGGAGCTTAAGAGCTTTTCCCACTCTCTAACTGAAGTGACCATGTTAATTTTGGGACTATATACAGGTGAGTTCGATCCTGGGTAGAGGCAGATATTTCTCTCTCTCTCGGCACAATGAGAATATATCTGCTTGGAAAAAAAAAACCTCCGCATTGGCGACAGGAAGAGCATCCGGCCAGTAAACACTCAGCTCCATTCAGTCACCCAGTCTCCACCCCACAAGGGGCTATAGGGGGGGGGGTCATTAAAAGAAGAAGATACAGTTGGTCCTCAATTTACGACAGTTTGTTTAATGACCATCCGAAGTTACAGCGTCACTGAAAAAAGTGGCTTATGACCATTTTTAGCATGAATGACGACCTTACGGCGTCTTCCCATGGAGCGAACCATGTCTTTTAGTTCTGCAGCTGTTATAATGTGAAACCAAGATTGGATGATGGTTTGTTTGTTTGTTTTAGAACTGTTGTCCAAAGAGAGCAAAGAAGAAAAACGGGACTACGTGTTCTACCTCGCGGTAGCCAATTACCGGCTAAAGGTGAGCTTGTGGATAGCTACTCCCTCTTTGTTTCTCTTGCTTGCCACTGTTTCTGGATTCGTTTCTAGATTTGGCTGTTCTGAACATCATCAATTGGCTGCCCTTAGACTGAAATTGAGGCAGTTTGGGATTACAAGCCGGAAGAAATCGCATTCCCTTATTAAAAAAAAAAAAGAGGAATTCCGATGTTGAGCACTTCGAGGGACATGAGAGAGATGCCCGGCTGGCGGAAGAAGCTTTTTTGGATGAGAATCAAAATGTTTTTTGAAGGAAAAAAAAACCCCAAGGAAATCTAGTTGCCTTTTGGGGGAGAAAAAGCAGCTTTGGAATAGGAGTGGCAACACCATTTACTCTTACGTAGTGTTTCACAGCTCTCTTTAAGCCAGTCAAACTCAATTTCATTGAGGGCCACATCAGGGCTGTGGTTTGATCTCCGGGAGTGGGTGGGCGGTAGGGCGTGGCTGACTGGTGTGGCCTACTGGATGGGCGTGGCCAGCTTGACGTCACTCCCCAAACTGCTGGCATGTTTTCTCTTCACACTGAGTAGACCGGGCCGAAGCCGCATTGGATTGACTAGGCCGAAGCCATGCTGGCCTGATGTTTCCTCTTTGCGTTGGCTAGACTGGGCCGAAGCCACGCTGGCGCGATGTTTCCACATTGGGTAGACCGGGCTGAAGCCACATTGATTAGACCGGACCCCTTACACATTCCGGGAAGGCCCCACGGGCCGGATCCGACCACATCACAGGCCAAATCCAGCCCACGGGCCTTGTGTTCGACACCACCTGCTCTAAGCGGTTTACAGAAGCGGCGTATTGCCCCCAACAATCCTCATTTTACCGACCTTTCGAAGGATGCAAAGCTGAGTCAACCTTGAGCCGGTCAGGATCGAACTCCTGGCAGTGGGCAGAGTTAACCTGCAATATTGCATTTCTAACCATTGTGCCACCACGGCTCAATGATGCTTGGCTGAGCACATCCTTACCTCTCTTTTCAAATCCTCTCTATGATATAGGCTCCCTCCCGTGTTGGCGGACGGGGTCATTAGATTGTGGTTAGCTGGCATACAGTTTGTTCTTCACTTGCCGTCCCTTTTATCCCAGTTAGATTGTCAGAAAACAGATTTTGTAAAATTTATCAGAACCCATTTTTCTTTATTGATACAAGCTAATTGTCTTTGGAGAACGCTGGTTCCCTCGGGCAAGAAACAGGGATGGGCACGGTGCCTTAGAGTCGGAGAGAGCTGGCAGGGAAACCTTTCCCTTTTTAAAATAACAAGTTGTCCTTGACTTACAACAGTCCATTCAGTGACTGTTCAAAATTACAACAGCACCGGGAAAAAAGCGAATTCCGACTTTTTTTTTTCACAGTTCTAACTTTTGTAATGTCCCCCTGATTCTGCGATCAAAATTCAGATGCTTGGCTGCTGCTTCGTGCTTATGACCGTTGCTGTGTCCCGAGGTCATGCGATCCCTTTTTGCGACCATTTGACAAAACAAAATCAATGGGGAAATCAAATTCCCTTAACAGCCGGGATAATAATTAATAAATAATAATAATAATAATAATAAAAATAATAATAATAATAATAGTTTTATTTCTATACCGCCCTTCTCCCAAAGGACTCAGGGCGGTGTACAGCCTATTAAAAGCACAAAGACAAACATAAATTGAAAATGATTAAAATTATTAAATAATTTCGGCTCAAATATAAAACCCCAAATTTAAAACCCCAAATTTAAAACGTCCAGTTAAAATCATTACATTGATAGCCCAGCCTGACGGAACAACAAGGTTTAAGGATTAGTAACCTTAGACACGGCAGTGATTCACTTAACAACGGTTGGCAAGAAAGGTCGTAAAATGGAGGGGGCAAAACCCGCTTAGCAAATTTCTCGCTTAGCAACAGAAATGTTGGGGGGCTCAATTGCGGTCGTGAGTCGAGGCCCACCTATAACAGGATCTCGAAAGCCGGATGGCACTTCCATTCCCTCTTTCTTAGGCCTGATTAGGTGGCTCAGTGGCTAAGACACCAAGCTTGTCGATAAGGAAGGTCGGCAGTTTGGCGGTTCGAATCCTTAATACGGGTCTCCTGCGTGAGCAGGGGGTTGGACTAGATGACCTCCAAGGTCCCTTCCAGCTCTGTTACTGTTACATCCAAGAGAATTAAAATAGAGACAGTTTAAGCGTCTTTCTGATGTTCTCTGCCTGTCCTGGGATTACGTGGTGTTTTGGCAACTGCTGCCAGGTGCTTTTTGCAAGAGTTATTTCTGACGTTTTAAACCACTCCAAACGGACTGGTTGATCCAGGCCAGGATAGCATTTAGGCAAATGCCTTCAGGGAAAAGCCAACATTGATTTTGAATTAAGTGACTGACTGACCTGGGAACTATTTGGAAAGGTTTCGGTGACACAGAAAAGGAAACGTTTTACAGATAAACAGAGCTGGAAGGGATCTTGTAGGTCATCTAGTCCAACCCCCTCTGCCCCCCCCCCCCCCCCCGTCCAAGCAGGAGACCCTATACCACTTCTGATAAACGGGAGTCCAATCTCTTCTTGAAAGCCTCCAGTGATGAAGCTCCCACAACTTCCAAAGGCAACTTCTGTTTCATGGGTTGATTGTTCTCACCGTCAGAAAATTTCTCCTTATTTCTAGGTTGAATCTCTCCTTGGTCAGTTTCGATCCATTATTCCTTGCCTGGCCTTCAAGTGCTTTGGAAAATAGCTTGACCCCCTTCCTCTCTGTGGCAGCCCCTCCCATATTGGGAGGATGCTATCGTGTCTCCCCTGGTCCTTCTCTTCACAAGACTAGCCATGCCCAGTTCCTGCAAACCGTTCATCGTATGTTTTAGCCTCCCGTCCCCTCATCATCCTGGTTGCTCTTCTCTGCACTTTTTCTAGAGTCTCCACATCTTTTTTTATATAGTGTGGTGACCAAAACTGGATAGAGTACTCTAGGTGTGGTCTTACTAAGGCGTTGCACTAATATTTCCTCTGTACTGAGTCTTATTTTGTTTTTTAACTTTAACCACAAAACAGACCTCTAACTAGGGATCTTTAAAACGATTCCACTCCCACCGACACTTTTCTTCCTTCGGCAATTTGAAAATAAGTTTTCCCCATCTCATGGTTTCGCGGAGATCAACAGCACCTGTTGTTTTGTCTGGTCTTTGGGAACTGTGGAAGTTGGTGGAATTGTGAAAGAGGAACTCAGAGGGATGTAACTATCTCCCCAACCTTGGCTGTGTGTGGGGTTGACTCTCCCCGTGTCTCCCTGTTCACTTGGCCTTCACTTTATCTCTTGACGACTAATCTTGGCTTCATAAATTTCATGGAAAGCTGGGTGTTGGCCATCCTTATCTGTCTTGGCTGATCCTCTTATCTGGGCTTTTTATGGACTACCACAGTGCCGTGATCATAACTCTTCAATCCTCGGGTGTGTTGTCAAGGCAGCAGTGCAGATAAGAAGCAAGTTCGGGTCCGAGGGAGGGAGGGAGGGATCTCCGCAAAGCACAGCTGGGCGTACAGTGCATTCCTGATCGTGTTTGCTCAAGAGGAAATCCCACTTGAGCCAGCGGTAGGATACGCGATGAGGCCTTAAGAGAGCAGGAATGGAAGGGGATGGTTCATGGAAGGAAGTTCAGGCTTGTTTTGAAGCTTCTGTGTGGCGCAAGAGATAAGCTGTCAAGATTGCAGGGGTGAAGTGAATTGAATTGAACCCTCTCCGGTTCAGAAACATTATGGGATGGTCTGGAAGTTGTTGTCTCTCTGTTGAACCTCCCTCCAGTGAGTACGCGATGGTCCTCTCGAAAACATCTGGATGCCAGACTTCAACGTGTTTGTTGCAGTGGTGGGATCTTCCCAGTTTAACAACTGGTTTGGTGATCGCGCGTGAAGTGCACAGTTTGAAGAAATCTTCACTTCTGTGTTTCTTCAGAGGAGTAACAGCTGATTCACATGGCAATCAGCTCTGTCGCGCGAATCAGCTGAGGAGATAAAGGTAGGAAAATAGCACAGGCAGGTGGGTGGGCCCATCCTATCGTCAAGGCGAACCGGTTCGCTCCCAGCTGATTGCCGGAGACACCGGTTCCCCTGAACTGATCTGAACTGGTAGAATCCCATCATTGGTTCGTTATCTAAAGCAGAAAAGAAGAACGGAAAAGCACAATCTCTCCCTCATATATTGGAGTTATTGCTCCCAATGTTCCGCAGCTGTTAACATCTGGAGAACCTCATGTTGAGAAGTGTTTTTTTCCAGTGGGACCGGTCTATCAGGGCAACCTGGTCTTGTCAATGATCGGACGGCGCAAAATGCTTCCGCTTTCGCCTTTCAGCCCCAATCCAGGAGCCTTCGCAGGCAGTCGCTTTCGCGACAAACCATTTTGGTGTTGAATTTACGTTTACCGATAAAGGGAGATTGGTATAGGTCTATTTCAAGCTATTTAGCTCTCATCAGCTAGCCCAGGGGATGGCAATGTTAAACACTCAAAGAGCCATGTGGACTCATTTCCCACAGAAAAGAAAATATGGGGAGCCACAAAACCCCCTGCCCGACTATTTCCTGAGCAGTCACAAAACTTAACATATGTAGTTGAATTAAAGATTCTGTTTTCTTCTGAAACTTTTCTTTTCTTGGATTTATCCATGGTTGGCCTACAATAAATCGTATGCCGGCGGTGTCACACATTGGCGATTGTGACACTTATTTTGAGTGACAGGGAGCTGCAGCAGAGGGATGAAAGAGCCACATGCGGCTCCAGAGCAGCGGGTTGCTGACCCCTGAGCCAGCTATACCCTTCTGGAATTCGAACCCAGGCTACTTGCATATATTTTGTTGTTGTTGTTAGTTGCGAAGTCATGTCCGACCCATCATGACCCCATGGACAACATTCCTCCAGGCCTTCCTGTCCTCTACCATCCTCTGGAGTACATTTAAGCTCATGCCGACTGCTTCAGTGATTCCATCCCGCCACCTCGTTCTCTGTCATCCCCTTCTTTTGCCCTCAATCATTCCCAGCATTAGGCTGTTCTCCAATGAGTCCTTCCTTCTCATTAGGTGGCCAAAGTATTTGAGTTTCAACTTCAGGATCTGGCCTTCTAAAGAGCAGTCAGGGTTGATCTCCTCTAGGACTTGCATATATTAGGTAAATGTATTAACCTCTAAGCCACGGGCTCTTCTCGCTTTGTCGGCTACACCAGGGGAGAGATTAAATGTTATAAATCTCACGTCGAGAAAGGTGTCTGCAGAGGTATCCCGTGCCCTCATTGAAGTCTTCCTAGGCCCAAATTCTGGGTAGTCCAGGATTGTGTTCCAGCAGTGGCACATTGGACCAATTTCATCTTGTTTGTTCCCACAACAGCCATAGTTGTAAGCCCTCGCACAATCATTCATTACGAGAAATTTCCGGACAGTCAGAACAATGAATCAGTGGAACGACATGCCTCCAGAAGTTATGAATGCTCCAACACTGGAGTTTTTTAAGAAGAGATTTGGACAGCCATTTGAATTAGTATAGGTCAGTGATGGCGAATCTTTTGGGGACCAAATGCCCAAACTGGAACGCAGGTACATATGCATATACTGGAGCACTGGGAACCCAAAGACCAACTGGCTGGCGCGCGCATGCCTGTTTTTTGGCTGATTTCTGGGCTGATTTTCAAGCCGTTTTCAGACTGTTTTCTGGTGCTACGGTGCCCGCGAAGACCAAAAACCAGGAGAGCAGCTGGTGATGGCACGCATGCCCACCGAGAGAGCTCTGCACATGCCATAGGTCAGTGATGGCTAACCTTTTTTCCATTGTGTGCCAGGAGAGGGAGGGGGGGTCGCACGTGTGCGTTTCCATACTCATAATTCTATGCGCCCTGCCCCCGCGCATGCACGCGACCTCCCACTCCCCCCCTCCGCTGCTGGCACACTATGGCCTGGTAGGCCCGTTTTTCTTTCTCACCTGGCTCCAGGGCCTCTCTAAGAGTCTGGGGAGGATGAAAACAGCCTCCCTTCCCACCTCCCAGAGATCCTCCGGAGGCCCAAAATGGCTTCCGGTGGGATCGGAAGGCCTGTTTTTTGCTGTCCTCAGCCTCCAGAGCCTTTCTAGGAGTCTGGGGAGGACAAAAATGGTCTTCCCCACCCCTCCGGAGGCCGAGAATGGCCTGTTTAACAACTTCCGGTCCCACCAGAGCTGAGCTCGTGTGTGTGTGTGTGTGTGTGTGTGTGTGTGTGTGTGTGTGTGTGTGTGTGTGTGTGTATAAATCACTTTTTTCAGCACCTTCGTAACTTCGAACAGATGTTAAACAAATGGCTGTAAGTGGAAGACTATCTGTATTAAAATCAATGAATATAAGGAACGTGGATAGAAAGTCCTCGACGTACGACCACAACGGAGCCCAAAATTTCTGTGGGTTAAGCGAAACATTGGTTAAGTGAGTTTTGCCCCATTTTTTTAAAGACTTTTCTTGCCACGGTTGTTAAGTGAATCACTGCAGATGTTAAGTTAGTCCCACGGTGGTTAAGTAGAACTGGCTTCCCCGTTGACATTGCTTGTCAGAAGGTCGCAAAAGGCGATCACATGAGACCGTCATAAATACGAGTCAGTTGAATTTGAATTTGAATTCTGATCACGTGATGGCCAGGAGGCTGTGAACGGTCGTAAGTATGACAAATGATCCTAAGTCTCTTTTTTTCAGTGTCATCGTAGCTTCGAACGGTCACTAAACGGACTGTTGTAAGTCCAGGACTACCTGTAAAATAGAATTAGTTCATCTTCTCATGTTCTCCCTATATGGTCTTCCTCGTAAGGCTGACACTTAAGGAATGTCGGCCAGCAGGGCTCAAGAAAATGGCCTTTTCTGCCATGGTACCTGCTCTGTGGAACATCATTCCTCCTGAGATTCTCAGTCATCCAGATCATGGTTGCCCCAAAGGTGCTTTTTCAAAAGGCAACTGGATTTATTTTTTTTGCATTGAAAACGTTTCACTTCCCATCCAAGAAGCTTCTTCAGTTCTGTCAGAAGTGGAGAGAAGAGAAGCGAAACGTGAAGAGAAGAGAAGCGAAACGTCTTCAGGGAAAAACGAGGAAAGTCTGGTTATTTTTTTGGAAAAAAAAAATATTTGGGACATTCCTCCTGAGGTTAGGTTAATGCTGACCCTGCTGTCCTTTCTCAACACCCTAAAAATATGGTTTTTTTTTCTCAGATCTGTAGCCCCAGAAGTGTAATAGAACCTGTCCCTTGCCTTTCTTGACAGATGTTTTATAAAGCTCAGCTGCCATGTTTTTAATTTTAATTTGTATGTTTTATTTGTGTTTATCTGTTTTCTGTTAAATCATCTAAAGACAATAGGGATAGGGATAGGGATAGGGATAGGGACAGGGACAGGACAGGACAGGACAGGACAGAACAATAGAATTCTTTATTGGCCAAGTGTGATTGCATACACAAGGAATTTGTCTTAGGTCTCTATGCTCTCAGTGTACATAAGGAGAATAAAATACATTCATCAGGAATAAAAAGTTACAACCCTTAGTGATAGTCAAGGTTACTAATAAGCTATCAAATTGTACCAGGAAACAAGTAAAAACAATATAAATTGAAAGATACAAGCACATGGTTATAGCAATAAGTGGGAGGAGATTGATACTAGTGAGGAAGAGAAGAACATATTTATTTATTTATTTATTTTATTTATTTATTTATTTATATTTATATGCCGCCCTTCTCCGGAGACTCAGGGCGGCTTACAATTATCTTACAATAATATGTGAGATAACAACAGAAAAATTTATTTGAATAGTTCCTGAACTACTTTTCTTTCCTGACCATAACTAAGAATTCACAAGCTTCCAGTCCCAAAACTTTGTATAGATCGTCCTTGACTTACAACCGTTCATTTAGTGACCGTTTGAACGGCCCTGAAAAAAGCGACAGGACTAATTTTCATACTTACGACTGTTGTGGCATCCCGCATCCGCACAAATAAAATTCAGACGCTTTGTACCACTGACTCGTACTTATGATGGTTGCCGTATCTCGGGGTCACGTGTTCGCCTTTTGTAACCTCCTGACAAGCAAAATCAACGGGGGAAGTCAGATTCACTTAACCACCCTGTTACTAACTGAATAACGGCGGCGATTCACTTAATAACTCTGGCAAGAAAGGTCAAATGGGGCCCGGCTCACTTCACAAAGGCCTCACTTAGCAACCGAGATGTTGGACTCCATTGCGGCCGTAAGCCGAGGACTACCTGTGCCCATCCCCTATTGTTGTTAGAAGTTGAGAAGATCCATCTGCTTCTGTCGTTCTTTCCTACGATGGGGTCGGCGTGACTTCACCTGGTGTCCAAGTTATGACTGCTGCTCTTTCTTTCTCCGTGACAGGAATACGAAAAGGCCCTGAAGTATATCCGGGGCCTGTTGAAGACCGAGCCAAGCAACACACAAGCTTTGGAGATGGAAAAACTGATCAAGAGAGCCATGAAGAAAGGTTAGAGGCAGTGGTGGTATTCAACTGGTTTGTAGCAGACGTCACGGGCGGGCGAGCGCATGTACGGAAGGCGCGCGAGGGTCAAACCGGTGGTAAAAATATGTGAAACCCACCTCTGGTTAGGGGGCAGAGGTGGGGTAGAGAAGGCCGGTCCTTTTTAGCTCAGATTGATTGTACTGGATCCCAGTCCAAAGAACAACGGCTAATGGGATTTTTCCCAATCTGTTGTTATTCTTTTTAAGCTCGGGGTTATCCTGGTTTGTAAAGAATTGAGCTAAACACAGCTTCACAGTTGCGAGATCAAAACGTGCACTAATCTAACCCTAACCACGAAGCGGAAGTGCCCAGACATGTGAAATCTTGGCTTTTAACAAATGCAACAAACCCGGATGATTAAAGAGTGTTATTTCTATCTAGAGAACTATGAAAATGAGAGGTGGTACCCTCTCATCAAACTGGTTTTATTTAAATATACATACATGCATGCATACATACATACAGTGGTGGGTTTCACATTTTTTTATTACCGGTTCGGTGGGCGTGGCTTGGTGGGTGTGGCAAGGGAAGGATACTACAAAATCCCCATTTCCTCCTGATCAGCTGGGACTTGGGAGGCAGATAATAGGTGGGGACAGGACCAGTAGAATTTTTACTATCGGTTCTCCGAACGACTCAAAATTTCTGCTACCAGTTCTCCAGAACTGATCAGAACCTGCTGAAACCCACCTCTTAAACATACATACATACCTGTGTGTTTCCCTGAAAATAAGACTGGGTCTTATTTAACCCTGGGCCTCAAAATAAGCACTAGGGCTAATATTCAGGGGTGTCTTATTTTTTTTCTCATGTAGGGGGAGGCCCACTTCTGCTTGCTCGTGGCCGCAACGGAGCATTAGGCAGAGTGACGCACCGGTGCTGTGGCCACGAGATGAGGCGGCGGTGGAATTGCTCCACGTGCCCTGCACTGGCTTTCTTCAAGGCTCCCGCAGCCAGGCAGTCCACACCCTTGCCTCACCTCATGGCCGTGGCACCAACACACCATTCGGCCTCCTGCTCCGTTGGCACCGCAAACAAAGCAGAAGTGGATTGGCGGCCATGTGGAATCCTGCTGCACATAGCTGCTAGTGCTGCCATCGCGAGACAGGTGTCGGGGCGTGGATGGCCTGGGCTGTGGGGGCCCTGAGGTAAGCTGGTGTGGGGCAGATCCACCCACCCACCTTGCCTCACAGCTACGGCACCTCAACAATAAAATGGGCAGCCAGTTGGCTGCACAGGCTCTTAAGTAGGGCTTATTTTGGGGATAGCACTAATATTAGGCACACATGTATAAAACAGCCTAGGGCAGTGATGGTTAACCTTTTTGGCGCCGAGTGCCCAGATCGTGTGCATGTTTGTGAATGCACACACGTGTGCCCAAATCCCCAAAATGCAATGCAAGCACCCCCGTGCCCCATTTTGGGCCTGGAAAGCCTCCTGCACCAATCTGGAAGCCAAAATGGGGCACTGTGCAAGGCTCCCCCACTGCCCCATGTTCAGCCTGGAAAGCCTCCTGCACCTTCCCCCCTCTGCGCATGCTCCTTGCCTGCCCACGCATGCGCGGCAGATAAATAAGACCACCTTGCCGGCAGGAGGCATGTGCGCATGTGCAGTGCAGTTGGGCTGGGGCAATGGCTGGCATGCCCGGAGAGAGGGCTCTGCGTGCCACCTGTGGAACGCATTCCATAGGCTTGCCATCCTTTTTGCCGTCATGTGCCAAAAGCAGGGGGAATGTGGGGGAGTGCACCCATAATTCAATGCTCCCCGCCCCTCCCCTGCACATGCGCATGTGACACCCCCCGCTCCCCCCGTTTTTGGCATGGTGATCCCAGTAGGCCTGTTTTTCGCCCTCCCCAGGCTCCAGAGGCTTTCTAGGAGCCTGGGGAGGGCGAAAACAGCCTTCCCCACCTCCCGGAGGCCAGAAACAGCTCATTTCCTGACTTCTGGTGGGCCCGGAAGGCCTGAAAACCAGCTGGCCAGCATGCGCATGCTGGCTGGAGCTGAACTGGAGCAACGCTCGCGTGCCCACAGATATGGCTCCCCGTGCCACCTGTGGCACGTATGCCATAGATTCGCCATCATGGGCCTAGGGCTTATTTTCGGTACAGTACATACACACATATATACACACATACATAAATATAGGTAGTCCTTGACTTACAGCCCTTCTTTAAGTGACCGTTCGAAATTACAGCAGCATTAAAAAAAAAAATAGTGACCCATGACTGTTTTTCCCACTTAACGACGGTTGCAGTTACGACCTGATCAAAATTCAGACGCTTGGCAAACTGGCGTGCATTTATGCCGGTGGCAGTGCTCCAGGATCCGGGGATCAGCTTTTGTGACCACCTGACATGCAAAAACGTGAAAGTGGGAAAAATTCACTTAACCACCGCGTTGCTCAGTTAACGGCTGCAGGGACTCGCTTAACAACCGTGGCAAGAAAGGTAGAATGGAGAGACGCGGCCTAGAAATAAGGAGAGCGACAGTGAGAACAATGGAACGGCTGGCCACCGGAAGCGGTGGGTACTCCCAACACTGGAGGTTTTGAAGAAGAGTTTGGAAAGCCATTTGTCTGAAATGGGATAGGGTCTCCTGTTTGAGCAGGGGGTTGGACTAGAAGACCTCCAAGGTCCCTTTTCAACTCTGTAAAACGAGCAAAACTTAATTGTTTCACTTAGCAATAGAAATTTGGGCTTAACTGTGGTCGTAAGTCAAGAACTTCTTGTACACGCATGCATATATACATACATACAGTAGTGGTCAAAATTGTGGAAACTTTTTGGGAAAAGTGTATTGTCTAAAACTATTTATTTATTTATTGTATTATATTTATATACCGCCCTTCTCCTGAAGGACTCAGGGCGGTGAACAGCCATAATAGAAACAATATATAAAACAAAAATTTAAAAGACATATTCAAGTACCGTATTTTCCGGCGTATAAGACGACTGGGCGTATAAGACGACCCTCCTCAGAGCCATTTAAGGCTCGTAAGAGCCTTTCGGGATGGTCTGCCTGGTTACAGGAGAATGAGACCCGGTGTATAAGACGACCCCCGACTTTTGAGAAGATTTTTGTGTGTTAGAAAGTAGTCTTATACGCAGGAAAATACAGTAATTAGATCACAGGCCGAATTGAAAATTCCCATCTAAAACCAATTTTTAAAATCCCTTTAAAACCAAATTAAAATCATATTCCCATCAGAGCGGCTTGCTGGAATAACAGGGTCTTCAATGCACGTCGGAAGGCGCAGAGGTCGGGGATCCTCTGTATGTCCGGGGGCAGTTTATTCCAAAGGGCAGGGGCCCCCACAGAGAAGGCTCTCCCCCTGGGGGTCACCAGTCTACATTGTTCGGCTGACGGCACCCTGAGGAGGCCCTATCTGTGGGAGCGTACCGGTCGGTGGGAGGCAATCGGTGGCAACCAATAACACCACTTTTTGGGGGGAGTAGTCCCATAAAATTACATATCAATGGAAAGATAATTTAATCAAGAATGTAATGCAATAACTTTTAGGAAGAGTTTGCTATTAGAATAGCAGTTACGGTATAAAGAAGAAAAGTGAAACACGTAGAAAAAAACCAAGATATACAAAAAATGATCCCCATAGAAAAAATGAGATATACAAAAATGATCACCGTGTCACTTAATACGTAGTTGGGTAACTTTGAGCATGAATGACAGCCTTACAATGTCTTCCCATGGAGTAAACCAAGTCTTTTAGTTCTGCAGCTGTTATAATGTGAAACTAAACTTGAAGGATTGCTTCTATTAACTGGGTTTTATTGCTGATTAACAAATTTCTTTCTTCGGCTCCGTAGATTTTCAATTTGGATTAAGGTCTAGGCTATTCCCAGGCCATTCCAGCAGTGGAATAGGATTATCTTGAAACTCCCCCCCCCCTCAAAAAAAAGTAGTGTTATTAGCCATCAAACCTCCAAAATACACTTTTCCCAAAAGATTTCCACAATTTTGGCCACTACTGTACACTCCACAGCAGTTAATGTTTGAAGATTGCTCAGTAATTGTGTCTCTCTGGAAGGACCCAAGCTAAGACTGATGGCCAAGGGATCTTGGTTGACCTGAGGAAGGCAGGCGTGGTGGCTACTACTCCTTTGAAGAGGTGTGGGGTGAGTGGGTGGGAGATGAGTTGGTTGCCATGGTAACAGGTTTGTCCCGCGCGCCCCCCTCTCCTTTTGGACACAGCCGTCCAAAGTCCGTTCAACGTGTCCGACTTTAACTGACCCTCAAGGATGACACCCCCCCTCCCTTCTTGTTCTCTCCACAGATGGCTTGGTTGGCATGGCGATCGTTGGCGGCATGGCGTTGGGAGCAGCCAGTCTGGCGGGCCTGATCGGCTTGGCCATTGCCAAATCCAAATCCTAAGGCAGTTAGGAGTTAGGCCTCCCTTCTCGTCCTCTGGTGGAGCAGCCCAGCCTGGCAGCTTGAAAGACCCAACCCTTCAAGAGAAGCGAGCGGAGGGATGATTCAAAATTCTTTTTGTTTTTCTTCAAATGTCACTAACGCTGACTTGTAATTCCTGGATTTTCGGTCCTCTTTCCCCCCCACTCCTGATCAGCTGCCACGCTCATGAGGGCAAAGGGCCACGATAATGCAGAATTTGCCCAAAGAATGAGAGTGCCCTGAGACTATAATCCAATTTTTCCTCTTGCGTTAATCCAAGATGAGGTCTCTCCTCCACTGATACAAGAAGACGTACTAAGTCATCGCTCTCTCTTCCTATCGCTTGTCCCAAAAGTTTGGAGGTCTCTTCTGCTGAAGGTCGGGAGCAAAACCACCTTGGTGTCTCTTCTGGAGAAAAACCAGGATGTCCTTCTGCCTTTCGGATGAAGCTTTGATCAAGTGCTGGAGACAAGGCAGCCTTCTGGAATGGGTGGGGAAAAGCAGCAAGTTTTCCACGGGCAGAATATTCCCTTCACTCACAAACTGATTTTTTTCCCCTCTGTTTCTAGACTTGCTCTTTACCTGTAGTGTGTGTAGTCACCATGAATCCATGGTTAATATTAGATTTTATTTTATTTTTTAATTTCCTTGTTATGCTTAGCCGGGTAGGCTCCTGAATTCTTTCAATTTCTTTTTTTAAAAAGTCATTTTTGTGAGGGTAAAGAGGCTGGGTAAACTCAGCAAGAGGCCCACCTGTTTGGGCCTTTGACAATGGACCTCGAAACGTGCATGAGTAGTCCACTCCAAACCACACCATCTCTAGCTGAACTACAATACGCCAAACTCCTCGCTCGTGGCCATGTTAACCTAGACCTGCTTAGATCTTGAAGCTCACAAGTCAGCTAGCTTGAGTAAGACATCGGTCTATATCTGAGGTGGGGAACCATAGTCCCTTTATTACTTGTGGACTTCAACCCCCAGAATTCCTGAGAGAACTATGGCCCCCTTTATGACTTGCGGACTTCAACTCCCAGAATTCCTGAGCTGGCTGGCTTAGGAATTCTGGGAGTTGAAGTCCGCAAGTCATACAGGGGGCCATAGTTCCCTCAGGAATTCTGGGAGTTGAAGTCCACAAGTCATAAAGGGACCCTGGTTTTCCACCCCTGGTTTATATGACGGCACAGATAATTGATACGCTATCATGAGTGTTGGATGGTTCACATCATTGGAAAACATCCTCTCTTTCCCCCCCTCCCCCCGCCTGAATGAGGTATTTGTATCGTTTTCTAGCCTCCGGGTGGCATGGAGGAAGAATAAAATTCATTGAGAGAATGATATCATTGGTTTCCTCAACTCTTGGTTTCTGCCTTTCGGGAAGGGTAAAGGAAGGGCAAGCCACAAATCAGGTCATTCGTGAGAATGCTGTAAAAACGTTGCGCGCTGCGCTTGCCTCAGATGTCAGGATGCAAATGCATAGCCATGTTTGCACAGCGACTTCACCCCCTCCTTGAGCCTGTTATTGTATTGGCACCCATTCGGCAAGCCACCAATGGACCATGATCCCTTACCAAACCTACCTTCCTTCCTTCCTTCCTTCCTTCCGATCTCTCTTTCTCTGTCTCTCTCTTTTTTCTTTTCCTTTCTGTCTCTTTCTCTCTGTCCCTCTCTGTCTTCCTTCCTTCCTTCCTCCCTCCCTTCCTTCCTTCCTTCCTTCCTTCCTTCCTTCCTTCCTTCCTTCCTTCCGATCTCTCTTTCTCTCTCTTTTCTTTTCCTTTCTCTCTGTCTTTTTCTCTCTCTGTCCCTCTCTGTCTTCCTTCCTTCCTTCCGATCTCTCTTTCTCTGTCTCTCTCTTTTTTCTTTTCCTTTCTCTCTGTCTCTTTCTCTCTCTGTCTTCCTTCCTTCCTTCCTTCCTTCCTTCCTTCCTTCCTTCCTTCCTTCCTTCCTTCCTTCCTTCCTTCCTCTGCTTCTCTGTGTCCCTGTCTGTGGGTCTCTCTTTCTCTGTGTGTTTCTCTTTCTCTCTGTCTCTCTTTCTTTCTTCCTTTCTCTGTCTCTTTTTCTTTCTTTCTCTGTCTCTGTCTCTTTTCTTCCTTTTTCTTTCTTTCTCTGTCTTTCTTTCTCTCTCTCTCTCTCTCTCTCTCTCTCTCTCTCTCTCTCTCTCTCTCTCTCTCTCTCTCTTTCTTTCTTTCTTTCTTTCTTTCTTTCTCTGTCTCTTTCTGTCTTTCTTTTCTTCACATGTCCTGGTTCTCTCTCTGAAAAGGTGGTTATTATCGCAGGTAATAATATTTCTGTAACCCTGGGTTTTTGCCAAGGTCTGCCTGGATAATAACCACCCTTTTTGGCTCACCTTGTACTCTGATGCATTGGCAGCAAAAAAAAAATGGCTTAATTGCTTTGAAAGAACCCATGCCAAGTGCAGCAACACAACCCAAGGCCGGTCTTCGAAAAGGTGCAGATGGCCTGTTTCGCAAGCCGTTGGGCTTGGGGTGGGGGGGCCAGCTCATGCCTGTGAAAAAGACCTGCGCACCGTCTAGAACATTCCAGAAATTTTCAAGGTAGCTTTCAGACTAGGCCTGTTCCTAGCCCGGTTTAAAGAATGACTAGCAAGGAAAGTGGTTTTGTTGCTGTCTGGCAATTTGTTCTATCTTGCACTTGTTTATTTTTCTTCCTAGATTTTAAACTCAAGAGCGCGACAGTTTTGCTCTTGTGGCTTAGCAGCCGAGGCGAAGAACTTTCTTCCCAAATCAAAGGTTGTGAAATAGCCGCAGCTCACATTAAATTCCAGTTCCTCCCTTCAAAACGACTACTTCCATATGGGATTCGGCCTGGTTCAGTGGCAGGTGCCTCGCTGAGAGAAGGAAAAGGACTTAAGCTTGAATCTGGGTGGAAAGCTCGACTTTTTTCTTTTTCAAAGGGTGCTTTATTTTTCGTAGCCCTGCTTTATGGTTTCTTCAGAAGTCTGCAAAGACTTAGCTGTTCCTCCAGGGACCAGGGCCAGGATGTTCAGGATGCTCTCGCATTGGGTGGGTGGGAGATTTTGGGAACGAGATTTTTATCGGGGCCTAACCTTGGTTTTTCTTTGAAAGGGTTTTAGTTTTGGCCACCGGCCACTGTTCCATGGGGTCAGATACTGTAAGTCGTCATAGGAAAAAAAGAAGGAAGGAAGGGAGTGATGAAGGAAGAAGGGAGGGAGTAAGAAAGGGAAAAGAAAGAGAAAGGAAGGGAGTGATGAAGGAAGAAGGGAGGGAGGGAGTAAGAAAGGGAGAAGAGAAAGGAAGGGAGTGATGAAGGAAAAAAAAGGAAGAAAAGGACGGACGAAGGAAGGAAGAAAGGAAAAAGGAGGGAGGAAGAAAAAAGAAATGAAAGAAGGAAAAGTAAAGGGAGATGGGAAGGAAGAAAACAGGAAAGGAGGAAAAGAAAGGAATGAAGAAAAAAAGGAAGAGAAGCAAGAAAAGAAAGGGAAAAAAAGGAAAGAAAAAAGAGAAAGAAAAAAAATAGAGGGGCAAGCCTTGGGAAAATAACTTAAATAATGCTATGTGGCAAAACATGCATTGTATCTTAATTTAGCATGCAAAATCGTCCTGTTTGCACAGGACTCTAATCCTACCTATTTATTTACCCTGAGTAGCTTACCTAAAAGGAGCTTTCTGGTCTAGATGCCTGCTTAGAAATAAGCCCCATTATTTAAAGCCAGCTTTTGTTGAGCCCAAATGGGTTGGTTTGTTTTTGGCTTTTAATGCCCTGTGTGTGCCAATCCAACTGTGGTAGTTTAGAAACATTATTGCTGTGAAACATGCCTTTGTTGACTTATTCCACAAACCACAACTGAGCGCAAAGCGTTGGAATCTAGTCCACGGCTAGGCCCAGGCCAAACAAACAAAAACCAGGATGTTACATAGTTGCTAAGTTGTGGTTTAAGGTGTTTTTGACGACTCCGCCAGTCACACTGCAGAGCTTGATAAGCAAACAATATTAAATGGGTTAGTGCAAGTATGTATACCATGTTTCCCCGAAAATAAGACCCTGTCTTATATTTTTTTTGAGCCCTGAATTAAGCGCTTGGTCTTATTGCCATGCGCTCAAAAGCCCGATTGGGCTTATTATCAGGGATGTCTTATTTTGAGGGGGGGAAAATAAAAGTGTGGCACTTAAATTTGTACGTGTAAAAAAGGATGCTGGAGCTGAGAAAAATTACCGTACTTTTCAGAGTATAAGACACACTTTCCCCCGCCCCCACTAAAAAAGGATGGAAATGTTGGTGCGTCTTATAGACCGAATACGGCCGTTTTTGGCCTCCCAAAACACCGTCCCCCGCGCGTTGCGTTTTCATAAAAAACGGAACGTGTAGAGGGTTCGGGAGGCCTTCAGAGTGCTCCCGGGGGCTGGGGAGGGCAAAAACGCGATGTGGGGGGGGTTCGGGAGGCCAGAAACGGGCCTGTTTTTTGTGAAAAAGGGATGCACAGGGGGCTTGGGAGGCCTGTAGAGTGGTCCTGGGGGCCGGGGAGAGCAAAAACCCAACACATGCAGGCCAAAAACTGTGTTTTTTTCTTGTTTTCCTTTTCAAAATCTTGCGCGTCTTATACTCTGGTGCATCTTATAGTCCGAAAAATACAGTACTTTTTAGTGCCCTCTGGTATCCAGCTATTCACTACTGTTTTGTTTCCATTTCATGAAATTTTGACCCTTTTCACTTTCTGTAAAGCCCTGTACCTTTTTATAAAGGTTATTATCATTATTATTATTATGAATGCCTTGTCCAGCTTCCTTTCTTCTTTTTTCTTTCCCCATTCACCTTTTCTCAAAATTTTCCATGAACTGTAGGTGGCTGGAGGCGGGCGGGAATTTCTCAGTTTGCCCAGCTTGACTTTTCGGTGTTGTCTGATCCACGTGTTACGCATCCAGATGTGAGTCACCTCCCTTCAACTTCCCCAATGGGTTCTTGTTTCATTCACTCAGAAGTTTTGGCCAATTCTGTATTTTATTTTTTTTATTTTATTTTTTTTGCTGGGATAAAGCACTGTTTGCTTTCAAAAGGAAAAGGGCAGTTGAATGGGTAAAAGCATTCCGTGACGTCTTTAGAAATGAAAACGATAATTTCTAGGAAGTAAGGAGGGGGGAAATAATAATTAGGATTTATCCACCACCCCAACCCCCAGTTTACTTGTTTCTAAGTTGTGCAAGCTACAGAATTTTGATCTTTCACGTTCAGCTGACAAGACTTGGCTAGGCCCCAGCGAAATTCATGGGAATTAAATTACTCATGTTTGTGATGTGAACATTCTCCAGGATGTATCTTTAATAGCAATATTTTAGAAGGGTAGGCAGCAGGTATGTGGCTATAATGCTCAAAGTTATGCGCGGTATTCATCCTGCCTCTCAAACTAAGAAGATTCCGGAAAGGCTGTGTGTTGACATTGAAAAAAAAAAATAGATGTTCTTGATTTGACTGCTCTGTGTCCCACAATTTGAGAAGAGTGGTGATTTCTATAAATAGTTGTGCCCAGTTGGTAGGATTCAAATAATTTAACAACCGGTTCTCTGTCCTAATGACCGGCTGGGTGGGTGTGGCCATGATGGGTGTGGCCAGAGGGTGTGACACCTCCTGGCCACACCCATCAGCACTCGGCCTCCTGCACCTCCGCTAGGAGCAAAAACGGGCTGCAGGGTGAGGGGGCTTAGGAGGCCTCCCTGCACTTACCTAGGAGCCAAAATTGGGCACTTAGGGACACCTGGAAGGAGCAGGGCGGGGCCAGCCAGGAATTTAACTACCGAACCGGCCCAAACCGGCTGGATCCCACCATGGGTTATACCTATTGTTTGATGCATCCTAGGTTTGTTTCTTTCTTTCTTTCTTTCTTTCTTTCTTTCTTTCTTTCTTTCTTTCTTTCTTTCTTTCTTTCTTTCTTTCTTTCTTTCTTTCTTTCTTCGATTTATATGCCACCGTTCTCCGGAGACTCAGAGCGGCTTACAATGCATTAAGCAATAGCCTTCATACTTTTGTATATACCTGCTTAGTAGGGCTTTCGGGGCCTCCCTAAGCGGTGTTCTTTTTTATACAAAGTCAGCTTATTGCCCCCACAAACCGGGTCCTCATTTCACCTACCTCGAAAGGATGGAAGGCTGAGTCAACCTTGAGCCTGGTGAGATTTGAACTTGCAGTAATTGCAGGCAGCTGGTGTTACTTAACAGCCCTTTAGTCTGCTGCGCCACCAAGGCTCTTATTCTTTAATTGATGCGCCTCACTTTTTCTAAACTTTTTTCTTCATGCTTTTGGAATTGTGGCTTCGGATCTTCACTTGCTCCTTCCGGCTAGTTCCCCTGGTTGACACTAAACACACATTTTCTCTTCGCTTGGTTTATTTTTTTTATATCCAGCCGACATGGAGATATCAGAAATAAAAGAACTTTTTGCTCATCTAACGGCAAATCTATTAACATGTAAAGTCTGGTCATGTCTTTCCAGAAATCTGTCTGTCTTTTCTTTTCTGGGTCAGAAATCAGCAACTTGTTGGATTCTCCATTGTTCAAAAAAAAAAGAAAAAAAGGGTTGATAACTTTATTTAAGTTTATTAAGGGGTCTTCCTTCTAAGGAGCCTGGTGGAGCAGTGGACTAAAGCGCTGTTAAATAGCACTTAGCTGCCAGCTGCCTACAATTACTGCAAGGTCGAATCTCACCAGGCTCAAGGTTGACTCAGCCTTCCATCCTTTTGAGATAGGTAAAATGAGGACCCGGATTGTGAGGGCAATAAGCCCTCACAATTTTATACACAATTTTATACACAATTTGTATAAAAAAGAACACTGCTTGCGGGGGCCGAACGCCCTATGAAGCAGGTATCTACAAAAGTATGAAGGCTATTGCTTAACGCATTGTAAGCCGCCCTGAGTCTCCAGAGAAGGGCGGCATATAAATCGAACCAAGAAAGAAAGAAGACTCAGAGAATTGCCATCACGAATTACAGTAAGTAACACCATCCTAATGTTAAATACATGGACTCAATTTTATGTGCAAGGTTGTAACTTTAACCAGGGGTGGTATTCAGCTGGTTCGTACTGCTTCAGGTGAAACGGTAGCAGTGACTGGATGGGCCGGCCACCACCTGCCCTGGCGTAATGCTGTCCTACTTAGCCATGTTTTCGAGGCCGGGCACATGCGCGGATGGTGTGTATGTGAAGCAAGAGTGCGCACGCAGGGTGAACCAGTGGTAAGAATTTGTGAAGCCCATCATTGTTTGTTCAATTGGCAGAAACAATGTTTTAGTTATATTGCCTGGGATCAGTTCTAAGCTGAGATGGACAAAGCCGCCTATTTATAAACCATTTATGGCTTAGTGCAGGGGTCTGCAATCTTAAAAGCTCAAAAGAGCCATTTGGACCCGTTTCCCACGGAAAAGAAAATACTGGGAGCCAGAAAACCCTTCCCGTGCCTGACTATTTCTTGAGCAGCCACAAAACTAGCATATGTAGTTGAAGTAAACGTTCTGTTTTCTTTTGAAACTTTTCTTTTCTTGGATTTATCCCTGGGTGGCCTACCAGGGGTTGTAAAGCTCAATAAATCGCATGCTGGCGGGTGTTGCACATTGGCTGTTGTGATGCATATTTTGAGTGACGGAGCTGCAGCGGAGGGATAATAATAATATCATTCACTGGAAATTGTGCCAGAAGTTTGGATTTGAGTACAGCAAAAACCACTGGGAACATCAGGTTGAGAAAGTTTTAGAGAATGAGAAACTCAAGATCTTGTGGGAGTTTAGGATTCAGACTGACAGGCACAACACACCTGACATAACAGTAGTTGAAGAGAAAAAAGTATGGTTCATTGACATTGCAATACCTGGTGATGCACGGATTGAAAATAAACAGCAAGAAAAAATCATAAAGTACCGGGACTTACAAATTGAAGTTGAGCGACTATGGAAAAAGAAATCATGTGTTGTTCCGATTGTAATTGGAGCCCTCGGAGCAATACCCAAAGGGCTACCCCGCTATTTAGAAATTCTAAATTTACCGGACTTGAACATTTTGACTCTGCAAAAAACCACCTTACTCGGAACAGCTTACATCCTCCGACGATATCTTAACAGTTCCTAGGTCCTTGGTTAGGACTCGAGCTGCTGAGCTATTAACCAGCCTCAAAGACTGTGAATCTCACTACAGATTAACCAATAATAATAATAATAATAATAATAATAATAATAATAATAATAATAATAATAATAATAATAATAATAATAATAATAATAATTTTATTTCTATACCGCCCTTCTCCCGAAGGACTAAGGGCAGTGCACAGCCTATTAAAAGCACAAAAACAAACATCCGTTGAAAATAATTAAAATTAATAAATAATTTAGGCTCAGATTTAAAACCCAACCTTTAAAACACCCAATTTAAAATCATCACATTGATAGCCCAGCCTGGCGGAACAATAGGGTCTTGAGGGCACAGCGAAATACATGGAGGTTGGAGATCTTACGGATTTCCGGGGGCAGTTCATTCCAAAGGGCAGGGGCT
This sequence comes from Coluber constrictor foxii, assembly GCA_038048745.1. NCBI lineage: Eukaryota > Metazoa > Chordata > Lepidosauria > Squamata > Colubridae > Coluber > Coluber constrictor. Next base: position 33,857,695 of record CM075961.1, on the reverse strand, counting down.
CCCACAGAGAAGGCCCTCCCCCTGGGTGTTGCCAGCCGACATAACTTGGCTGATGGCACCCTGAGGAGACCCTCTCGGTGGGAGCGAACTGGCCGGTGGGAGGCAACTGTTGGCAGAAGACGGTCTCGAAGATACCCAGGTCCAGTGCCATGGAGCGCTTTGAAGGTGGTAACCAACAAGAGCCACATGCAGGTCCAGAGCCTCAGGTTGCTGACCCCTGGCTTAGTGTGTTATCTGAATCCAGCTATTGAAGGTTATCCTACAAACAGGCTGAGAGTGGAGTTAATTTAATAAGAATGTTTTCACTTCGTATGTTAGGATAGATGTATTTTCTTAAGGTTCATGTATGTGCATCTGCATTTGGGACATGATCAAAAACCATAAACTCCATTATCTTTCCCTTCTGAAACAGCTACGTAAAAATTCCTATTTTTTTCCCCCCTTTAAACCCAGATGCTCAGATTTCTCTCTGTTCTTGCAGGAGCATTTTCTATTCTTCCCTCATTCTTAAAATTCTAGATATTGCTAGCCTTTGACTTACAACGGTTCATTTAATGACCGTTCGAAAATACAAAGTCCCTGAAAAAGCGACTTGTGACGGTTTTTCACACTTACGACCGTTGCAGCATCCCCAGAGTGACGGGATCAAAATTTTGGATGCTTGGAAAACTTGGTTCATATTTATGACGGTTGCAGTATCCTGAAGTGATGTGATCCCGTTTTGCGATTTTCCGACAAACAAATTCAATGGAGGAAGCCAATTCACTTGGCAATTGCGTGCAAGGTCGTAAAATGGGGCAAAAAAGTCACTTAACAACCGTCTCGCTAAGCAACAGAAACTTTGGGCTCAATTGTCGTAATTCAAGGACTAACTGCAGTCACCAAAAGTTCAGCATTGCTTCCCAGTAACTTTAGGGCTGTGAGCGCTAGGCTAGAGAACTCTTTTCTCAGTGTGACAAACTACTGTTAAGTGGAGGACCGAAAGGACCGAAAGGAAAACTACACGTAGTCTTTGACTTACGTTCGCAATTGAGCCCAAAATGTCTGTTGTTAAACTGAGACATTCGTTAAATGAGTTTGGGCCCTTTTTATGACCTTTCTTGCCACTGTTGTTAAGCAACTCGCTGAAGTTGATAAAGTTAGTGGCTTTTCCATTGACTTCACATGTTAGAAGGGCACAAAAAGGGATCGCATGACCTTTATTTATTTTATTATTTATTTATTTTATTGGATTTATAAACCGCCCTATTCCCGAGGGACTCGGGAATAGCCATACAGCCATAAATAAATATATATAAATACAAACATTTAAAATAGAATAAAACAAATTAAATAATTTGGCTGACAATTTAAAACCCCAATAATTTAAAACAAATTAAAATTCGCAGTTAAAAGGGGGAAAAGAACTTACGTCAGGCCGGCTTGTTGGAATAAGTGAGTCTTGAGCGCGCGACGGAAGGTGCGCAGGTCCGGGATCCTCCGTATCTCCGGGGGGATCTCATTCCAGATGGTAGGTGCTCCCACAGAGAAGGCTCTCCCCCTGGGGGCCACCAATCGACATTGTTTGGCCGACGGCACCCAGAGGAGCCCCTCTCTATTGGAGTGTACAGGCCGGTGGGAGGCTATTGGTGGTAGTAGACGGTCCCGTAAATAACCAGGTCCTAAGTCATGGAGCGCTTTAAAGGTGATAACCAGAACCTTGAAGCGCACTCGGAAGACCACCAGGAGCCAGTGTAGCTCGCTCAGGAGAGGTGTTACATGAGAGGGCCACGTTGCTCCCATAACCACCCGCGCGGCCGCAGTCTGTGCCAGTTGGAGCCTCCGAATGCTCCTCAAGGGGAGCCCCATGTAGAGAATGTTACAATAGTCCAGACGGGAGGTGATGAGGGCGTGAGTGACTGTGGGTAAAGAGTCCCGATCTAGAAAGGGACGCAACTGGCGAATCAGGCGAACGTGATGAAAAATCCTCCCGGTCACGGCTGTCAAGTGCTCTTCTAAAGACAGCCATGAATCCAGGAGGACGCCCAAGTTGCCTTGGGACACAGTAACAGTCATAAGTATGAAGCAGTGGCCCAAGCATCTAAATTTCGATCACATGATCACTGCGATTGCCGGGAGTGATGCGGTGACCTAGCGGTGGAGCTCTTGCCTCACAATCAGGAGGCTACGAATTCGATCCTAGGTAAAGGCAGATATTTCTCTCTCTGGGCACATTGAGAATATATCTGCTGAACAAAACTCTGCATTGGTGACAGGAAGAGCATCCGGCCATTAAAATACTCTGCCATCTCCATTCAGTTGCCTAGACTCCACCCCACAAGGGATTATGGGGTCGTTAAATGACGATGATGATCACAGGGAGGCAGCAACTGTCGTAACTGAAAAACGGCCGGAAGTCACTTTTTTCAGCTTTGGACAGTCCCTAAACGAACTGTTGTAAATCAAGGACTTCCTGTAATCCGTAATGAGCAATCTCTTCCAGATAAAGCACCTCTCAGCAAAGAATGGGAACAGATATGGTTCCTTCTGGGACTTGCACAAAGGAGATAATCCGATTATGTTAGAGGAAAAAAGAAGTGGGTAGTGGATTAAACCAATGTTTGTCAACCCTGGCAACTTTCTTTTGTGGATTCCCAGAATTGCTGGCTTGAGGAATTCTGGGAGTTGAACTCCACCCATCTTAACATTGCTAGAGTTGACCAACATTTGATTAAATCACCAAGCTTGTCTTATCTTCCCTTCTTTCAAACAGGATGCTCTCAAAGTCAACCTTTTGTGGTTAAGTTTAGACTTAACAACTACTCGGAGTTGTATAGATAGTCCTCGAATTACAACCACAAATGAGCCCAAAACTTTCTTTACTAAGTGAGCCAGTTGTTTACGTGAGTTTTGCCCCATTTTACGGCCTTGTCTTGCCGCATTTGTTACGTGAATGACTGCAGTTGTTAAATTAGTAACATGGATGTTAAGTGAATCTGCTTTCTCCCAGTCACTTTGCTCGTCAGAAGGTCGCAAAAGTTGATCACATGACTCCAGGACATGGCAAAAGGGGTGGTATTCACTTACTTTCCCTACCGGTTCGCAAATGTGAATGTGTGTGCATCCATGCACACACCAGGCCTTCCACACATGTGCTTCGCTGGCGCGCATACCTTCTGTGCATGTTCCCGGCCTCAGAAATGTACCTAAATAGGATGGCATACAGCCGGTAGCAATTTCTGCTACCGGATCGAGTAAACCGGTCCGAACCGGCTGAATACTATTTCTGCACGGCAACTGTCATAAATATGAACTGGTGGCCAAGCATTTTTTAAAAAATATATTTATTTGTTTTATCATCAAAGGTAAAATACAGAATAGAAAGAGAAACAAAACACAACAAACACACTCATCCAGCAATAACAACTACAAAAAATAGAGGAAAAAATGAGTTCCGAAAAAAAAAAGAAAAGAAAGAAAAACGTGATCCAAATTTAATTAAATTTAACATAGAATCCATCCCTGGCTGGACACTGAAAAAAGAAAAGGAAAGAAGCATCCGAATTGTGATCGCATGCTGCAAACAGTCGTAAGAGTGTAAAACAGTCGTAAGTCACTTCTTCGATGGCATTGTAACTTTGAACGGCCACTAAATGGTTGTAAATCGAGGATTACCTTGAGAAAGGAACTTGTTTACAGGATTGTCTCCCTTTAAGGTCAGGCGACTCATTTAAAAGCTTATCTCAAGTTCTCTGCTTTCATCCCCAATAAAAAGCAAAGAGGACGGGACAGATTGTTCTTCTTTCTCGTAGTCTTTTTTTAAAAATAACATTCTATTTTATTTTGAGGGACCAGCTGAACCTTCTCCAAGGTGGTTCTTGTCTTGAGTCTTCTGCTTCGAATCTCACCACCATTTGCTCCTTCTCCTTCGTGGAGGACCAGAGGTCTTTAGACAGAATCAGTTTGGCTATTGTTGTCTTTGAGTTCTTTGGCATCAAGTCACCATTGATTCTCTTCACCAGATTCCTCCCCCCGCACACACACACACTCTAACCACAGGATTCCAGCAAGGATTCTAACCAGTGGTGGGATTCAGCCGGTTCGGGTAAACCGGTAGTTAAATTGCTTGCTGGCCCCTCCTTGTCCGTTCCAGGAGTCCCCACGCACCCCATTTTAGCCTACTAGGTAGGCAGCACCCCCCCCATGGTCCGTTTTCGCTCCCAGGAGGCTTCAGGGAGGCCTACTAGGTCCCAAATGGGGGGCAGCATTCCAATATTTGACGGGCTGCCACAACGATGAGGAGGTCAGCCTCTTTTTCCAAACCACCAGAAGGCAAGACGAGGAACCACGGATGGAAGCCAATGAAGGAGTGAAGCAACTTAGAACTAAGGAGAAACTTCCCAATGGTGAGAACAATTAAGCGGTAGAATGCCTTGTCTTCGTAAGTTGGGGGTATCCCATCATTGGCAATTTTTAAACAGAGACTGGACGGCCACTTGTCTGAAATGGTATAGGGCAGTGGTGGCTAACCTTTTTGCCATCACGTGCCAAAAGCAAGGGGAGCACAGGGGTGTCGTGCGCACATGTGCCCACACCCATAATACAATGTCCCCCGCCCCCCACACATGCACGTGCGACCCCCCCATATGCGACCCTTAACTTTTGGCACATGATGACACGGCGGGCCCGATAGGCCTGTTTTTTGCCCTCCCCAGGCTCCATAGGCTTTCTTGGAGCCTGGTGAGGGCCAAAATGGCCTTCCCCATCCCCCTGGAGGCCCTCCGGAGACTGGAAACGGCCCATTTCCCAACTTCCGGTGGGCCCTGAAGGCCCATAAATCAGCTGGCCAGTGCGCACATGTATGCTGGAGCTGAGCTAAGGCAACACTCACGTGCCCACAGATATAGCTCCGTGTCCACCTGTGGCACTCGTGCCATAGGTTCGCCATCATGGGTATAGGGTCTGCTTGAGCAGGGGGCTGGACTAGAAGACCTCCAAGGTCCCTTCCAACTCTGTTATTCTAAGTATACCCTTCATGTATATCCAGGGTATCAAACTCAAGGCCCGCAGGCTGGATCCGGCCAGCAGGATTTTTAGATCTGGCCTGTGAGGCCGCCCTGGAAGCAGCAAAGAACCAGCCCGTAGTGCCTCTGCCAGTGAAAACAGAGCTTGGGACGGCTGCACACAACCCTCCCAGGCCCTGTTTTTGGCCATGACAGCCTCCTGCAGCCCTCTACCAGCGAAAACGAAGCTTGGGGAACTCTGTTTTCATTGGCAGGGGGCTGCAGGAGGCCATCGCAACCAAAAGCCCACCCGAGTTTCGTTTTCACTGGCAGAGGACTGCAGGAGGCTGTTGCAGCCAAAAACGGCGCTCAAGAACCCGTTTTCACTGGCAGAGCACTTGGGCTGCCACAGGTGCCCCCGACACGAATGACATCAAGCTGACCATGCCCCCCTGGCTCCCCCGAAGTCAAACACATCCCTGATGAAATTGAGTTTGACACCCCGGCTATATACTGTCCTAAAATAACCCCAGCCATCTCCACCATATTAAAAAAGAAGAACGAGGAAATGTTTAGGCCCCATTTGGCTTTGTAAGATGGATTTGGGAGCCTGGTGAAACACTGTCATGTGACCCATTAAGGGTTTTGCTCACCCATCTGGCCAACCCAGTTTATAATGATTTACGACCTAGTATGATGTGCCAGTTCAACTCCTGGGAAACGTGTATTGTCCAATGATCATTTTCCTTCTCTGGCTGAACTATACCAACAAGCTAAACCACACAGCGATTTCCTTCTTAGTGAGTTAGCGTGTTAACAATTCTGTCATCATTGTGGTTTGTAATCCCTGGGTTATAATTTAGCCTTTGTGTGGGAAACCAACCAATTTCTCTCTCCCCCCCACCACCCCCAACTAGCACAGACTCCTGCCTGCCATGTTACATAATCTTTGACTTTTGTCCTTCCCGTAATGGGTTCATAGTGTTCTTTGCCTGAGATGCCATGTGCCTCGTGTGGCTTTGCTATCAAATAAAAGCAGAGTTATTTAAAATGGTGTTTTGCTCTTAAAGAGACAAAGCAGCGTTTCTGAACCTCAGCGGCTTTAAGATGTGTGGACTTCCAAGTCCAGAATTCCCCACTTGCTGGCTGGGGAATTCTGGGCGTTGAAGTCCACACATCTGAAAGTTTCTGGGGTTGAGAAACATTGGCCTAATAATGGATTTGTTTAAAAAGAAAAACAGAGGATCCTAAACCCTAACTGAACAGAACAATGTTCCAAGTTTAATTCGGAAGTCATCCAGGTCCAGTGGTGGGATTCAAATAATTTAACAATTATCTGTCCAGTGGTTCTCTGCTCCAATGACAGGCTGGGTGGGCGTGGCCATGGGGTGACACAGGCAACACTCCTGCACCCCCCTGGGAGCAAAAAAGGGCTGGGGGAGGAACCTCACCCCGCCCCTGTACCCCGTTTTGGGCCTAGTAGACCTCCCGGAAGCCTCCTGGGAGCAAAAACAGGTCCTAACTCTAACCCTGCACCGCATCTCCCGCACCCCGTTTTGGGCCTAGTAGGACCAGTGATGAAATGTAAAATTATTACCAGTTCTGTGGGTGTGACTTGGTGGGTGGGTGAGATAATGTGACTGGGTGGGCGTGGCCAACTTTTTCCTTTTTTACTTTTAAAACCATTTTTTCTACAACGTCTTCAGCAGAAGAGGTTGTAAAAAAAATGCTTTTAAAAGCCTCTGACGATCAGGCAACTCAGCTGGGATCGTCAGAGCCCTTTAAACACATTTTTTTCTACAACCTCTTCATCTAAGAACACTGCAGTGATCTTAAGTGTGAACAACGGCCATAAGTCACTTTTTTCAGGTGCCGTTCTAACTTTTTTTTTTTTTTAAATTTGATTTATATGCCGCCCTTCTCCGGAGACTCAGGGCGGCTTACAGTGCGTTAAGCAATAGCCTTCATACTTTTGTATATTTATATTTATACAAAGTCAGCTTATTGCCCCCAATAAACTGGGTCCTCAACTTTGAATCAGGTGTGAAATGCTACCGGTTCAGACAAACCAGTAGTGATAAAAGCTACCAGTTCGGACGAACCGGTAGTAAAAAAAGCGCTACCAGTTCGCCCAAAGTGGTATTTCTGACAATCAGCTGTGCTGTGTGATCTAAATTTGCTAGAAAGCAGGGAATCCTGCTTTCTAACGAATCTAAATCGTGTGGCATAGCTGTTCTCCCCCCTTGCTGTTCTACTGACAATGTTAAGCCTCCTTTTTCTGCGTGAAGTGTGCGTTTGGTGCGCACTGCACATGCTCAGGCAGCGAACTGGTGGCAATCCGCGGAGAATTTTACCACTGCTTTGAATAGTCATTAAATGAATTGTTGTTTAGTTGAGGAGTACCTGTATACATGTGTGTACACACACACCTATAACAGGGATCCCGAAGACATCAGGGGAAACACAAGGGTGCAGTATTCCGTGGTCAAGTTTGCTTTGGCCGTTTATCTTATCCAAAGAGGTATGTGAGTGCTACTGAAAAAAATGAAAAATTCAAGAGGAGCTGTCCTCACTTTCGTTGGAAAAATGGCAAGGGAAGCGATAGGGAGTAGAAAAATATGCTGTTTTGCTCTTCAGCAGATCCTGTTTACTGGGAACGGGGCCTCAGCCTCTCTGATCAGCTGAGGCTCCGTATCAGATACTGACTGCTTCCTCGGTGGAATTTCCAAGTTCTGTGTTATCTCTAAACTTTTTATTTTTATTATTATTATTATTAAGAAATTGCTAAGGATGGTTTCTTTTTTGTTAAGCCTGCACATTCCTCTGAGGCTTTCTGGCTATTTACCCCCCTTCTTTTGATTTATATATTATTCGGGCCTCTGTGCATCTTTAATTAATAAATTTCAATACCTCACAGGCAGGTATTGTGAAGTTGTGGAGATTCACGGGCTGCCTCAAAGAAGATGTGGAGACTCTCAAAAGAGTGCGGAGAAGAGCAACAAAGATGATTAGAGGACTGGAGACTAAAACATATGATGAACGGTTGCAGGAACTGGGCATGTCTAATTTAATGAAAAGAAGGGATTAGGGGTGACACGATAGCAGTGTTCCACTATCTCAGGGGCTGCCACAAAGAAGAGGGAGTCAAGCGATTCTCCAAAGCACCTGAGGGCAGGACAAGAAGCAATGGGTGGAAACTAATCAAGGAGAGAAGCAACTTAGAACCAAGGAGAAATTTCCTAAAAGTTAGAACCATTAACCAGTGGAACGACTTACCTCAGAAGTTCTGAATGCTCCAACACTGGAAGTTTTTAAGAAGAGATTGGATAACCATTTCTTCTTTCTTTCTTTATTTGATTTATATACCGCCCTTTATTTGATTTTTTTTATATAAAAAAAATTTAGGCCAGGCCCGCCTGGTGAAATAAAAAGGTCTTGAGAGCGCGGCAGAAGGTCTGTCTGAAGTGGTGTAGAGATTCCTGTCTAAGCAGGGGGTTGATATTACCGGTAGTCCTTGACTTACAACCATTCGAAGTTACAAAGGCAGTGGTGGGATTCAAATAATTTAACAACCGGTTCTCTGCCGTAAATGATTTCTTCCAACCACCAGTTTGCCAAACTGCTCAGAAAGTTGACAACCGGTTCTCCCGAAGTGGTGCGAACCGGCTGAATCCCACCACTGGACAAAGGCATTGAAAAAAGTGAACGTCAGGGTTCCAAGTAACATACCCATAGCAAACAAAACGGTGAGGCAGGCAATCTCCTCAAAGAATGGCCCCAGTCAGGCCAGCTGCAGGGTTGACAGTGACGTATGACCGTTTTTCAGACTTGTGACCGTTGTAGCATCACTGGTGTCACAGCATTCAAATTAAGATTCTTGGCAGCTGGTTGAAATGGACAACACTTGACGTGATCAGCTTTTCTTTACCTTCTGACAGCCAAAGTCAACGGAGAAGCCAGATTTCCCCTAACCAACTGTGTGACTAACAACTGCAGTGACTCACTTTGACAACGGTGTCAAGAAAGGAAGCAAAACGGGGCAAAACTCACTTAATAACGGTTCCGCTTGGCAACCAAACGGTTAGGTTCAATTCACTTTTGTTCATAAGCCGAGGACTTCCTGCAACACTAATTTATATTTGCTCGTAAGTTGAGGAGGAATGTGTTATTTGGACTTTGGACCAGGAGGCCAGCTCGATGATTAGACTTTGGATCAATTCATAAAGTTCAGGTATGAATCATCTAGTCCCCTAAATCTGGTCCTTTAGGAGTTGACTGGAGCTGACTTATTCTAAATGATTACTGTTTAACTGCGATTGGTTGTCAGCACAACATGGCAAGCCAAAATAAACCATAATGTGGAATGCGGTGTTGGAGGAACCAAAGCTTGGTTTAAAGAAGGATAGAATCAGAGAATCTTAGAGTTGGAAGAGGAGGTCTTCTAGACCAGGGGTGTCAAACTTGATTTCATTGAAGGCTGCATTAGGGTTGTGTTTGACCTTGGGAGGGCTGGGGTGAGTGTGGCCGGAGTGAGTGTGGCCAGAGTGAGTGTGGCCAGGGTGCGCATGGACAGCTCAACATTACTTGTGTCAGGGGCACCTGTGATGGCCAAATGTTAAGGCAGGACTTCCCTCAGACTCTCATTATAGCTTTCCTTCCTTCCTTCCTTCCTTCCTTCCTTCCTTCCTTCCTTCCTTCCTTCCTTCCTTCCTTCCTTCCTTCCTTCCTTCCTTCCTTCCTTCCTTCCTTCCTTCCTTCCTTCTTTCCTTCCTTCCTTCCTTCCTTCCTTCCTTCCTTCCTTATGTTAACCAGAGGTCATATTCAACCGGTTCGCACCAGTTCACATGAACCATTGGTGGAAATTTGGCCAAGGTTGCCGAACCGGTAGCGATGGCCGGCTGACCATGCTCCAAACTGGTCCCCGCGTCGCCGTTTCCTTGCTTGCTCCACCCTCCATGTTCGTCACCGCCATATTCTTCGTGCACATGCATCCCATTGCCTTGCAAGTCCAATGGGGTGCACATGCACGAAGAACATGGTGGCGATGGCAGTAGCTTTTTCCGCAACCTCCAGTACTTTACGGCAGCCTGTGGAGGCTTCTTTGCCAGCTGCTTTCCAGCAGCAGCGGCTGGCTGGAGGCCACTGAAAACTCTGGTCAGCTTACCTTCTAGACTCTGGAGCAGCCACTGCTTAAGGTAAGCAGTCCGAACAAAGAGGTGGTGGTGGTGGGAGGAAATAGGGCTAGGGCCAGGGCTGCTAAAAGAGGGGAAACGGGGGCAACTGGCAAAGGGAGGGCAGGGGTAGATAGGTGGAAATTCCAAAAAAAATTCCTACCTTTTCCTATGAGTATGGCTAGGTGGGGAGAGTGTCATGTGACTAAGTGGTCATGGTTGTGAGTGGTGTCAAGTTGGCCATGCCCACTCAATCACATGCCCCCCCACCTAGCCTCACCCACCGAACTGGTAGCGACAATTTTTGAAACCTACCACTGATGTTCATCCAGGGGTGTCAAACTGAAGGATGTGGTCGGATCCGGCCCACGATGTGGTTGGATCCGGCCCATGGGGCCATCCTGGAAAATGTAAGGGGCCAGCCCGTATCACTTCGGCCCGGTCTACCGGCGTTGCTTTGGCCTCGTCTACCCAATGTGAAGAGGAAACACGCCAGCAGTTTGGGAAGTGGCGTCAAGCTGGCCACGCCCACCCGGCTCCCTGAACTCAACCACAGCCCTGCTGCAGCCCTCAATGAAATTGAGTTTGACGCCCATAACTTGACTTACATAAGTATCGTAAGTATCATATTTTAATACTTATAACTGACTGGTTGGATGAATTAGAGTATTTGTCAGTCTGCTGTGATGAATTGGATTTGAAGAATACATTGTGCCACAATGCAAAGGGCTTGGGTTGACTTGACGTGAACTTAAGCACATTTGTCAACCCTGAAGTATGATTTCATGTGGTCTGTAGACTCAGTCACTGTCCTTTATTCCACAAACGATAGCCTAAAGTCACCCGTGAACCCATCCAAAACAATCACCATGGGTTTTCCCCGGATGAGACTTTGGTTTACTCCAGCATTCAGGATAGAGCACCCAGATAGACAGTTCCTATATCATCTTGCATCATAATGGCGTTTGGCTTCAGCTTGGTCTATGCAGCTAGTCCTCGAACGTTCGACAGTTCATTTAGTGACTGGTCAAAGTTACAACGGTGCTGGAAAAAATGACCGATGGCCATTTTTCGCAGTTATGACCTTGGAAGCATCCCCATGGTCACATGATCAAAATTCAGATGCTTGGCAACTGGTTCACATTTACGACCGTCGCTGGGTTCCAAGGTCATGTGATCACCTCCTACGACCCTCTGGCAAGCTAAGTCAATGGGAAAACCCGATTCTCTTAACAAGAGGTTACTAACTTATCAACTGCAGTGATTTGCTGTGGCAAGAAAAGTCGTAAAATGGGGCACTTAACCAATGTCTCACTTAGTGACAGAAATGTTGGATTCAGTTACGGTCATACGTCGAGGACTACCTGTAGAAACCTGGCCCCACTAGCTTGCAAGCCACCATTTAAGCTTTATATCTATGTAATAAACCAGGGGTCTTTAAACTTGACAAACTTTAAAACATGTGGACTTCAACTCCCAGAATTCCTCAGCCAGCCACCCTGGGATTTGAAATCCACAAGTTGTAAAAGTTACCAACTTTGGAGACTTAACCAACGTCTCACTTAGCAAACTTTGGGCTCAATTGCGGTCGTTAAGTCGAGGACGACCTATAGAAACCTGACCCCGCTAGTTTGCGAGCCACTATTTCAGCTTTACGTCTATTCGATAAACAATGGCCTTCGGACTTGGCAAATTTGTGGGCTTTAACTCCCAGAATTCCCCAGCCAGCCACGCTGTGGAGTTGAAGTCCACAGATCTTAAAAAGTTGCCAACTTTGGAGACCCCCCCTGCCTTAAACCATGGCCAGGGGGGGGGCATATCGTTGCTGAGCAAGATCATTAAACCCGATCATAGAAGGTTCCAGAAGGTTTCCAGCCTCAGCGGCCTGACCACTAGCAACTAGCAACCAAGCAACCATGACGTGACTTATTGGACTATGCCCTCGGTTTGTTCCTGCGGCCTCCGACTCAGGGGCACCTGTTCAGGAATGTGTTGTATCTCCTTGCCCACGTCTGATTGATGGATGCAGTGCCAACCACGGCCTTGTCCTGAAGTAGGAGTTGAGAGATGCCAGGAGGTCTGATTTCCCAGCTGCGTGGGAGCAATGGAGGCCAGCCAGAAGTACAACACGTTCATCCAATCCTGCTGGTTAAGTCTTTCCAGTTGCAAAAGAATCTACTCTGGGTCCTTTCCTCTCTTCCTTTCCATCCTTGGAAATGCGTGGAAAAGAGCAGAAACTGAAGAGTTAAAACCTACCTCAAATTATGGCCTAAACCACCTAAAAGTAAAGATTCCTCTTGCACATATGTGTTAGTCGTTCCCTACTCTAGGGGGCGGTGCTCATCTCCGTTTCAAAGCCAAAGAACCCAGCGCTGTCCGAAGACGTCTCCGTGGTCATGTGGCCGGCGTGACTCAACGCCAAAGGCGCACGGAACGCTCTTACCCTCCCACCAAAGGTGGTCCCTATTTTTCTACTTGCATTTTTTTTACATGCTTTTGAACTGCTAGGTTGGCAGAAGCTGGGACAAGTCACAGGAGCTCACCCCGTTACGCAACACTAGGGATTCGAACCGCTGAACTGCCCACCTTTCGATCGTCAAGCTCGGCGTCTTAGCCACTGAGCCACCGCGTCCCTTAAACCACCTATTGGACCCCAACTCATTTGCCAGTTGCCAGCTTCACTTTGTTTTCTTAAAAAAAAAAAAAAAACCTGCCCAAGTTTTTTTAAAAAAATTAAAAGTAAATTAAAAAAAAATCAGGACTGTTGAGTCAAAGAACACCAATTCCCAAGTACAGATATTCCTTGTTTTATGACCACCTTCGAGCCCAACATTTTTGTTGTTAAGCAAGACAGTTTTAAGGTGAGTTTGGCTCCATTTTGTTTTGTTTTTTTTACTTTTCTTGCCACGTTGGTGAAGTGAGTCAGAGTGAGTCATTGTGTTAAGATAGTAACACAGCTGTCAAAATTCAGATACTCAAAAACAGACTCTTATTTATAATGATTGCAATGCCCTATGATCCTATGATTATATTGAGGGCCACATCAGGGCTGTGGTTGACCTTGGGGGGGGCTAGGAGGGAGTGGCTGACTGGGTTGGGGTGACCAGCTTGATGCCACTCCCCAAACTGCTGGCATGTTTCCTCTTCCACTGAGTAGACTGGGCTGAAGCCACCTTGGCCCGATGTTTCCATTGGGTAGACCGGGCCGAAGCAACATGGGCCATCCCCTTACATTTTCTAGGATGGCCCCGTGGGCCAGATCTGACCACATCGTGGGCCGGATCTGGCCTGCAGGCCTTGTGTTTGACACCCCCAGTCTAGGCAGTTTTTCTCAAGCTTAATGTCACTTTGCAAAGCATCCCTGGCCTGTTCTTGAGTTGCCATAGGCCGGGGGGATGGGAAACTGGCGAAATGGCACAGCAGCCAAAGACAGATGCACATTCCATGCTTATTTCTCTCAAGGCTTTATCCCAGGGTAACCTACAGCAGCCGGAGGGGAGTGACCTCTACAACCCGCGAAATTGGTCCATTGGCAAATGTGATTGATGACACACCCTGGGGGGAGGGGAGAAACGGGTCATAATTGGAGCGTAAATTACGTAGGGTCAGAGCTGGCTTCACTTGGAAATGTGCCAACATGAAGCTCCTAATAAATCACTGGATTCTTTTTAAAGCTTGATTCGAGACTCATGATTTCATTAGGGTATCTGTCAGAACCCTGACAGCAAGCAAATTTAAGATATGTAAATGTAATATACGGGAACATGCTGGATGGGGAATTCTGGGAGTTGGAGTCCACATATCTTAAACTTTTTAAGGTTGAGAAACAGGGAGTCCTCCACCACCCAAAAAAATCAGGAATCTGGGAGCAACATTTCCGATTCACACATTTTATTCTAAGGCAGAAGTTTGGGGAGGCCCCTCAACTCACCTTCATCATATACTTCTGTCTTTGAAGAAAATATGTAAGCCGGTAAAAGGGGTACCTTTTGGCGCCTTCTGGTTTCATGACAAAGATGTGACGCAAATCCTGGCCTCCCCCTCAAGGAACCGAGATATGGAGGTGTGGGATTGGCACACCAAACGAGGAACGCCAGCCAGCTTGGTACAATTGTGTTTTCTTTGCTCTTTTGTTCCTACGGGCAACTGATGGAGACATTTCCACTTGGCGGTTTATTAATTATTAGTCTCGGATAAACATCATACAAAAAAGGCCTCTATCCGCGGGGACAGGTTACTTTTAATGATGGGTTGCTTCCTCCTTTGTCATGGAGCTATTGATCTGGCTTTTTTTCCGCCACCAGCTGAGCAATTCTTTTCTTTTGTTGTTCCCTACAAATTCTCTGAGGTCTCTTTTGCATATCCCGTCATCCACCGGGTTCCCTTGTGTGTAGGGATTCATGCCCATTACACTCCTAAGTCCTGATGTTTGTAAAATGGCTCACCCATGAGACCAACTTGATTTTACAAACTTTTTTGTGGTGCTCATTAAGCGAACACCCAGTCAGCCCTTAAAGAGAATCAATTGTTTACTATTGAAACGGGTGAAATCTAAAATTTGTTACTACCGGTTCTGTGGGTGTGGCTTGGTGGGGTGGGTGGGTAATGTGACTGGGTGGGCGTGGCCAATTTTCTTTTAACTATTAAAACCATTTTTTCTACAACCTCTTCGGCGAAGAGGTAAAAAAATGCTTTCAAAAGGCTCTGACGATCTCAGCTGAGTTGTCTGATCGGCAGAGACTTTTTTTCTTTTAAATGGCTCTGACGATCAGGCAACTCAGCTTGGATCGTCAGAGGCATTTAAAAGAAAAAAATCCCTGCCCACCCCCTCATGCCCAGCTGAGCCGCACAATCATCAGAGGTTTTTTATTTTTGTTATTTTTAAAAGCATTTTAAAAAGCCTCTGATGATCATGCGGCTCAGTTGGGCATGGGGGGGGGGCAGAGATTTTTTTCTTTTAAATGCCTCTGACGATCCAAGCTGAGTTGCCTGATCATTAGAGGCATTTAAAAGAAAAAAAGTCTCTGCCAATCAGGCAACTCAGCTTGTATCGTCAGAGGCATTTAAAAGAAAAAAAGGGTTTTTTTTCTTTTAAAAGCCTTTGATGATCCCAGCTGAGCCGCACGATCATCAGAGGCTTTTTAAAATGCTTTTAAAAGTAAAAAAAAAAAGCCTCTGATGATTGTGCAGCTCAGCTGGGCATGCGGTGAGGGCAGTAATTTTTGCTACCGGTTCTCCGAACCACCCGCCTCCATCGCTACCGGTTCAGGCGATCCGGTCTGAACCAGGGGCATTTCACCCCTGGCCAGAAGTAAATGTTGGTATTCAGAAAAAAAAATGTTGTGAAAACATACAGAACATACAGAAAACAACAGTAAATGCAGGTTGCCCAACATATGATAACAGCCACACGGGGAAGATTGGCTGTTGTAATATTGAACTACATTGTAAATAGTAGTTTACAAGCCACGCCCCCTCCCCAAAGTCTGTCATAATTCTGAATGGTCGCTAAGCTACCTGTCATAAATTGAAGGTTACCTGTAACCCAGTGGTGAAATCCAAGTTTGTTTACAATGTGTTCTGTGGGCGTGGCTTGGTGGACGTGGCAAGGGAAGGATACTGCAAAATCTCCATTCCCACCCCACTCTGGGGCCAGTCAAAGGTGGCATTTGCCAGTTCTCTGAACTACTGAAAATTTCTGCTACCGGTTCTCCAGAACCTGTCAGAACCTGCTGGATTTCACCCCTGCTGCAAACCCGTTGCATTAACTTTAGGGCATTTTTCTGAGCAAAGTTAAGATTTCAGATGTGAAAGGAGGTTTTGGCAAGAGCCAAAATAGGCAGTATAACAGAATAATAGAGTTGGAAGAGACCTTGGAGGTCTTCTAAATCAAATCAGAGGATTTGCTTGTGGATAAGGGATTTTCTGATAGGGAGGCCACAATCAGTAAGGATGGGTCTCACCATTCCTCTACTCTGATATTAAGCACAGGAGCCCCTCAGGGTTGTGTGCTAAGCCCTTTCCTTTATTCCTTGCACACGCATGACTGCATCCTACTGTATAACACCAACACAATTATTAAATTTGCGGATGACACAACAGTGGTGGGGCTCATTAATAAGAACAACGCGTCTGTTTACAGGAAGGAGGTATAAGGGCTGACATTGTGGTGTAATGAAAATAATCTCACGCTTAACACCACAAAAACTAAAGAACTTATAAATGACTTCAGGAGGAAGGGAGATGTACATCTGCCACTGTACATAAATGGTGAGGAGGTGGAGAGGTTTAGTAGTTTTAAATTTCTGGGCACTTATATCTCGGAGGACCTCTCATGGACTATGAATGCTAACATGCTTGTGAAGAAGGCACAGAAGAGGCTGTACTTCCTGAGAATGCTCAGGAAGATAAACCTATCTCAGCATCTACTTCTGTCCTACTATCGCAGCACCATTGAGAGTGTCCTGACATATGGCATTCTTGCATGGTATGGGAGCAGCTCTGTAGCGGACAAAAAAGCTCTACAGAGAATCATTAAAACTGCCCAGAATATCATCGGGCTCCAGCTACCAGCCCTGGATGACATCTTCGAATCTCTCTGTTTGAGGAAGTTGCATAACATTCTCAGAGACTCTTCCCATCCTGCTTACCATCTTTTTGGACTGTTGCCTTCCGGCAGAAGATACAGAACAATTAAAACTCGGACCACATGTTTTCTGAATAGTTTTTATCCCAGAGCTATAATTGCACTCAACAATGAACTAAAGGGGCACCATCAGTGAACTGTTGGACAGTATTACTTGGTCTGTTGTGTAGATGTTTGGGTGGTTTTAGGGGTGGGGAATTGTGGGAGGGAGTGGGAGTGTGCTAGGGATTATGTGTGTGGGACCTGGTCTTTGGGTGTCAAGTAAATTTTGTTGTATGTGTATACTATGTATACATATACAATGACAATAAAGTTTATTTATTTATTTATTTATTTATTTATTCTAGTCCAACGCCCTGCTTAGGCAGGAAACCCTACACCACTTCAGACGAATGGTTATCCAATCTCTTCTTTAAAACTTCCAGTTGTTGGAGCATTCACAACTTCTGGAGGCAAGTTATTCCACTGGTTAATTGTTCTGTCAGGAATTTTTTCTTTGGTTCTAGGTTGCTGCTCTCCTTGATTAGTTTCCACCCATTGCTTCTTGTCCTGTCCTCAGGTGCTTTGGAGAATAGCTTGACTCCCTCTTCTTTGTGGTAACCCCTGAGATATTGGAACACTGCTATCATGTCTCCCCTAGTCCTTCTTTTCATCAAACGAGACATACCCAGTTCCAGCAACCGTTCTTTATATGTTTTAGTCTCCAGTCCCTTTGTTGCTCTCCTCTGCATGCTTTCTAGAATCTCCACATCTTTTTTACATCATGGCAACCAAAACTGGATGCAATATTCCAAGTGTGGCCTCACCAAAGCCTTATAAAGTGGTATTAACACTTCACGTGATCTTGATTCCATCACTCTGTTTTAAGTTCAGAACGATTCTTGATAAAGTTGGATTGAACAACTGGGTTTCTGTTTCATGAGGACACGAACTGATGCTACGGGTTCTACCAAGTTCTCAATTCATACTATGCCAAAGGTGTGCTTATTAATGATTAATGGAGCAAACCACAACACGCTAAAGCCACCTATCATGGTTTATATATCACAATGCAACGTGTTAGGCCAAGTCCAAGCAAACTAAATTTTGGTTTAATGAAAGGCATCCATCTTCAAATTAGAGTACAGTACCTGGTCAGCTTTAATTGAACCTTGCGATTCATTAAACTGTAATCTGACTTCCCTGTTTGCAGAGACTGTGGTTTGTAAGGTCACAATTTATGGCTTTGTGCAATATGTATGCTCTTCCAGTTGTGGCATAGCCAACCAGTCGTATTAATATAAAAGTCATTGTTTTCTGCAGTGTATAAAAATATATAACAATTTCTACCAATATTATAAGTCTCTATATATTCTTTTTTTAAAAAGTTTTTTTGTTAGTAATTCAAAATTAAAAACATTGGACATAAATATGATATCACTTTAAGTTAATACATAATATTCTAGTGATAATATAATACTATGTTCCTTACACCTTATACGTTATTTAAACATAGTATAATATTAGTCATTTATACCTTATTCCTATACAATTATACATATCTATACCTACATACACCTATCTATACAATTCACATACATATTTATCTACAATAACGTATATACTGTATTTTCCTGTGTATAAGACTACTTTCTAACACACAAAAATCTTCTCAAAAGTCGGGGGTCATCTTATACGCCGGGTCTCATTCTCCTGTAACCAGGTAGACCAGCCCATAAGGCTCTGACGAGCCTTAAATGGCTCTGAGGAGGGTCGTCTTATACGCCCAGTCGTCTTATACGCCGGAAAATACGGTAATTCTAGTCTAACACTACACATTTGTCTCGGCTATCCTCCTTTTATCTAGCCATTCGTAGAATTTTGCCCAGATTTTATAGTACAATGTTTCGCTTTTATCCTTGAGTTCCAAGGTGAATCTATCCATTTCTGTGCAGTTGAAAATTTTTAGCAGTATTTCCTCTTCATTTGGGATACATTTAGTACTGTATTTTCCCCAACATAAGACCTAACCAGAAAATAAGCCCTAATGTGTCTCTTGGAGCAAAAATTAATATAAGACCCGGTCTTATTTTCAGGAAAACATGGTATCTATGTCTACTCCTGTTGTAAGTACAGGCAGTACTGATACTGCTGTAGTTGCTGTTGTCCCCTTCGGGATTGCCATTTTTACAAGTCCTACACACTGCTATTGTTACTACTGGTAGTAGCTACTACCAGTAGTAACCATTACAATAGCCATCTAAAAGTAAAATAATGAAGATGTTCCTCCTAGCATCAGCTACCTGGTGTCAGATGAATAATTTGAGTTTCCAACTCTTTGGCGCAATTCCTGCTGCTGCATTGATTTTTGTTGATAGCTACAGCTTTACTCAACCTACTCTGAACTTTCCTGCAGGAATGCTTCCTGTTCTTGCTACTATAGTTGCATTACAGATTCTCTGCTTGCCAAGAAATGATATTTCTGCTGGGTTTAGGATGGGGGTGGGTGGGGGTAGATTGGAAAAGCCATAGAGCAGCGACCCCCAATCTTTTGAGAACTAGGGACCGGTTCCGTGGAGAGAGGTTTTTCTGTGGATCGGAGGGAGTGTGGTTTTCTATGCTGCTTACATCCTGCGGGTGAGACTTCGCTTGTTTACGCACCCTGTTTTCTGTCCCGTCTATGGACCGGGGATTGGGGACCCCCTGCCATAGAGGAAGGACAAAAGTAACAGGTGTATGTGTGAGAAAGACTTTTCCTGCCCGTTCCCTCCTCTAACACTGGTCCATTGTGTTGCCGGAACTGGCTTAGCTAGACCTGTCAGCACGGAGGAGCTATCTCATCCTCTGTGTGTGTGTGTGTGTGTGTGTGTGTGTGTGAAGCAGGGTAAAGTGGGTGGAGGATGAAGCTTGGGTGGTCAGTATCTGGTGAGGAAGTTTGGCACCACCTTGCTCGGAGCATAGAGAGTACAATTCTACCTCTGGTTAGGTCCCACCAGTCATGGATCCCACTTTCCCACCTACTGGGAAGGACTAAAACAGAACTGGGAATCTGATGGCTTCTGGGCCACCTCTGGCTCTTTGGCTACCTCGTGTGAGATCAATCGGAACTTAGAAATCAAATATAAATAAGACATAACATCAGTGGTGGGTTGCTCCCGGTTAGGTCCGGTTCTATAGAACCGGTAATAAAAACAGCGGGAGACTCCGCCCGCCCGCCATGATGTCATCTTGGGTGATCTGTGCATGCGCGCTCCCACTGTGAACCGTTAGTAAAGGTAGGTAGAACCCACCCCTGCATAACATGTATTCTACCGCTACTGCTACCAGTGAGCCAAAATAGGTCATTTTGTTTTGTTTTTTTACAAAGCGGTAAAATTAATATTGAGCAGAATTCACTTCACCCTTTTACATTAGCTCTCCACAATACAGGTAGTCCTCAATGTACAACTACAATCAAGGCAGAAATTTCTGTTGCCATAGGAGACAGAAATTTGCCACAGAAGAAGTTGTAAAGTTAGAAACATGGTTGTTAAGTAAATCTTGCTTCCCCAATGACTGATCAAAAGGTCGCAAAAGGAGATTGTATAACCTTAGGGCGGGTGTCAGCAACCTGTGGCTCTGGAGCCACATGTGGCTCTTTGGGCCCTCTGCTGTGGCTCCCTGTCAGGTGATTCCACCACTGGCTGGTCCCGCCCCTCGCCCTCCCCTCCCAGTCACTTATTGCCTCACCTCAGAAGGTAAAGGTGATGGCAGTGGATGGAGAAGCGGCCAGGGCAGAGACAGAGAGATACAGAGAGGGGGGGAGGGGGAGGGAGACATAGAGAGATACAGAGAGGGAGGGGGAGAGGGAGACATAGAGAAATACAGAGGCGGGGAGGGAGATAGAGAGAGATGTCAAAAGGGTTTTGTGATTCCCAGTGTTTTTTAACAACTGGTTCTCTGCCCTAATGACCGGCTGGGTAGGCGTGGCTAGGGAGGGTTCATGTGACTGGTGAAAGTGAGTGAGGTGGAGTTGGCCACACCCACCCAGGTTTTGTGGCTCCCGGTGTTTACTTTACTGTGGGAAACGGGTCCAAATGGCTCTTTGGGTGGTTTTTTTTTTTAATTTGATTTAATTTGTTTTAAGGTTGCAGACCCCTGCCCTAGGGTATTGCCATCAAAATAGAATGGAATAGAATGGAATAGAATGGAATGGAATAGAATGGAATGGAATGGAATGGAATGGAATGGAATGGAATGGAGTGGAGTGGAGTGGAGTGGAGTGGAGTGGAGTGGAATGGAATAGAATAGAATAGAATAGAATAGAATAGAATAGAATAGAATAGAATAGAATAGAATAGAATAGAATAGAATAGAATAGAATAAACAGAGTTGGAAGGCATCTCAGAGGCAGGGTTGAAATGCTACCGGTTCGCAACGGTCCAGGAGAACTGGTAATAATAAAAGCCATCAGTTCGTCCGAACCGGTATTTCCAACGTGCATTTGGTGTGCATTGTGCATGCACGTGCAATGTACATTTGGCACGCACTGCACATGCACGCATGCAGCACTCGTTTGGTGTGTAGCACGCATGCGCGGGAAGCAAACCGGTGACAACCTGTGAAGGATTTCACCACTGCTCAGAGATCTTCTAGTCCAACCCCCTGCTTAGGCAGGAAACCCTACACCACTTCAGACAAATGGTTATTATCCAATCTCTTCTTTAAAACTTCCAGTGTTGGAGCATTCACAACTTCTGGAGGCAAGTTGTTCCACTGATTAATTGTTCTAACTGTCAGTTATTTGGCCGATAGCTCCATGACAAACGAGGAAGCAACCCATCATTAAAAGTAACCTGTCCCCGCGGATAGAGGCCTTTTTTGTATGATGTTTATCCGAGACTAATAATTAATAAACCGCCAAGTGGAAATGTCTCCATCAGTTGCCCGTAAGAACAAAAGAGCAAAGAAAACACAATTGTACCAAGCTGGCTGGCGTTCCTTGTTTGGTGTGCTAATCCCACACCTCCATATCTCGGTTCCTTGAGGGGGAGGCCAGGATTTGCGTCATATCTTTGTCACGAAACCAGAAGGCGCCAAAAGGTACCCCTTTTACTGACTCACATATTTTCTTCAAAGACTGAATTATTTGATGAAGGGAGTTGTGGGCCTCCCCAAACTTCTGTCTTAGAATAAATGTTGCTCCCAGCTTCCTGAATTTTTTTTTGGGGGGGGGAGGAGTCCCTGCTTCTCAACCTTGAAAATTTTAAGGTGTGTGGACTCCAACTGCCAGAATTTCCCATCCAGCATATTCCCTTCTATTACATTTAGATATCTTAAAGTTGCTAAGCTTGAGAAAAACGGCCTAGACCAGGGGTGTCAAACACAAGGCCCGTGGGAAAGATCCGGCCCCGCAATCTGGCTCACGGGACCGTCCTAGAAATTGTAAGGGGAAGGTCCGCGTTGCTTTGGCCCGGTCTACCCAATGTGAAGAGGAAATGTGCCAGCAGTTTGGGGAATGGCATCAAGCTGGCTACGCCCACCCAGTCAGCCCCGCCTGCCCAGCCCCCCGAGGTCAACCACAATGACATTGAGTTTGAGCCACCTGGACTAGACCAGGGGTCTGCAACCTTAAACACTCAAAGAACCATTTGGACCCACAGAAAAGAAAACACCGGGAGCCACAAAACCCTTCACATGCCTGACTACTTCTTGAGCTGCCACAAAACTAGCATATCTAGTTGAATTAAACATCCTGTTTTCTTCTGAAACTTTTCTTTTGTTGGATTTATCCATGGTTGGCCTACCGGGGGTTGAAAAGCTCAATAAATTGCATGCCGGCAAGTGTTCCACATTGGCTGCTGTGTGTGATATTTTGAGTGATAGGGAGCTGCAGCAGAGGGGTGAAAGAGCCACATGCGGCTCCAGAGCCGCAGGTTGCTGACCCCTGAACTAGACTAACAAACCTCTTTCCTACGGTAATCTATCGTTACTGAAAGATAAGGACAAAAAACTCACTTTTTACAACCCTGTAGTGCCTATTCACTGGGACACCGCAACCAGTTGCCAGGCGTCTGAATTTTGATCATGTGACTGTGGGGATGCGGCAACAGTTGTACGTGTGAAAAATGATCATCAGTCACTTTTTTCAATGTTTTGAATTGTTTGAAATTGAGACCCACCTGTACTTTCAAATCTGCCTAGTTCTTAAATATTGTTAGGTTTTTATTTCGTTTTGTTTTTTGCAGATTTGAGGTTAATCGATCAGAAGAGAGCTAAAAGGGACCTTGGAGCAGTGGTGGGTTTCTACTGTATCGCGCCATTTCGGGTGAACCAGTAGTGGTGGCGGCGGGAGGTTCCACCCGGATGTCATCATGGACACTCTGTGCATGCGCAGAAGGTTCTGCGCATACACAGAAGCACCCTGCGCACTCCTGGTTCCAAACTGATAGTGAAGGTAAGAGGAACCAGTGGTAGGATTCAGCCAGTTCTCACTAATTTGGCAGAACCAGTTGTTAACTCTCTAAGCAGTTCGGAGAACCGGTTGTTGGAAAAAAATCTTATTTTGTTTTTTTTTCACTTTACAAGGCTAATCCTGTAAGGAAAGCAGGAAGGAAACATTCTGGTGGTATTTC
This sequence comes from Coluber constrictor foxii, assembly GCA_038048745.1. Classification (NCBI taxonomy): domain Eukaryota; kingdom Metazoa; phylum Chordata; class Lepidosauria; order Squamata; family Colubridae; genus Coluber; species Coluber constrictor. The sequence goes on along the minus strand of CM075961.1, from coordinate 33,834,303 downwards.
TAGCCTAATCTTTATTGCCCTGCTTACAGAAACTGCCTCTCTGGTTAACCCTTATAACATTGTAACAGTTATAGCAAAGTGCCCATTGACGTGAGTGACGTTGAGTTGGCCAAGCCCACCTAGTCACATGACCACTGAGCCACACCCACCCAGTTTATCATTAGGGCAGAGAACCGGTTGTTAAATTATTTGAATCCCACCACTGAGAGGAACCCACTACTGCCTTGGAGGTCTTCTAGTCCAACCTCCTGTTCAAGAGACCTTGTACCATTTCAGACAGATGGCTGTCCAGTCTCTTGTTAAAAATCTCCAGTGATGAAGTACCTTCAACTTCTGGAGGCAAGTTGTTCCACCGATTAATTGTTGTCAGTGTTAGGAAGTTTCTTGTCCTGCCCTCTGATTGTGTCTTGTCCTGCCCTCTGGTGCTTTGGAAAATAAATCTTTGTGACAGCACCCAAATACAGGAATGGTGTTATCATGTACCCCCTAGTCCTTCTTTTCTCTAGACTAGCCAAACCCAATGCCTACAACCGTTCTTCATACATTTTAGTCTCCAAGCCTTTAACCATCTTAGTTGTTTTCTTTGCACTTTTACCAAAGTCTCAACATCTTTTTTGTAATGTGGTGACCAAAACTGGATGTACTTATTCTAGACATGGTCTTACTAAGGATTTATAAATAAATAAATAAGAAAATAGAGTAACAAACAACAAACAAACAAACAAGGGTTTATTTAGAGTCACTTCTGTTCTCTATGCCTTGCATCTTTAGCAGTCTAAAAAAATATCTAGTGCTGGGCTGAAAAAAAAACCACCTTTTTTTTTGATGGTTGGATGAGTCCTTTTCTTGGTTGCTGTGTTGAATTGTCTTTCCCTATCTCTCCCTTTCTATTATTTTTCTTTTTTTTCCTCTCTTTTTGTGGGCAGGTGACAAGATCAGAAGTCAGACAGGAAAGAAATTATATTATATTATCTTTTAATATAGGGTGACATAATTAAAAGCTAGAGTAAGAGATAGAAATAAAGGGAACATTTTTATTCGATAAAATGAAAGTAATAAGTAGAAATAGGTGGAATAATTGAAAAACGATAGACAGTAACTTAATATAGATGTGTATTGTTATGGGAATTTCATAAGTTGGTTGAATGTAATAATAATGTTTAATCTGATCAGTTTTGTTTCTGTTGGAATGTATGGCGCCCAGTTGCCACAGTTTACACATTGATCTGACATCTTTATAAAAAGTAAAAAAATAGAAAACTTGAAAAATAAAATAAAATAAAATTCTTCCTTCCCTTCCCCTTCCCCTTCCCCTTCCCCTTCCCCTTCCCCTTCCCCTTCCCCTTTCCATTTTCTCTTCTCTTCTCTTCTCTTCTCTTCTCTTCTCTTCTCTTCTCTTCTCTTCTCTTCTCTTCTCTTCTCTTCTCTTCTCTTCTCTTCTCTGAGCCCCTTAACTTATAGGGCAAAATTTGCACTGCAGTCAATCACCAGTCCAACTGGATACATAAAATTACCGTATTTTTGGACTATAAGATGCACCAGAGTATAAGATGCACCTTAGTTTTTCAGGAGGAAAATAAGAAAAAAGCTGATTGGCGGGTGGATGGCCTACCGGAATACCCCCAATCAGCTGTTCCCAGAGGTGAAGCATTAGCAAGAAGTTCGTTGGTCGTGAGCCTTGTTTTTTGTTTTTTCAGCCTCTGAAACCTCCCTTTCAGAGGCTTTTTTCAGCCTCTGAAATCTCCCTTTAAGAGGCCTTTTTCAGCCTCTGAAACCTCTCTTTAAGAGGCTTTTTTCAGCCTCTGAAACTTCCCTTTAAGAGGCCTTTTTCAGCCGCTGAATCCTCCGTTTCAGAGGCTGGCCAGGGCTATATTGGGTGTATAAGACGCACCCAAATTTTCACCCTCTTTTGGGGTGGGGGAGGAATGTGTGACTTATACTCTGAAAAATACGGTAATATCGATTGGTCTTAATGTACCCTTTTCAGCCTTAAAACTTTCTAGTTGGTAGGCCAAAGTACTTGCTTTCTCTACAAATGCAGCCACTGATAGGCCAAGCAAAGCCCTGAGTTCAGAGGCTTCGAGTTTGGCATTAAGTCCAGAGAAGTAACACATACCTGTCTCATTCTTAAATTATCTCTGAGCCAGCTAATTTATAGTTCCTGGCTGGACTCTTATTTGCTCTACCTTCTCCACTCCCCCTAAGAGCAAATTGAATTTGCCCTGGCAGTTTTGTTCCTGGACCAGTAGCCAAAACTACAGTCATAAATCTGAAGACGATGAAAAGAAAGGCAGATCAAGGAAACTTGGCTGTAGCGAGAATTCGGTTGTTTTCTTTCCCCTTTAATTTAGTTTTCATTCTCGTTGGCCCCTTATCGGTACAGTACTCAGACTGAGGTCCACCCTCTGCCATAGAAACGCGCTGGGTATATGTTGAGACAATCACTCATCCTAGAACGCTTCACAGTGTTGTTGTGGAAAATGTGGATGGAATTCTACATCTTGTCCAATTTTTTTCTTAAAACCCTCCAGTGTTGGAGCATTCACAACTTCTGGAGGCAAGTTGTTCCACTGATTAATTGTTCTAACTGTTAGGAAATTTCTCCTTAATTCTAAGTTGCTTCTCTGCTTGATTAGTTTCCATCTATTGCTTCATGTCCTGCCTTCAGATAGTTTGGAAAATAGCTTGACTCTCTCTTTTTTGTGGCAGCCCCTGAGATATTGGAACACTGCTATCATGTCACCCCTAATCCCTTCTTTTCATTAAATTAGACATACACAATTCCTGCAACCGTACTTCATATGGTCTAGGCTCCGGTCCCCTAATCATCTTTGTTGCTCTTCTCTGCACTCTTTCCAAAGTCTCAACATCTTTTCTTAATATCGGGGCGCCCAAAACTGGATGCCATATTCCAAGCGTGGCCTTACCAAGGCATTATAAATTGATATTAACACTTCACTGTTAATGCAGCCTAGAACTGGGTTAATAATTAATAACATCAATCAATTAATGTGTAAACCGTAAGGTGTAAGCCGACAATAAATAGCCGAGTTCAAGAAGGATTTGCTAACGTTGATCTATTCTCGTTGTAGAGCTAGAAGCAGTTTAGTCTTTCGCACCCTTTCTTTCTGTTTTGAAACTACAACAAGTTGAATTCTGGGAAAGTTGTAGTCCTAAAATCTCTGAAAGTTACTATCTTGAGGGATACAGAGAATGATAGGAGAATAAACAGTAGCATGGAAGGAACCCAGATCCGCACACTGAATTTAATCAGTGGAATGGCTTGCCTTCTGAGGTTGTGGTTGCTTCATTATTGGTTTTTAAGAAGAGAATGGACAGCCATTTTTCCGGAATGATATAGGCTGTGATGGCGAACCTATGGCATGGGCGCCACAGGTGGCACGCGGAGCTGTATCTGTGGGTACACGAGCATTGCCCTAGCTCAGCTCCAGTGCGCATTTGCGCACTGGCCAGCTGATTTTCAGGCCTTCCAGGCCCACCGGAAGTCAGGAAACGGGCTGTTTCCGGCCTCCAGGAGAATGGGGAAGGCTGTTTTCGTCTTCCCCAGGCTCCTAGAAAGCCTCTGGAGCCTGGGGAGACAAAAAAACGGGCCTTCCAGTCCCACCGGAAGTTGGGAAATGGGCCATTTCTGGCTTCTGTGTATGGGAGAAAGGCCGTTTTTGCCCTCCCCAGGCTCCAAGAAAGCCTCTGGAGCCTGGGGAGGGCGAAAAACGGGCCTTCCAGTCCCACCGGAAGTTGGGAAATGGGCCGTTTATGGCCTCTGTGTGTGAGGGGGAAAGGCTGTTTTTGCCCTCCCCAGGCTCCTAGAAAGCCTCTGGAGCCTGAGAAGGGCGAAAAAGGGGCCTATCGGGCCCACCGTGCCAAAAGCAGGGGGAGCATGGGGGGGGGTGTCATGCGTGCGTGCGTGGGAGGGCGGAGCGCATTGAATTATGGGTGTGGGCACGCGGGTGCATGACACTTTTGGCACATGACGGCCTTATATCACTGATATAAGGTCTCTTCCTTGAGCAGGGGGATGGACTAGAAGACCTCCAAGGTCCCTTCCAACTCTGTTATTCTGTTAGATTTGGAATAAGTCCTGAGTAGCGTAGCTGAACTCTGAGGAAACCATCATAGGAGTTGTCTATGGAGATTCTCAGTCATGGTTGTCCCCAAAGGTGCTTTTTCAAGAGGCAACTTCAGGACCGAAGAAGCTTCTTGGGTGAGAAGCCAAACGTCTTCCAGGAAAAACAAAGGAAGTCCAGTTACCTCTCGAAAAAGCACCGTTGGGACATCACAGGAGTTTGCTCTAAGTTGGCGCATGGTTTCTTTCCAACTCAGTGTAAACTATGAGTAGGTTTCTCACCAATTTCAGATGGAAGGGTCATGCATCCCTTGGGTCTAATTCCAGGTTTTCAATCCATCACGATGGGCCTTCCTTCTGGCTTAATCATGAAGAGGATTTATGCGTCTGTTATTCCTGTTTACACCGCAATTTAAGTGCTCAAACGAGGTCAGTCCAATTGGCAGATGTATTTGTTTACCCAAACCTTGATCGTGTTATCTCCTTCTCGGTCAAGCTTAAGTAGGGACCGAGGATGAGAAAAACAAAACAAATAAAGAGCAGAAAAAAACCCCCCAACATAAACCACTCTGCCAATTTGGAGCCATAAAAAAAAACGATAAGCGATAAAGTGGCAGATAAGAAAGAATGAAATTACTACAGGAGATATAGTTGTGGTGACAGCATTCACCCTCACAATGAAAACACAATGAATGCTTTAAAAAGCATTCTTTTATTAGCCCCGTTTGCATTTGATTGGCTTCTATGGCAAGGCGGGGTCTTTGATAAGATCGTCCTAATGGCTTCCTGTACATACTTGCCTTCTGCGTTTCCCTCCGTGAGGAGTCTTGTACACAGAGTCCTCGACTTACGACCGCAATTGAGCCCAATTTGCTAAGCGAGACATTTGTCAAGTTTGAGTTTTGCCCTGTTTTATGATCTTCCCTGCCACAATTGTTAGGTGAATCACAACAGCGATAACACTTTATTTATTTATTTCAATTTATATACCGCCCTTCTCCCCGGGAGGGGGACTTTGTTTAGCGACTGCCTGAAGTTAAAATGGCGCTGAACAAAAGTCACTTATGACCAGTGGTGGGATTCAGCCGGTTCGGGCCGGTTCGGGGGAACCGGTTGTTAAATAGCTGGCTGGCCACTCCCCTCCCCGCCTCTTCCAGAAGTCCCCATGTGCCCCAATTTAGCTCCCAGGTAAGTGCAGGGAGGCCTACTAGACCGAAAATGGGGTGTGGGTGGGGGGGATGCGGCGGCCTTCCTGTGGCCCATTTTTGCTCCCAGGAGGGAGGTCTACTAGGCCCAAAACGGGACACAGGGAGAGGTTGCGGCTCCCCCATGGCATGTTTTTGCTCCTAGGAGGCTGCAGAGAGGCCTACTAGGCTCAAAATGGGGCACGAGGGGGTGCAGTGCAGTTCCCCCCCCCCCGTGGCCCGTTTTTGCTCCCAGGAGACTGCAGGGAGGCCTACTAGGCCCAAAACAGGGAACAGTGGGGCAGTGCCCCCCTGCGGCCCATTTTTCCTCCCAGGAGGAGTGCAGGAGGCCGAGTACCGCTTGTCACATCTGCTGGCCATGCCCACCCAGCCAGTCATTAGGGCAGAGAACCGGTTGTTAAATTATTTGAATCCCACCACTGCTTATGACTGTTTTTCACACAATCACTGCAGCCTCCCGATAGTCATATGATCAAAATCCAGGCGCTTGGCAATTGACTCATATTTATGACGGTTGCTGTGTCCCGGGGGGGGGGGGTCACGTGATCCCCTCTTGTGACAAGCAAAGACAATGGGGAAAGCCAGATTTACTCAACAATTGTGTTCCTAGCTTAAAAACTGCAGCGACTCACTTTTTTAAAAAAAATTGATTTATATGCCGCCCTTCTCCGGAGACTCAGGGCAGCTTACAATGCGTTAAGCAATAGCCTTCATACTTTTGTATATTTATACAAAGTCAGCTTATTGCCCCCACAAACTGGGTCCTCAATTTACCTACCTTAGAAAGGATGGAAGGCTGAGTCAACCTTGAGCCTGGTGGGATTCGAACTGGTGTAATTGCAGACAGCTGGATGTTAAATGCTGCCTTAGTAGGAGGCATTAGCCTCCTACGCCACTCAGGCTCTTAACTTAACAATTGCAGCAAGAAAGGTCATAAAATGGGACAAAACTCACTTAACAAGTATCTTGCTTAGCAGCCGAGATTTTGGGCTCAAATGGGGTCGTAAGTTGAGGACTACCTGCATATATATTAGGGCTAATATTTTTGGACTCACACACTAGGAGGCCAACCATTTCAGGTTTTCACCCTAAAATCAAAAGCTCCTCAAATCTCCACACCAGGGGTATCAAATTAGATTTCTTGGGAGGGCCGGATCAGCATTATAATTGTCCGCCGCAGGTTGGCCAAGAGGGGGGAGGAGACGAGATGGACGCCCTCCTGCAGCACCCTGCCAACCCAAAATTGGGTGCAGGGGGCGTTGGGCAGCCCCTGCACACCCCATGTTCAGTTTGGATGGCTTCCTGAAGCACACTGCCAGCCAAAACGGAGCACGGGGGTGGGCTGTGAACGGTCCTGCGTGGCCCGTTTTCACTAGTAGAGGCAGTGGTGGGATTCATAATTTTTTACTACTGGTTCTGTGGCCGTGGCTTGGTGAGCGTGGCAGGGGAAGGATACTGTAAAATCCCCATTTCCACCCCACTCCAGGGGAAGGTTACTGGAAAATCCCCATTTCCTCCCGATCAGCTGGGACTCGGGAGGCAGAAAATAGATGGTGACAGGGCCAGTCAGAGGTGGTATTTACGGTTCCATGAACTACTCAAAATGTCCGCTACCGGTTTTCCAGAACTGGTCAGAACCTGCTGAATACCAGCTCTGCATTGTGGGCCGGTTCTTGGCTATTTCCGGGCTGGCCCCATGGGCTGGATCTAAGCTCCCCACAGGCCAAACCTAGCCCACGGGCCTTGAATTCGACACTCCTGATCTACAATGATGCCCGTTCACACGTTTGGGTTGAGACACACGCCTTCCGAATGCTAACGTTGACTTCCTGTTCCTTGACCGTGGCCTAACTCTGATCTTGAATCTTCCTTGATTGTTTTCGGTTGATTCTTGATCAATGCAACCTAATTATTAACTCAAAAAGCCTTGAACAAGGTAGATTCCGATTTTTCTCACCTGCTGAGTTCTCAGGATCCCTCCTGAGAAAGGCAAGATAAAAAAAGGCTCATTTCCTCCAAGGGGTGGACTTTGTTTTATGGTAACAATGGCAGAGCCAAAAGTCAACTCAGAAAGTTCAGACTGCCCAAGGACCTGCTGATACAGTTCTACAGAGGAATGATTGAATCTCTCTCATTTGTAACTTCTATCATTGTCTGGTTCGGCGCAGCAAACTTACCGCTTTAGAATATCAGAGTTGGAAGGGACCTTGGAGGTCTTCTAGTCCAACCCCCTGCATAGGCAGGAAACCCTACACCACTTCAGACAAATGGTTATCCAATCTCTTCTTAAAAACTTCCAGTGTTGGAGCGTTCACAACTTCTGGAGGCAAGTTGTTCCACTGGTTAATTGTTCTAACTGTCAGGAAATTTCTCCTTAGTTCTCGGTTGCTTCTGTCTCCTTGATTATTTTCCACCCATTGCTTCTTGTCCTGCCCTCAGGTGCTTTGGAGAATAGCTTGACTCCCTCTTCTTTGAGGGCAGCCCCTGAGATATTGGAACACTGCTATCATGTCTCCCCTAGTCCTTTTCATCAGACTAGACGTACTCAGTTCCAGCAACCATTCTTTATATGTTTTAGCCTCTAATCCTGTAATCATCTTTGTTGCTCAACTAGTCAGTACAGACTTCAACGGATAGTTAGGACTGCAGGAACAAAAAAGCAAAACAAAACCCAATTGCAACCAGTTTGGCTTCCACTGAGGAGCCAGAAAGGGGGCTGAAAAAATATCTACAGACCCCTCACATCCTGGACATAAACTATTTCAATTCGTCCCCTCAGTGACACCCTTATAGAGCATTGCATGCCAAAACAACTCCACATGGAGACAGTTTTTTCCCTTCTGGCATCACTCTGTTGAACACTTAAATTTCCACAGTTCTGCCTTACGTTTAAGTATATTACCAGTAGTGGGTTTCAAATTTCAGCGCTACCGGTTTGCTGTCAGTAGCGCTTCTGTGCATGCACAGAAGCTTCTGCATGTGCGCAGAGCGTTTTTGATGACATCTGGGTGGATGGGAGCAACCCACCACTGTATATTACCCATATAGCAGGGGTGAAATGCTCACGGTTCGGACCGGATCGCCCAATCCAGTAGTGATGGAGATGGGTGGTTTGGAGAACCAGTAGGAAAAATCCCTGCTGGTTTGGAGAACCAGTAGGAAAAATCCCTGCCACCCCTCATGCCCAGCTGAGCTGCACAATCATCAGAGGCTTTTTTTTTATTTTTAAAAGCATTTAAAAAGGCTTTTAAAAGCATTTTTTCTTCAGAGGTTGTAGAAAAAATGGTTTTAAAAGCCTCTGACGATCCCAGCTGAGTTGCCTGATCATCAGAGGTTTTTTCCTTTTAAAAGCCTCTGACGATCCAAGCTGAGTTGCCTGATTGGCAGAGGCTTTTAAAAGGAAAAAAAAGCCTCTGCCGATCAGGCAACTCAGCTGGGATCGTCAGAGCCTTTTGAAAGCATTTTTTTACAACCTCTTCGCCGAAGAGGTTGTAGAAAAAATGGTTTTAAAAGTAAAAAAAAAAAAGTATAACTGTATTAATGGAAAGACCATTAAGAAACAGACGCTTCAAATGATTATTTATAATTGTTTATTGTATAACGTATTTTTTTGTTTTTGTTATTTGTGTTTTATGTGTTTTTATCCTATTTGTTAATAAAGTTTATAAATTCTTAACCCAAAAAAAAAGTTAAAAAAAATTTGGCCACACCCACCCAGTCATTACTCCCCAAGCCACACCCACAGAACCGGTAGTAACAAATTTTACATTTCACCACTGCCATATAGTATGGCTATATTACTTTTATCCTTCTCATCTCTTCTACTACCTTCTCTATTGGTAGCATTATTACGGTTATGATTACTTCGTTAGTATGATTATTATTACTTTGTTGTTTTGCATGTACACTGAGAGCTTAAGCACCGGGGACAAATTCCTTGCGTGTCGAATCACACAATTTTTTTAAATTTTTTTATTTTTTAATTAATTTTTTAAATTTGATTTATATGCCGCCCTTCTCCGGAGACTCAGGGCGGCTTACAATGCGTTAAGCAATAGCCTTCATACTTTTGTATAAAGTATTATAAAGTATTCTATTCAAACCCCCTGAGGATTTAGTCTGATTCCAGACAGAGGACTTCTGTCCAGACTTCTCTCCATCTTTGTGCTATGAAGACAACACAATACCATCGTTTACTGAAAATCAACAGGACATCCTTGAATTCACCAGGGAAACTTGCCACATTGCCCTAACTTGAAACAAATAGTCATTTAAGGTTTCTGCATTTTGTACTCGAAGTTCATTGTCGGTGCTGATTCAAAGAAACTTAGATTGATGGATCTGGAGGTCTGTCGCGATTTTCAGTCATCCAGGTCATGGTTATCCCAAAAATGCTTTTTTTTTCAGGAGGCAACTGGTCTTTCTTGTTTTTTTGTTGAAGACATTTCGCTTCTTACTCAAGAAGCTTCTTCAACTCTTACTTGGATGATGGGGAATGGAAGGATTTATATTCCTTCCAGCTAGTCATTTGCATCCTTTTTGAGGGTCGTTGAAGAACTTGGAGGTTTATCTGTGTCCTTGTTGTGATCTAGGCTCAGATAGTCATTACAGGACACTATTAGTATCAAACAAAACTATTTTATTATAACAGCTGAGAATTACCTCATTCCCAGCTTAGTCCAAATTAATTCCAAAACAAGTCCTTCAGAAAAAGTCCTTCGGGCTTATCACAAACCTTTATCTTCTTTGGCGCCCTGCCAAAGGCCTTTCTTGGCAAAGCCCCATGAAGTTCAGAAACAAGAGACGCCGACTGGAAAACAGATTTAGTAATGTTGCTTTCCTACAAAGAGCCCAAGAGCTTTTGCTGCTCTTTTAAGCCTTATGAGATGGGCCAATCATCTCCTGTCCTTACTTCTGAGTCGTCCTTTTTGCTTTAGCTGCTCTTGCCTTCTGGTAGCTCTGCGCATGCGTGCACTAGGAACAGGCTCCTCCTGTTCCTCTGCCTCTCTGCTGTCAGCCTCTGGAGTCTGCACATCACTCCCAGATGGTCGTGGCCCCATCTCTGCCTGCGACGCAGAGCCCTCGTCCGGGCCTTCCCCAGACTCCAGGACTGGCCCATGGTCCTCCCCAGCCTCCTCACTGTCCGACTCCGCCACTAGCTCCATGGGCTGCTGGCGGACCACAACAGTCCTCAGGGTCACTTGAGTAGTGCAAATGGTTCCTGTAGTCTGCAGTTTTTCTGGAAATCCGCTCATACCCTCACACCATTCAAAGGGTAATTGCATAGCTAAAAGTCCATTCCCCATCATCCAGTCAGAACTGAAGAAGCTTCTTAGATGAGAAGCAAAATGTCTTCAAAGAAAAAACAAGGACGTCCGGTTGCCTCCTGAATAAAGCACCTTAGGGATGGCTCCGGAGGGTTGGCTAGATGAGCCACAAGGCCACAAAATTTGGCTTACAGGGCTATCAGTGGCAACATACGGCAAAATACGACAATGCCAGTTTGGTCTAGAGGTTAAGACTCCAGGCAAGTGTTGGAAGAAATGTGCACTTGGCTTTGAATTTGATTGATTGTCAGACTCCCATGGGGCCATGCAGGGGTAACTTTGTAGATTATCTTTTGAGTCCCAGGCTTGGTTGAGCCTTGCTGGGTGATGCAATCTCCCCAGGTGCCATGTGGTGAGTTCTGTGGCTAGATGGGTAGAGGGCTAATCCTATCTTCGTTGGATCTTGGGTGAGGGCCTTTGCTTATGAATAGACCTAGCTATCTCTTTATCAAACAGGGACGAGGTGGCTCAGTGGCTAAGATGCTGAGTTTGTTGATCGAAAGGTCGGCAGCTCAGAGGTTCGAATCCCTAGTGCTGCATAACGGGCTGAGCTCCCGTTAACTTGTCCCAGCTTCTGCCAACCTAGCAGTTCGAAAGCACGTAAAAAAACGCAAGTGGAAAAATAAGGACCAACTTTGGTGGGAAGGTAACAGCATTCCGGGCGCCTTTGGTGTTTAGTCATGCCGGCCACATGACCACGGAGACATCTTCGGACAGCGCTGGCTCTTCGGCTTTGAAGCGGAAATGGGCACTGCCCCCTAGAGTCAGGAACGACTAGTACATATGTGCGAGGGGAACCTTTACCTTTTCTCTCTTTATCTCTTAAGTGCTGACATCTGCTGTGGCCTATTGAGAGTGTGGGGGCTATTAAGAGTGAGCCTGCTTCCTGGCTAAAAAAACATGTTTCTCCATTTCTCATCGAGGGAGGTATAATATTTTGCCTTTTTAGAATTTCCTAGAATATTTCATTTTCCTAGGAGAGGGCTGGGTGCTAGCTTCCTTCACTAGAAACCAGGAGACTGAATTCTAGCTCTGCCTTAGGCATGAAAGTCAGCAGGAAGACCTTAAGCTGTTCTCTCAGCTCCAACCCTTCTCATAAGGTTGCTGCTGTTGAGGAGAAAATAGGAAGAGGAAAAAGCATTAGGTATACTTGCTGCCTTGAAATATTTATAAAAAGAATAAAGGTGAGATTTTTTTAAAAATCTAAAAATTAAAATAAATATATAAAATCAACATATTCGTTCTGGTTTACCAGGCTTTTTAGAATAGAGTAGAGTAGAGTAGAGTAGAGTAGAGTAGAGTAGAGTAGAGTAGAGTAGAGTAGAGTAGAGTAGAGTAGAGTAGAGTAGAGTAGAACAGAACAGAACAGAACAGAACAGAACAGAACAGAACAGAACAGAACAGAATATATGGAATGGAATGGAATGGAATGGAATAGAATGGAATAGAATAGAATAGAATAGAATAGAATAGAATAGAATAGAATAGAATAGAATAGAATAGAAAATATGGAATGGAATGAAATGGAGTGGAGTGGAGTGGGGTGGAGTGGAGTGGAGTGGAGTGGAGTGGAGTGGAGTGGAGTGGAGTAGAGTAGAGTAGAGTAGAGTAGAGTAGAGTAGAGTAGAGTAGAGTAGAGTCGAGTCGTATCGTATCGTATCGTATCGTATCGAATCGAATCGTATCGAATCGAATCGAATCGAATCGAATCGAATCAAATCAAATCAAATCAAATCAAATCAAATCAAATTCTTTATTGGCCAAGTGTGACTGGATACACAAGGAATTTGTCTTGGTGCATACGTTCTCTGAGTACATAAAAGAAAAGATACATTCGTCAAGAATCATAAGCTACAACACTTAATGATAGTCATAGGGTACAAATAAGCAATCAAATCATATTAGGAAAGAGTCAATATAAATCTTAAGGATACCAGCAACAAGTTACAGTCATACAGTCACAAGTGGGAGGAAATGGGTGATAGGAACGATGAGAAGATTAATAGTAATGCAGATTTAGTAACTAGTTTGACAGTGTTGAGGGAATTATTTGTTTAGCAGAGTGATGGCGTTCGGGGAAAAACTGTTCTTGTGTCTAGTTGTTCTGGTATGCAGTGCTCTGTAGTGTCATTTTGAGGGTAGGAGTTGAAACAGTTTATGTCCAGGATGTGAGGGGTCTGTAAATATTTTCACAGCCCTCTTTTTGACTCGTGCAGTATACAGGTCCTCAATGGAAGGCAGGTTGGTAGTAATTGTTTTTTCTGCGGTTCTAATGATCCTCTGAAGTCTGTGTCTATCTTGTTGGGTTGCAGAGCCAAATTTAGCCTAGCAAACTTAACCTGTGACTTTCGACGGCGGTAGCCACAGAGGAGAATCTTTGAAATGAGGGGTCCTTGGTGCTCTCTGAGATCTTTCATGAGCCAAACATGGTAACATCATTGGTGTTAATAACTGCACGGATGATGTCGGGTCATGATATGCCTCCAAGAAAACAATCAAACTCAGAGACCACTCATTTCCAAGGTGGCTTTTCATAGCGGCTTTCTCTACACCGTTTCAAGCTTCAAAATAAATTCCGGCTGTGACTGAATGGATAGTAGAAAACAAGGCCAGGGAGGAACCAATCTGTTAAATTAACCAAATTTAGCCCTCTGGCTATACCCTCGTAACTGTATGAGTGACTGACAAGGTCATTGAGTGTGCGTTGTTATGTGGAAATGTGTTTCCTTCGTTAGCTAATGCCCCCTCAATACTGCTACCAGACTAGATTGGCATCGGAAAAGCTGAATCAGCCGCTAGAGAAGTGGAATTCCGCTACCCACCCGGACAGGATTGAATTTCAGAATTTTTAGCAAGGGTTTCTCTGCCTGGTTGCTGGGTGGGTGTGGCCATGATGGGCGTGACCTATCATGGCCACACCCTCGGGCCTCTGAGAGGGTGAAAATGGCCTCCCCAGGCTCCAGAGGCCCTCTTGAGGCTGAACTTCCGGTAGGCCCGTTTTTTGCTCTCCCCAAGGCTCTGTGCGCACCCTGCACTTATCTGCATCCAAAACGGGCTGCATGTGGACTCCTGGGAGGGTGGGGTGAGCAGGGCCAGCCAGGAGTAGGATTTGGGGGTACTCCGAACAAGGGGTGAAATCCAAATTTTTCCCTTCCAGTTCTGTGGTGGGTTTGGTGGGGGTGGCAGGGGAAGGATATTGCAAAATCTCCATTCCCACCCCACTCCAGGAGAAGGATACTGCAAAATCTTCATTCCCTCCCCTCCTGGGGGAAAGATATTGCAAGATCTCCATTCCCACTCCGCTCTAGGGGAAGGGTATTGCATAATCTCCATTCCCACCCCACTCTGGGGCTAGTCAGATGTGGTATTTGCCGGTTCTCCAAACTACTCAAAATTTCCGCTATCGGTTCTGCAGAACCTGTTAGAACCTGCTGGGTTTCACCCCTGCACCGAACTGCACAGAATTTTAGCTAGAGGTTCTCCCGAACCCCTGTGAACCTCCAGCAGCCCACCCCTGCACCCAAAGCTGATGTGACATCACAGCAATCAGCCAATCACAAAAAGCCTCATCACCAGAAAATTAAACCATTCTTCATCTTCAGTATGGAAGTGAGGCCTTAATTAACTGTTGTGTAACTGAAGAACCGCAGCTTAACAAAACAACAGCAGATATTAACGTGACCAAAAAAAAAAAAAAAGAGGAAATTAAATACCCTCGTGGATACTGTACGAAACAAAAATACAGCCTTGAAATTTGGCACTCCTTCACGACGACGGATGAAGCATCCTGTTTCACACCTTCTGAATTACTCGGAAATCTGACGCTTTCTTTATCTTGAAGTCTATTTCTGTGCCAGAGGGATTTCAGCAGGTAATCTTAGAACCTCTCAAGGTAGTATATCTGGTGTCACCACAGAGCTATGATTTCTCAACCTGAGCAACTCTAAGATGGGTAAGACTTCAACTCCCAGAATTCCCCAGCCAGCCATGTTGCTCAGGGTTACTCAGGTTGAGAAATACTGCCACATAAACTCTCTAGAAGTAAAAACGTCCTTCTTACTGTAGATCAGGGCTGTTAAACTCAAGGCTCGCTGTAATTCGTTGAAGCAGTCAGGTATTAGTATTAAAATATCATACTTACGAAGTATTAGGTTAACACAGGGTGTCAAACTCAATTTCATTGAGGGTCACATCAGGGCTGTGGTTGACCTCAGGGGTGTGTGCAGGGGGGGCTGAATGGGTGGGCGTGGGCAGCTTGACGCCACTCCCCAAACTGTTGGCATGTTTCCTCTTTGCATTGGGTGGACCGGGCCAAAGCGACATGGGTAGACCGGGCTGAAGTGACACGGGTAGACCAGTTCGAAGTGATGTGGGCCGGCTCCTTACATTTTCCAGGATGTTTCCATGGCAGGGGTGAAATCTACTTACCTTCCCTACCGGTTCGGAAGTACATGCGCCGCATCATGTGTGTGCTTGGACACTCTGCACATGCGCAAAATCCTTCTGGGTAAAAAAGGTAACGACGACTGGGTGGGTGGGCGGAGCCTCGGGCCGCCATCGCTACCGGTTCTCCGAACCACCAGCTGCCATCGTTATCAGTTCTCCGAACCACCAGCTGCCATCGCTGCCGGTTCTCCGAACCACCAACTGCCATCGCTACCGGTTCTCCGAACCACCAGCTGCCATCGCTACCGGTTCTCCGAACCACCAGCAGCCATCGCTACCGGTTCTCCGAACCACCAGCTGCCATCGCTACCGGTTCTGCCGAACCGGTTCAAACCGGTAGCATTTCACCCCTGCTCCGCGGGCTGGATCAGACCACATTGTAGGTCTTAATAAGTATTAACAATTAATCAATGGAACACTTTGTCTTCCAAAGTTGTGGAGCGTTGGAGGTTTTCAAGAAAGGATAGAACATCCATTTGTCCAGGGTGATATAAATGTCAAACTTAAGGCCTGCAGGCCGGATCTGGCCCACTGGGTGCTTAGATCTGGCCTGTGGGACCACCCTGGAAACAGTGAAGGACCAGTCCACGGTGCCTCTGCCAGCAAAAACAGAACGGAACTCAAGGTGGAGGGGGGTGAGCAGCCCCCGGGGCCCCATTTTCACTGGCAGAGGGGTTAGCAAAACAAACTAAAAACAAACCCAAAGGAGAAATGTTTCCCCTTTTGCATTTGAGCATCCAAGAAAAGGATAGGAAAGGAGAAAGGGGAAGGGGAAAGATAAAGCAAAAAGAAGGGAAGATGGAAAGAGAGCAAGGAAAGAAAAAGAAGGAAAGAGGGGAAGGAAGAAGAAAGGAAAATGAAGAGGGAAGGAAAAAGAAGAAAAGGAAGGAAGGAAGGAAAAGAAGGATGGAAGGAAGGAAGGAAGATTAAACCAAGCTGCCTGCAATTACTGTAAGTTCGAATCTCACCAGGCTCAAGGTTGACTCAGCCTTCAATCCTTTCTAAGGTAGGTAAATTGAGGACCCAGTTTGTGGGGGAAATAAGCTGACTTTGTATAAATATACAAAAGTATGAAGGCTGTTGCTTAACACATTGTAAGCTACCCTGAGTCTTCGGAGAAGGGCGGCATATAAATCAAAATTTTAAAAAAAAATAATGAGAGGAAGGGTCTGAGAGAACTCCTGCCTTAGCACTTGGCCACCACAGTGTTCCCGACACGAGTGACATCGAGTTGGCCACACGCACCCTGGTCCCCCACCCTCTGAGGTCAAACACAACTCCGATGCGGTCCTCAATGAAATCGAGTTTGACACCCCTGCTGTAGATAGTCCTTGATTTACAAAAAATTCATTTAGTGGCCGTTCAAAGTTACCACAGAACTGAAAAAAAAGGTGATGTATGACCATTTGTCACACTTACGACCATGACATCATGCCCTTGGTCATGGAATAAAAGTCAGATGCTTGGCAATGGACTCGTACTTATGACGGTTGTAGTGTCTCAGAGTCATGGGATCAGCTTTGGTGACCTTCTGACAAGCAGAGCGAGTGGGGAAGCCAGATTCACTGTACAACCGTGTTACTAATTGAACAACTGCAGGGATTCACTTAACAACCGTGACAAAAAAGGTTGTAAAACTGGACAAAACCCATTTAACAAATGTCTCGGCAACAGAAATTTTGGGCTCAATTGTGGATGTAAGTCAAGGACTGTCTATATAACCTTTGGTCTACTAATGGCCTTAAAATGCAAAGGAAATGCATCAGTGATGGGTTCTTCCCGGTTCGGCCCGGTTTTCCCGAGCCGGTAGCGGTGACGATATGATGTCACTGAACCGGTTCTGCTCCCCTGCCCCCCCCACACCTCCCCACCCCGCCACCCCCCTCCTCGCATTATTCTTACCTTTTATTTGGCCCCACCCCCAATCTATTGCTGCCTCCTGAGTCCCAGCTGCTGGCTAGAGGGAAAAAAATTGTTTAAACTCTTGCCACGGGGCTTCAAAGGGCCGCCCTACAGCTGATCAGTGTTAAAAGAAAACAAATGAGTAGACCGGTGCCTGCAAAAATACATGAGTAGATCAGTGTCTGCAAAAATAAATGGACAGACCAGTGCCTGCAAAAATAAATGGATAGATCACTGCCTGCAAAAATACATGAGTAGATCAGTGCCTGCAAAAATAAATGGGTAGATCGATACAGCTCTGCAAGCAGTTAAAAGCCTGGTAGACCAGTACCTCTGCTAAATCCTAAATAATTGTCACATGACCATCAAGCCATGCCCACAAAATAAGCCACGCCCACAGAACTGGTAGTAAAAAAATTTAGAACCCACCCCTGAAATGCATAATTATGTTTCTCATTTAATTTACCCAGATTAACCAAAGAAGCTTTTTCAAACAAGCCTCATCATAGCTAAAGAGGGGCTCAAACAGGTAGTCCTCTATTTATGACCAGTCACCTTAGCAATTGTTCAAGGTTCCAAAGGACCTAACTGGGGGACCTACCGTATTTTTCAGCGTATAAGACGCACCTTAGTTTTTGGCGAGGAAAATAAGAAAAAAGCTGATTGGCAGGTGGATCGGCCTCCCGGAATACCTCTAATCAGCTGTTCCCAAAGGTGAATTTTAGCAACAGGTTCCTTGGTTGTGAGCTCTGTGCCTTGCTTTTTTTTCCGCTTCTGAAACTTCTGAAACTCAGTTTCAGAAAAAAACCTTTTTTCCTGCCTCTGAAAGCCTCCGAAACAGCTTCAGAAAAAAAGCCTCTGAAGCTCTGTTTGGGGGCTTCTTTCCTGAAGCTTCGTTTCTGATGCTTTTTTCAGTCTCTGAATCCTCCATTTGAGAAGCTGGCCGGGGTTACATTCGGAGTATAAAACGCATCCAGATTTTCACCCTCTTTTTTGGTGGGGAAAGGTGCGTCTTATACTCCAAAAAATACGGTACTTATGGCCCAGATTAAAAATTCCAAGGATCGTCCCTTCCCACGGCCCTATGATTGTACTTGGCAATCGGGCTTATGGCTCTTTGCAATGTCCCAGAGTCAGGTGCCTCTGTTTTATGACGGTTTTGCTAAATTGTTTTGCCATGGTGGCGCAGTGGTTAGAATGCCAGCAGTTCGGCAGTTTGAATCTCGCTGGCTCAAGGTTGACTCAACCTTCCATCCTTCCGAGGTCGGTAAAACAAGGAGCCAGATTGTTGGGGGCGATAGGCTGGCTCTGTAAGCCGCTTAGAGAGGGCTGTAAAAACATTGTGAAGTGGTATATAAATCTAAGCGCTATTGCTATTTACTGCCGCTTTTCAGCAAAATCACAGCCGCACTGATCCACTGTTTACTTCACTCTTTACTTAATTACTTCCGCAAAAAAACCCCATCCTGAATCACGACTCTTATGGGCAACCTCCATACTTTCCTAACCAGGGGTGGACTGCAGGGGGTTCGCAGGGGTTCGGGAGAACCTCTAGCTAAGATTCTGTGCAGTTCATAGAACTCCCAAATCCCACTTTTGGCTGTCCCTGCCCACCTCACCCTGCCCCTCCCAGGAGTCCTCACGCGGCCTGTTTTTGATGGAGAAAAGTGCAGGGTGCTCGCGGAGGCTCGGGGTGGGTGAAAAACGGGCCTACCGGAGGTTTGGCAAGGCTGGAAAAGGGCCTGTTTCCAGCCTCCAGAGGACCTCCAGAGCCTGGGGAGGCCATTTTCGCCCTCCCGGAGGCTCTAAAAAACCCTCCGGAGCCTGGGGAGGGCAAAAACGCCCGCCCCCTCCATTGTGGTGCAGGAGGCTGACTAGGCCATACTCACTATGGCCACCCCCACCCAGCAGCCAGGCAGAGAATCCCTTGCTAAAATTTTTGAAGCCCACCCTTGGTCCTCACTTGAGGATTACCTGTGCTGTGGACATCACTGCTTAGTGATGGGGTTGAATTAGGATCAGGAAAAGAGACCGGGGTGGTGCTTGGAGCTGCTCAGAAGCCACAGGCGCTGTCAATACAAGAGATAAAAGAAATAAATTATGGCAAATTAATTACAAGGAAATTAACCTTCTGGTTTCAGTTAATAGCATTGCAACACCTCAGTGGTGAGAGACAGGGAATTTGAGCGATAAGGTAGAGGTGAGTCTTTTTCAGAATGGGAAGGGCTGATCTTCGTGAAGGGCAGGGTCCAAATACAACAATGGCCACCGTTCTTTTCTCGTAACCTTCTACTTTCCGACTCGGTCGGAAAGAAAAGAGACTCTTCTTGCCCGACGTGAAACTGGCAGATTGCAGTTGCCCGTTCAGAATTAATGCTGACACAAGCACAGGTTGCACCATTCTTGGGCAAACCTCTTCCTCAAAGCTTGGAAGGTGAACCTTGGGTGAATTGCTTGGCACCCCTGAAATTTATTACTGCTCAGAAGATTGCTGAATATGCAGGATGCTGATGTAGATAGAAAGAATTAAGACTGCGAAACGGGATTGCAATGATTTAACCCATTGCTGTGAGTCAACCTGTTGCCTTTAAAATACGGATTCTCCTTGAGTTATAAGCATAATATGCAGTGGTAGGTTCCTCCCGGTATGGCCTGGTTCCGTGGAGCCGGTAGCGGTGACGATATGACATCACCGAACCAGTTCTCCCCCGTTCCCCGTGTTATTCTTACCTTTTATTTGGCCCCACCCCCAATCTATTGCTGCCTCCTGAGTCCCAGCTGATGGGCTATAAGGAAAAACTATTTAAACTCTTGCCATGGGGCTTCAAAAGGCCGCCCTACAGCTGATCAGTGGTAAAAAGCAGCTTGGTGGTAGACCGGTGCCTCCAAAAACAAATGAATAGACCGGTGCCTGCAAAAATATATGGGTAGACCGGTACAGCTCTGCAAGCAGTTAAAAGCCTGGTAGACCAGTACCTCTGCTAAATCCTAGAGAATTGTCACATGACCATCAAGCCACGCCCACAAAATAAGCCATGCCCACAGAACCGGTAGTAAAAATTTTTAGAACCCACCCCTGATAATATGGAATATAGAATAACAGAATTGGAAGGGACCTTGGCGGTCTTCTAGTCCAATCCCCTGCTTAGGCAGGAAACCCTGTACCCGTGATGGCGAACCTCCGTGCCAGAGGTGGCACACAGCGCCCTCTCTGTGGGCACGCGAGCCATCGCCCTAGCTGAACTCTGCTGTGCATGCATGTATGCCTCCCGCGGGCCAGCTGGTTTTCAGGTCTTCGCCGTGCATGCACGGTGGGCAAGGGTGGCGTGCATGATTGGGGGTTGTGTGTTCATTGCATTTTGGGGTTCACGTACGCTTTGGGCAGTGAGTCTGGAAAAGGGTAGCCATCACTGGTATAGGGCAGTGATGGCTAAACTTTTCTGGACCAAGTGCCCGAAGCACGTGCGAACCCCAAAATTCAATGTGCATGTGGGCCTAGCATTCACCTCCCGCATGTGCCCTGCCCCCAAAGAGACCCAAAGAACGGCTGGCGGGAGGTGTGTGCACATGCACGGCGAAGCTGAGCTGGGACGACGGCTCATGTACCCACAGAGAGGATGCTGCGTACCATCTCTGGCACGCGTGCCATAGGTTCATCATCACTGCCCTCTACCATTTCAGACAAACGGGCATCCATTCTCTTCTTAAAAACTTCCAGTGTTGGAGCATTTACAACTTCTGGAGGCAAGTTGTTCCGTTGATATAATTGTTGTTACTCTCAGGAAATTTCTTCTTAGTTCTAGGTTGCTTCTCTCCTTTATTAGCTTTTACCCAATGCTTCTTGTCCTGACTTCTGGTGCTTTGGAGAATAGCTTGACTCCCTCTTCTTTGTGGCAGTCCCTGAGATATTGGAACACTGCTATAACGTCTCCCCTAGTCCTTCTTTGCATTAAACTAGACATACCCAGTTCCTGCAACCGTTCTTCATATGTTTTAGCCTCCAGTCTCCTAATCATCTTCATTGCTCTTCTCTGCATTCTTTCTAGAGTCTCCACATCTTTTTTACATCGTGGAGACCAAAACTGGATGCTGTATTCCAAGTGTGGCCTTACCAAGGCCTTATAAAGTGGTATTAACATTTCACATGATCTTGATTCTATCCCTCTGTTTAGGCAGCCTAGAACTGTGTTGGCTTTTTTGGCAGCTGCAGCACACAGCTGGCTCCTATTTAAGTGGTTGTCCACTAGGACTCCAAAATCCCCCTCAGTTACTACTATTGAGCGAGGTACCGCCTAAATTGTACGTGTGTATTTGGTTTTTCTTGCCTAAATGTAGAACCTTATTTTTTGATAATGGAGCCTATCTGTTACTTTTTTTTTAAAATTTGATTTATATGCCGCCCTTCTCTGGAGACTTGGGGCGGCTTATAATGCGTTAAGCAATAGCCTTCATACTTTTGTATATTTATACAAAGTCAGCTTATTGCCCCCACAAACTGGGTCCTCAATTTACCTACCTTAGAAAGGATGGAAGGCTGAGTCAACTTGAGCCTGGTGAGATTCGAACTTACAGTAATTGCAGACATCTGGTGTTAATCACAATGCTTTTAGTCTGCTGAGCTATCCAGGTTTCTTTTCTACATTGTGACGGTTGTAAAGCAGGTTGTTACGTGACCAATCCTATTTTGAGATCATAAATAGCTTTGGGGGGGGGGGGGGAGAGGGAGAATAATGGCCCCTTTATAATCTTGGAACTTCAACTCCCAGAATTACTGAGCCGGCATGGAATTCTGGGAGTCGAAGTCCACAGGTCAAAAGGGAGCAATACTTGCCCTCTCCTGATTTGTGTGTGTGTGTGTGTGGTCTGTTACAACTTTGAATGATTGCCAAGCGATCCGTCGTAAGTCAAGGACTACCTACACATTTCTCCTTCGCAGAGGAGATTGAAAAAGAGTCCGTAAATGTCTGGGAGAAATTTACCTCTAAAATTCTCAATTACATTCTCTTAATCTCTCAATTACACTTAAGTATGGACTAGTTAGGGGACGTGGAGGCTCAGCTTGCCGATCAAAAGGTTGGCAGTTCAGCGGTTCGAATCCCTAGTGTTGCATAACGGGGTGAGCTCCCGTGACTTGTCCCAGCTTCTGTCAATTTAGCATTTCGAAAGCACGTAAAAAATGCAAGTGGAAAAATAGGGACCACCTTTGGTGGGAAAGTAACAGAGTTCCGTGCGCCTTTGGCGTTTAGTCATGCTGGCCACATGACCATGGAGACGTCTCCAGACAGCATTGACTCTTTGGCTTTGAAACAGAGATGAGCACCGCCCCCTAGAGTCGGGAACGACTAGCACGTAGGTACGAGGGAAACCTTTATCTTTATGGACTAGTTTAGCTAGTTTTTTTTTACAAAATCCCCATATACTTGCCAAATTCATAATTTTCTGCTAGGTGTTATTCTCAAGGGACAAATAAAAAGCTTGCTCATAAGTGTGTAGTTTTTCATAGCTGCTATTTATTGTTGAAGTGACTTCCGGGTAATCTTTCTTAGAAGTAACTTTGATCAAAAAAGCTTGCTGCTCCAGAATGAACTTTTGGGGGGGGGGCAGGTTATAACCTCTGTTCCCTGATAAGAGTTCCAGGGCTAATTTCCTTCTTGAACTAAAGCACTGATTTATTGCTGATGGGGCATCTGAGTCAATTGTTAGAGTTGACCGATTTGCTGCTAAACAGAGCTGACTAAATAAAAAAGTTGGAAGGAATCTTGGTGGTCTTCTAGGCCAGACATCACCAACCTTTCGGACCTCAGGGACCACTAAATTCATAATTTTAAATCCCGCGGACCACTAATACAATCTGCCTAATGACTGGCTGGGTGGGCGTGGCTAGATGGTCATGTGACTGGGTGAGCATGGTCAACTCGATGTTACTCATGTTGAGGGGCGTCTTGCTGACCTCTACTCGCCCCTCCCCTCCCAGCCCCTCCCTGCTTACCCGCTGAGGCTCCTTAGGGCCCCAACAGGAAGCAGTTGTTGGAGCTAAGCAACCACTCTGAGAAAGAGTTGGCGAACAGCTTAGTTCAAATTGGATCTGACCGAGAAAGAGGCTCAGCAGAAGCACCTCACGGAGGACTAGGAGCATAAGCAGAGGGAAGACCCGCGGGAGTGCAAAGCCAGATACCGGTGCCTGGAGGCTCAGCGGGCTGAGATGGTCAGCCACTTCCAGGCCATGATGCAGTCCCACTGGAACGAGGCCCTCCGGCTCTTCCCAACCAGTGGCACTTCCCTTCAGCCTTCCCCCGTACCACGAGGCTGAAGCAGACCCCAAGTTGGAATTTCTGCCCCCCTCTGACCCACACAAAAAGACCCCGAAGGGGGAGAATATCTGCAGCAAAACAAACATTCATTGCACTTATTCAGCCCAGGGGCCGTAGTTTGAGAACCCTTAATTTAGTGCAATATAAAAAATGCAAAATAATAATAATAATAAATTCTGCGGACCACCAAAATTTTCTCGCAGAACACCAGTGATCCACGGATCACCAGTTGGTGACTGCTGTTCTACCCCAACCCCCCGGCTCAAGGAATCAGAAAAGGTGGAATGGAATGACTTTAGAGTGGATAACACTGCTAACTAAAGAAGATTGTTACTAAAAAATAAGACATTTTGGTGAAATACATCGTAGCCATGGGCATGCATTGCATTGCATTATGGTATGAACTTCCCAGTGACCAACTAGGACGGGGGTTGGCAACCTTAAACACTCAAAGAGCCATTTGAAGCCGTTTCCCACAGAAAAGAAAACACTGGGAGCCACAAAACGCTTCCCGTACCTATTTCCCGAGCGGCTACAAAACTAGCATATATAGTTGAATTAAAGATTCTGTCACCTTCTGAAACTTTTTTTTTCTTGGGTTTATCCATGCTTGGCCTACCGGGGGTCGAAAAGCTTAATAAATTGCGTGTCAGTGGGTGTCGCATATTGGCAGTTGACGCATATTTTGAGTGACGGAGCTGCAGCAGAGGGATGAAAAAGCCACATACGGCTCCAGAGCCGTGGGTTCCCGACCCTTGAACTAGAATATATCTAGAAAACTCATAGCTACAGACAGCCAGATGTTTCCTGACAGTGAGAGCTATTAATCAGTGGAACGACTTTCCTCTGGAAGTTATGGGTGCTCCATGACTGCATGTTTTCAAGAAGAGACTGGATGGCCATTTGTACGTAATTGGATAAGGTCTCCTGTCCTGAGCAGGGTGTGTGTGTGTGTGTGTGTGTGGACTAGAAGACCTCACAGGTCCCTCCCAGCCCTGAGTTCTACATTAACCGACGTCTATTGTCCTTTGGAGTTAATATCTAAGTGGATGTTGGCCCAGTGACAATAAACAGCAATCAGGTTTTCTGCCTCTGAATGTCAAATTTTCCTGAATTGTCTCAAGTTCCATTTTGACTGGAAGCCGTCAACGTATCATATTAAGATGTATACTCACTGTGTTCCTGCTTCATTTTTATTTTACGGGTTCTATTAGTTTACTTGTGTTCCGTTTACATTCCTTTCATTTCCTCTCTTTTTATTACCTAGAGCAGCCCCACGATGAGATTGGCAGCACATAAATTCAACAAATGACAGAATGACAGAGTTGGGAGGGACCTTGCTCCAACATCATGCTGAAGCAGGAAATTGTATAAAATTTCAGACAAATGTGTTGTCCAATCTCTTCTTAAAAACCTCCAGTGTCTGAATTTCTGAAGGCAAGTTGTTTCACGGATTACTGTATTTTCCTGCGTATAAGACTACTTTCTAACATACAAAAATCTTCTCAAAAGTCGGGGGTCATCTTATACGCCGGGTCTCATTCTCTTGTAACCAGGCAGACCAGCCCATAAGGCTCTGACAAGCCTTAAATGGCTCTGAAGAGGGTCGTCTTATACGGCCAGTCGTCTTATACGCCGGAAAATACGGTAATTGTTCTCCCTGTCAGGAAAATTTATCCCTAGTTCTAGGTTGCTTATCTCTTTTATTAATCATCTTCTTCTTCTTCTTCTTCTTCTTCTTCTTCTTCTTCTTCTTCTTCTTCTTCTTCTTCTTCTTCTTCTTCTTCTTCTTCTTCTTCTTCTTCTTCTTCTTCTCCTCCTCCTCCTCCTCCTCCTCCTCCTCCTCCTCCTCCTCCTCCTCCTCCTCCTCCTCCTCCTCCTCCTCTCCCTTCCCCCCTCCTTCATCTTCCTTCAGGAACAGTAAGGTTTGAAGGGACCTCGGAGGTCTTCTAATCCAACCCCCTACTCAGGCAGGAAGCCCTATACCCGTGATGGCGAACCTATGGCTACGGGTGCCACAGGTGGCACGAGGAGCCATATTGGTGGGCACAGAAGCTCAGCACCGGTGTTATGGAAGAAAGGATATAAGAGACATCCCAAAGAGCAGCTAGAGTCAGGTTTATTTTGCAAAATAGATTCAGAATCAGAATTGTATCTGAAAGTTCTGAATGAAGAGTCCATCTTTACACAGCGCCTTTTTATACAGTTTGGAACAAAGGATTCTTGCCATCACAGTAACTTTCCATACATTGACAAGTCTTAATTATTACTGTTTTACATCATCCCCGCTAAACAATCATAATTCTTCTGTAAATCACTGGAGCATAAGTTCAAATTATCTTCTTGTTGAAGGACAAGTTTTAGCCCATATGGGTATCCATGACCTAACCACCTCTAGCTATATGTCTTTAGGATAGTTCCTTTCTTCTGACCAGTTAGGGGGCCTCTTTAGAGTGTTAAAGGAAATTACATGTTGGCTTTGTATTCTCTGCAGCTGCACGTATTTCTTGTCTTCAGGATATGGTTGCTTTTAGAATATCTTTTATAATATAATGAATATATAAAGTTATCCAAAGGTCATATATCCGGTTCTACCTTACCGGCATACATGCGTGCACTGGCCAGTTGATTTTCAGGCCTTGTGGGCCCACCAGAAGTCAGGAAACACACTGTTTCCGGCCTCTGAGGGGGTGGGAAGGCCGTTTTTGCCCTCCCCAGGCTCCTAGAAAGGCTCTGGAGCCTCGGGAGAGCGAAAAATGGGTCCACTGTGCCATCGCATGCCAAAAGCAGGGGGGAGCATAGGGGGAGCGTATAAAATTATGGGTGTGGGCACACATGTGTGTGACTTCCCCTGCACTCCCCCCGCTTTTGGCACGCGATAGCAAAAAGGTTAGCCCTCACTGCCCTATACCATTTCAGACAAATAGCTGTCCAATCTCTTCTTACAATTTCCAGTGTTGAAGCTTTCACAACTTCTGGGAGCAAGTTGTTCCACAGATTAATTTTTCCTCTCCCTGTCAGGAAAACTTCTCCTTCTAGGTTGCTTCCCTCCTTCATTAGTTGCCTTTTTCATCGTCTCTCCTTGCCAA
The DNA here is from genome assembly GCA_038048745.1 of Coluber constrictor foxii. NCBI lineage: Eukaryota > Metazoa > Chordata > Lepidosauria > Squamata > Colubridae > Coluber > Coluber constrictor. Next base: position 33,807,939 of record CM075961.1, on the reverse strand, counting down.
CCTTTAAAAGGTAAAGGTTCCCCTTGCTAGTCATTCCCAACTCTAGGGGGCGGTGCTCATCTCCGTTTCAAAGCCGAAGAGCCAGCGCTGTCCGAAGACATCTCCGTGGTCATGTGGCCGGCGTGACTAAACGCCAAAGGCACACGGAACGCTGTTACCTTCCCACCAAAGGTGGTCCCTATTTTTCTACTTGCTTTCGAACTGCTAGGTTGGCAGAAGCTGGGAAAAGTAATGGGAGCTCATCCCGTTACGCGGCATTAGGGATTCGAACCGCTCAACTGCCGACCTTTCGATCGACAAGCTCAGTGTCTTAGCCACTGAGCCACCACGGTCTCTGTCAACCTTTACTTCAAGCTAAAAAAAATAATTCCCCAATCAGACAAAACAAAGGATTTGTCTTTTAGGCCTCTAATCATTTTGATTTCTTTTTTTTTTCGCCTGGTATTTCCTCCGGCTCTAAAAGACAACAGAGAGTTTCACCCGGTGCCCAATGCTAAAAGAATTGTTCCTTTTGAATGAAGAAATGACTAATTCACAACCCATGAGGTGGTGCCCTTTGTGTGGGTGATGGAATGTTTCTTACCAGAAAGACAGAGTCACGCTCAAAGGATTTTATTTATTTATTTATTTATTTATTTATTAGATTTATATACCACCCTTACGGACTCAGGGCAGTGAACAGCCAAATAAAAAACCCATACATAAAAGTTAAAATATTGTAAAAACAATTATAAATTTGGCTGAAATTTAAAACAGATAAATATTAAAAAATCAAGTCTAAAACTCTAAAAGATTTTAAAATTAGAAGGAATCAGGCTAGACCGGCAAGCTGGAAGAGATGAGTCTTCAAAGCCCGACGAAAAGTCCAGAGGTCGGCGATCGTTCTCAGTTCTGGAGGAAGATCGTTCCAGAGGGTGGGGGCTACCACAGAGAAGGCTCTCCCCCTGGGGGTCGCCAGCCGGCATTGTCTGGCTGACGGCACCCTGAGGAGGCCCTCTCTGTGGGAGCGAACCGGACGGTGGGAGGCAATTGGTGGCAGAAGGCGGTCCCGTAAGTACCCTGGTCCTAAGCCATGGAGTGCTTTAAAGGTGATTACGAACACCTTGAAACGCACCCGGAAGTCCACCGGCAACCAATGCAGCTCACGCAGGAGAGGTGTCACATGGGAGCGCCCCGTCGCTCCCATAATCCCCCGTGCGGCCGCATTCTGTACCAGTTGGAGCCTCCGGGTGCACCCCAAGGAGAGCCCCATGTAGAGAGCATTGCAGTAGTCCAGGCGAGACGTGACGAGCGCCTGAGTGACTGTGCGTAGGGAGTCCCGATCTAGAAAGGGCCGCAACTGGCGTATCAGGCGGACCTGAAATTTAAAACAGATAAATATTAAAAAATCAAGTCTAAAACTCTAAAAGATTTTGGAGGCCCTTTTTCAGTGCCGGCTGCCTGCTAGCATCGTATTGGGAAACAAATGCATTTGGGGGGGCGCTTCTCTGTGGGTGTTTCGGTTTGCCAGGCCTAATCTTTGAAAGGCCTCTTCTTGGCGTTGCTCTTGTTTTCACAATTCTTTTTTGCACACCTCTTTGGCATCTGGACGGCCCATGTGACGATTTCGCGTGCCCTCTCAATAGGTGCATAAATAGTTCTTTTATTGTCTGGAGAAAGCTCTTTCCGGCCTGGTCCTTCTCCACCAAAGCTTGATTTTCTTCTTTCCCCTTTAAATAAACAGTGTTAATGCCATGGAGATTGCGCAATGCATCTCTCCTTCCCTCCACCTCCCTCTCTCTCTCCAAGTAACAGTAACAGAGTTGGAAGGGATCTTGGAGGTCATCTAGTCCAACCACCTGCTCACACAGGAAACCAGTACTAGGGATTCGAACCGCCAAGCTGCCGACCTTTCCTGATCTACAAGTTCAGTGTCTTAGCCCCTGAGGCATGAGAAAGAGAGAGAGGGAGGGAAGGAGGGAGGGAGGGGGAGAGAGTGGGGATGGAGGGAGAGACAGAGAGGGAGGGAGGGGGGGAGAGAGCGAAGGAGGGAGGGAGAGGGAAGGAGGGAGGGAGAGAGAGAGAGACACATACACAGAGAGAGGCAGACAGAGAGACAGGGAGGGAGGGGGGAGGGAGAGAAAGAGAAGGAGAGGGGGAGAGAGGGAGGGAGGGGGAGACTGAGACCAAGAGAGACAGACAGGGCGGGAGGGAGGGAGGGAGAGGAAGAGAGGAGGGAGGGAGAGAGACAGAGAGAGGGGGGGAGGGGGAGGGAGACCCAGACAGACAGACAGACAGACAGGGAGGGAGGGAGGGAGAGGAGAGAGGAAGAGAAGGGGGAGGGAGAGAGACAGAGAGAGAGGGAGGGGGAGAGAGGGAGGGAGACAGAGACACAGAGAAAGGGAGGGAGAGAGGGAGGGAGAGACAGAGAGAGGGAGGGAGGGAGAGAGGGAGGAGGGAGAGAAAGAGAGGGAGAGGGGGAGAGAGGGAGGGTGGGGTATCAATCCATTTATCCATCTATCCATCCATCCATTTATTCATTTATGCATCCATTTATGCATGCACCCATCCTTCCTTCCTTCCTTTCTTCCTTCCTTCCATGTATCCATCTATTCATGCATCCATCCATCCATCCATTTATGCATCCTTCCTTCCTTCCTTCCCTTCTTCCATCCATCCTTCCATTCATTTATCCATTCATCCATCATCAATCCTTCCTGCCATCCATGTATCCATCTATCCATGCATGCATGCATGCATGCATCCATTTATATATCCTTCCTTCCTTCTTCCTTCCTTCCTTGTATCCATCTATTCATGCATGCATCCATCCATCCATTTATGCATCCTTCCTTCCTTCCTTCCTCCCCTTCTTCCATCCATCCTTCCATTCATTTATCCATCCATCCATCCATCCTTCCTTCCATCCGTGTATCCATCTATCCATGCATTCACCCATCCATCCATTTATGTGTCCTTCCTTCCTTCCTTCCTTCCTTCTTCCCATCCGTCCATCCATCCATTTATCCATCCATCCATTAAACTATCCATCAATCCATCCATTTATCCATCCACCCACCCATCCAGAGGTGGTATTCAGTTGATTCGGGCTTGGTGGGCGTGGCTTGGTGTGTGTGTGTGGGGGGGGAGGTTGTCATGTGACTGAGTGGGCATGGCCAACTTGATGTCACTCACAGCAAGGTGCCACCCCACCAAGCCACGCCCACCAAACCATACCCATAGAACCGGCAGTAGAAAAATTTGAATTCCACCACTGCATCCATCCATCCATCCATCCATGGTCCTTTGACTTCCCTTTTTTTTCTTTCCCTTCCCCCCTCCCACTGATTTTCCTTTCCCCCACCCCTCCCCTTCCCCCCCTCCCCTCCCCTTTCCTGATATTTCTCCACAAGGGCAGCAGACACATATTTATTTATTTTTTTCAGCACAAGCATGCACATCCATTAATAAAAATACCTTGGTATTTGATTTCAAAAGCCGGGTACCTGTTAAGGTTGGGTGAAGTATTCAAAAATCTCTTTCCCATGCTTTGTGAGGCCCAGCCATTTTGTGCAAAGTTTTCCTAGGTGTACATTCTTCCTCCATGAGCTTTAATTCTGCGCTGTAATCCATATAGAGTTTTCCTAAAGCAAGGAATCTCCAATTTGGCAACTTTTAAGACTGATGGACTTCAACTCCCAGAATTCCCCTGCAAGAACATGGCTGGATGAGGAATTCTGGGATTTGAGGTCCACGAGTCTTAAAGTCGTCAAGTTTGGAGTCCCCTCTGCCTTAATGTACGATCTTTTGCTTGGAGTTTTGCTTTAATAAACTGGAGACTGAGGTGTTCCATTATTAAAGCGTTGAGATGCATTGCATTAAAGGACTGAAATTCCAAGTATTTTCCAGATGGTTCAGTTACAGCACACTGAACTCTGACCTTTCGACTCCATATTATTTCCCTTCATTAAAGCTGAAGTGAAATTTAGGAAGGGAAAAATTAAGTGTGTCAAGCTATGATGGTGGACTCCTCCCTATGTTTTACGTCACTGGTCCAATATTTGGACATTTTCTTTGACAAGACAGAAACCAAATATTTTAAAGCCCAAGACGCCAGGTTAGCGTGAAAACAAGGACATTGTGCTCATTTTGAAATCTTCGTGCAAAAGTTTTTTGATTTTTTTTTTGCTTTGTCCATGCTCAGAGGCACCCCACCCTTCAGTCAAGTGGATGACACAATCGTTCTTCCTTCAACTGGACGTGAATCACCCTGGTACTTCAGAGATGTTTCAGGGCAGGTCGAAATTCCACTTGAGAGGTCAATTTCATTTTTATTTTATTTTTTAAAAAAGGAAGAAATTACAGAATGGACAATCCTGGGAAGAAAAGACTGTATTTTAGAGAGGATAAAATGCTAGGAAGCAGGGGATTTTTTTGTGTGTGTGAACAGCTGAGCAAAACCTTTAAACAATGAAGTCATCGCTACAAATAATTCCTGAGAAATTCTGCATGACTATAGTTCTCTTTGCAATGAAAAAGTGTGTGTGTAGGGGGGGGGGGATATATGTCCAAACTAGCATATGATATAGCCAGAAGCTTTGCTCACCCATCCTGTGAACCTCAGGATGTCCCTAAATCATGAAATTGTGCTACATTGTGATTTGTGCTATTACACCATGGCCATCACTATTTCCTAGAGTAGGGCATTTATTGGCATTTTAAGCAATTCAAAGTAGTGAATGAACCTCATACTCATTCCTCCTCCTATTTTTCCTACAACAACCCTATGAGGTAGATTAGGCAGAGAGAGAGAGAGAATGACTGGCCCAAAGCCACCCAGCTGGCTTTGATGCCTGAGGCAGGACTGCTGATTGGCCCAAAGTCATCCAGCTGGATTTCATGCCTAAGGAGGGACAAGAACTCCCAGTCTCCTGATGATTGGCCCAAAGTCACCCAGTGGGCTTCCATAACTAAGGCGGGACAAGAACTCCCAGTCTCCTGGTGATTGGCCCAAAGTCACCCAGGAGGTTTCCATACCTAAGGCGGGACAAGAACTCCCAGTCTCCTGGTGATTGGCCCAAAGTCACTCAGCTATCTAGACTAGAACCAAGGGTGAAATCTAAAATTTCTTACTACCGGTTCTGTGGGCACGGCTTGGAGGGTGGGGTGGGGTAATGTGACTGGGTGGATGTGGCCAATTTTTTAGATGGGGTGGAGTTCCATCAGTACGCTGATGATACTCAGCTGTACATTTCCACTCCAGACCACCCCAAAGATGCCGTGGAAGTGATGTCCCAGTGCCTTGAAACCGTGCGGGTCTGGATGGGGAGAAACAAGCTTCAACTCAACCCCTCCAAGACCGAGTGGCTGTGGCTGCCGGCATCCCAATATAGCCAGCTGACTCCATCGCTGGTTATTGGAGGCGAATCATTGGCCCCCACGGAAAGGGTTCGCAACTTGGGCGTCCTCCCTGGATTCACGGCTAGTCTTTAGAGGATCACACGACAGCGGTGGCCAGGGGGGCTTTCTATCAGGTTCGCCTGATACGCCAGCTGCGGCCCTTTCTAGATCGGGACTCCCTACGCACAGTCACTCAGGCTCTCATCACTTCCCGCCTGGACTACTGCAATGCTCTCTACATGGGGCTCCCCTTGGGGTGCACCCCGGAGGCTCCAACTGGTGCAGAATGCGGCCGCGCGGGGGATTATGGGAGCGACGGGGCGCTCCCATGTGACACCTCTCCTGCGTGAGCTGCATTGGTTGCCGGTGGACTTCCGGGGGCGTTTCAAGGTATTGGTTATCACCTTTAAAGCGCTCCATGGCTTAGGGCCAGGGTACTTACGGGACCGCCTTCTGCCACCAATTGCCTCCCACCGGCCGGTTCGCTCCCACAGAGAGGGCCTCCTCAGGGTGCCGTCAGCCAGACAATGCCGGCTGGCGACCCCCAGGGGGAGAGCCTTCTCTGTGGCAGCACCTACCCTCTGGAATGATCTGCCTCCAGAGTTAAGAACAATTTCTGACCTCCTGACTTTCCGGCGGGCTTTAAAAACTCATCTTTTTCAGCTTGCCGGCTTAGCCTGATTCCTGTAAATATTTTATCACTTTTAGAGCTTTATTATTTTTAATTGAACTAGTTTAAATCTACGGCTATTTATATTTGTTCTTTTACGAAATTTTTTAACTTTTGTGTTTTTGTTTTTTAAATTGGCTGTGCACCGCCCTGAGTCCGTAAGGAGAAGGGCGGTATATAAATCTAATAAATAATAATAATAATAATAATAATAATAATAATAATAATAATAATAACAACAACAACAACACAACAACAACAACAACAACCTCTGATCAGCAGAGGCATTTTAGAAACTCAGCTGCGATCGTCATAGCATTTAAAAGAAAAAAAGGGTTTTTTTCTTTTAAATGCCTTTGATAAGCCATGTGATCATCAGAGGATTTTTTTTTTAAAAAAATTTTAAAGCATTTTTTCGGATGTAGTTGTAGAAAAAAGTGCTTTTAAAAGTAAAAAGAGTAAAAAAAAAAACCTCTGATGATTTGCGGCTCAGCTGGGCATGGGGGGACGGGGCGGAGTGGAGATTTTTGTTACTGGTTCTCCGAACCACCGCCTCAATCGCTACCGGATCAGGCGATCCTGTCTGAACCAGGAGCATTTCACCCCTGACTAGAATTCATCATTTCCCGGTTTCTAGGGCAGTAATCAGTGGTGGTATTCAAATTTCTTTTACTACTGCTTCTGTGGGTGTGGCTTGGTGGGCGTGGTGTGACTTGGTGAGTGTGGCTTGGTAGGCCTGGCAGGGGAAGGTTCCTGCAAAATCCCCATTTCCTCCCGATCAGCTAAGAATCGGGAGGCAGAGAATAGATTAGGGACTGGGCCAGCCAGAGGTGGTATTTGCCGGTTCTCTGAACTACTCAAAATTTCCGCTACCGGTTCTCCAGAACTGGTCAGAACCTGCTGAATGCCACCTCTGGCAGCACCTCCACCGCTGTATCAAGCTGACTCTCTATTTCATATATTCCTTGATCCATGCATTGAAGCAATTTCCGGCTACCTGAAATAGCCATGTTAATCCGGAAGGAATTTATATTTATTCTCTGTATTTGTCTGAAGTGGTGTAGGGTTTCCTGCCTAAGCAGAGGGTGGACTAGAAGACCTCCAAGGTCCCTTCCAACTCTGCTATTCTATTCTATTCTATTCTATTCTATTCTATTCTATTCTATTCTATTCTATTCTATTCTATTCTATTCTATTCTATTCTATTCTATTCCATTCCATTCCATTCCATTCCATATTTTCTTTTCTTTTCTATTCTTTTCTATTCTATTCTATTCTATTCTATTCTATTCTATTCTATTCTATTCTATTCCATTCCATTCCATTCCATTCCATTCCATTCCATTCCATTCCATTCCATATTTTCTATTCAATTCAATTCAATTCTGTTCTGTTCTGTTCCATATTTTCTGTTCTGTTCTGTTCTGTTCTGTTCTGTTCTGTTCTGTTCTGTTCTGTTCATTCCATTCCATTCCATTCCATTCCATTCCTTCCATTCCATTCCATTCCATTCCATATTTTCTATTCTATTCTATTCTATTCTATTCTATTCTATTCTATTCTATTCTATTCTATTCTATTCTATTCTATTCTATTCTATTCTATTCTATTCTATTCTATTCCATATCATGTATTCTATTCTATTCTATTCTATTCTATTCTATTCTATTCTATTCTATTCTATTCTATTCTATTCTATTCTATTCTATTCTATTCTATTCCATTCCATTCCATTCCATTCCATATTTTCTATTCAATTCAATTCAATTCTGTTCTGTTCTGTTCCATATTTTCTGTTCTGTTCTGTTCTGTTCTGTTCTGTTCTGTTCTGTTCATTCCATTCCATTCTATTCCATTCCATTCCTTCCATTCCATTCCATTCCATTCCATTCCATTCCATTCCATTCCATTCCATATTTTCTATTCTATTCTATTCTATTCTATTCTATTCTATTCTATTCTATTCTATTCTATTCTATTCTATTCTATTCTATTCTATTCTATTCCATATCATGTATTCTATTCTATTCTATTCTATTCTATTCTATTCTATTCTATTCTATTCTATTCTATTCTATTCTATTCTATTCTATTCTATTCTATTCTATTCTATTCCATTCCATTCCATTCTATTCCATTCCATTCCATTTTTTCGATTCAATTCAATTCAATTCAGTTCTGTTCTGTTCTGTTCTGTTCTGTTCTGCTCTGTTCTACTCTACTCTACTCTACTCTACTCTACTCTACTCTAAATTAATTTGTATTTATTCTGTGAGGGAATAAACAGAGAGTTCAGCAAATGTTTAGTAACCCTGAGCAGGAAGTAATTCAAGGATGTGTGAAGTTCCCTGGGTTGCTTAATATACCTGCCTATATACGTCTGAGAAATATTTGTAGTGGCGCTACAGGTATGTTGATTAAGAAAATGAATACAGGTATATTTTTTTAAAAAATAGAGACAGTGGCTGAAAGCCCAAGTGTTTAAATGAAGTATCTTTCTTGCAGCCTTTATATGTGTTTTATATTTGCCTTTACACGGTATATGCCTTTACAATCAAAAACAGTACAGCACAAAAGAGAAATACAGGTAGTCCAGATCATTTAGTGACCGTTCGAAGTGATAATGGCACTGGAAAAAAAATGACTTACGACCGTTTTTCTCACTTACGTCCATTGCAGCATCCCTGTGGTCACCTGATCCAAATTCAGACGCTGGGCAATTGACTCATATTTATGACAGTCACAGCAGTGGTGAAATCTAAAATTTGTTCGTACCGGTTCTGTGGTCGTGGCTTTGGGGGGGGGGGGCGGGGTGGTTAATGTGAGACGGTGGGCTGGCCAATTTTTTTTTTAACTTTTAAAACTATTTTTTTCTACAACCTCTCCAGGGTTGTAAAAAAATGCTTTCAAAAGGCTCTGACGATCCCAGCTGAGTTGCCTGATCGGCAGAGACTTTTTTTCTTTTAAAAGCCTCTGCCGATCAGGCAACTCAGCTGGGATCGTCAGAGGCATTTAAAAGAAAAAAAAAGCCTCTGTTGATCAGGCAACTCAGCTGGGATCGTCAGAGGCTTTTAAAAGAAAAAAAGCCTCTGTTGATCAGGCAACTCAGTTCAGATTGTCAGAGGCTCTTAAGAGCATTTTTTCTACAACCTATGAAGAATTTGTAGAAAAAATGCTTTTAAAAGCCTTTAACGATTCCCGGTGAGCCGCGCAATCAGCAGAGGCTTTTTTTTTTACTTTTAAAAGCATTTTTCGGCCGAAGAGGTTGTAGAAAAAAATGCTTTAAAAACTAAAAAAAAAAAAGCCTCTGATGATTGCGTGGCTCAGCTGGGCATGGGGGGTGGGAAGGCAGGGATTTTTGCTACCGTTTTTCTGAACCACCCGCCTCCATCGCTACCAGATTGGGTGATCTGTTCTGAACCAGGAACATTTCACCCCTGGGTCACAGTCTCCTGGGTGTGTGTGTGTGTGTTTGTGTCACATGTGATCCCCTTTTGCAACCTTCAATGGGGAAGCCAGATTCGCTTAGCAAATGTGTTACTAACTTAACAATTGCAGTGATTCACTTAAACAACTCTGGCAAGAGAGTTCTTCATATTTGGCATATTAATTTCAAGCTTCAGCAGTGGTGAAATTCAATTTTTTTTACTACTGGTTCTGTGGGCGTAGCTTGGTGGGCGTGGCTTAACTTGGTGGGTGTGGCTTAGCTTGGTGGGCATGGCAGGAGAAGGATATGGCAAAATCTCCATTTCCTCTCCTCTCCAGGGGAAGGATACTACAAAATCTCCATTCCCTCCCCACTCCTGGGGAAAGGATATTACAGAATCTCTATTCCCACCCCGCTCCAAGAGAAGGATATTGCAAAATCTACATTCCCTCCCCCTTTCAGGGGAAGGATACTGCAAAATCCCCATTCCCTCCTCACTCCTGGGGGAAGGATATTGCAAAATCTCCATTCCCACCTCACTCTGGGGCCAGCCAGAGGTTGTATTTGCCGGTTCTCCAAACTACTCAAAATTTCCACTACCGGTTCTCCAGAACCTGTTGTATTTTACCCCTGAGCCTCAGAACAATGACCTAAGAAAATTTGATTGAATGGCTTTGGTTAGAAGGAATATCCATCTGGTTCAGTTCCAAGCTGGGAGAACGGCACTGGAGACAAAATGGAGTCTGGAGCCTGATTGGAAAATGGGTCCATTTATTGATGAACAGAATCACATGTTTGTAGTTCTGGTGCAGCTGGACCCATGGAGTTTAGGGTAGGAATTTTTTGTATACCTTCTCTTGGGCTTTGCACTTAAGCTTCCTGTTCCTGTGCAAGAACATGTACTCCTAAGAGTTCGTTTGAGCTACGTTTGGCTTAAGTTTGGGCTGATGCAATGAAGGGGCTTGTTGGGAAATTCCTATTGTGGCTGAGGGCTAATCCTACCTTTGTTGGATCTTGTGTGAGGGTATTTGCTTATGAATAGAGCTAGCTATCTCTTTATCTCTTAAGTGCTAACATCTGAGAACTGTTAAGAAAGGTGGGGGAGGGGCTGCTTTCTCCAGTTCTCATCCAGGAAAATATAATATTCTACCTTTTTAAATATTTCTCAAAATATTTCATTCTTCTAGGAGTGGGGTGAGTGCTAACTTTCTACCCTTTCAAGTTGTCAAAATTTCATTAGCCCTCAGAGTCGGGGATGGGCCAAGCGATCGGACGTGAACGTTAGGAAGCTTGCATGATTCAACAGGCAGGATACATGTGAAAGTTAACCCATCACAGAGCGAGGGGGTTCTGGCAGCTGCCTGGGAAAATGAACAGTTGCAAGTGGGGGAAACAAGGAGGTGATTTTGTGTGCCTTGGTAAATCATTTACTAAAGAAGGGGAGATGGATGGAGGAGGAGGAAGAGGAAGAAGGGAAGAAGAAAAAAAGGAAAGGAGAGGAGAGGAAGAAGGAGAAGGAAGGAGAAAAGGGAAAAAAGGAGGAGGAGGAGAGGAAGAAGAAGAAAGGAGGAGAAAGGATATTAAGAGTAGGAGAGGAAGAAGAAGAAGAAAGGAGAAGAAAAGAGAAAGGAGAAGAAAAAAGAGGAAGAGAAGGAGTGGAAGAAGAAGAAAGGAGAAGAAAGGAGAAAAGGGAAAAAAGGAGGAGGAGAGGAAGAAGGAGAAAGGAGAAGAAAGGAGAAAAGAGAGAAAAGGAGGAGAGGAAGAAGAAAAAAGGAGAAGAAAGGAGAAAGGAGAAGAAAAAAGAGGAAGAGGAGGAGAGGAAGAAGAAAAAGGAGAAGAAGAAAGAAGAAAGTAGAGGAAGAGGAGGAGAGAAAAAAGGAGAAGAAAGGAGAAAGGAGAAGAAAAAAGAGGAAGAGGACGAGAGGAAGAAGAAGAAAGGAGAAGAAAGGAGAAAAGGGAAAAAAGGAGGAGAGGAAGAAGGAGAAAGGAGAAGAAAGGAGAAAAGAGAGAAAAGGAGGAGGAGAGGAAGAAGAAAAAAGGAGAAGAAAGCATAAAGGACAAGAAAGTAGATTAAGAGGAGGAGAGGAAGAGGAAAAAAGGAGAAGAAAGGAGAAAGGAGAAGAAAAAAGAGGAAGAGGAGGAGAGGAAGAAGAACAAAGGAGAAGAAGAAAGAAGAAGGGGAGGAGGAGAGGAAGAAGAAAGGAGAAAGAATGAAGAAGAAAGGAGAGGAAGAAGAAAAAAGGAGAAGAAAGAAGAAGAAAGTAGAGGAAGAGGAGGAGAGAAAAAAAGGAGAAGAAAGAAGAAAGAAAAAGAGGAGGAGGAGAGGAAGAAGAAGAAAGGAGAAAGGAGAAGAATGATGAAAAAAGTAGAGGAGAGGAAGAAGAAAAAAGGAAAGAAGAAAAGAAGTCGAGGAGGAGAAGAAAAAGAAAGGAAAAAGAAGAAAGGAAAAGAAGAGGCAGAGAAGGAGGAGAGGAAGAAGAAAGAGCAACAACGCAGCGAGGCAGGAGGAGGAGGAAGAAGAGGAGGAGAATGCTTTCATTGCTTATAAAGTCAAAAGGGCAGGATAAAAATATAACAAATCAATAAAGCGGGAATGCTCGATAAGAGAAGCTAGGTGTCGAAGTGCAGGTTGGGCGTGTCAAAGAAAACAAAACAGGACATTGTCTGCAAGGGGACTGAGATATCTATAGATAATATAGAAAATCTGTGGGGCTAAAGGGATGTAAAACGAGCAGTGGTGGGATTCAAATAATTTAACAACTAGTTCTCTGCCCTAATGACCAGCTGGGTAGGCGTGGCTTGGTGGTCATGTGACCGTGTGGGCATGGCCAACTCAACATCACTCACGTCGACGGGCGCTTCGCCTTAGCAGTTACAATGTAATAAGGGTTAACCAGAGAGGCAGTTTCTTAAAGCTTTAAGATTAGGCTAGAAACAACACCAGAATGTTTCCTTTCTGCCTTCCCTACAGGATTAGCCTTGTAAAGTGGGAAAAACAAAACAAAATAAGATTTCTTCCAACAGCTGATTCTCCGAACTGCTTAGAAAGGTAACAACCGGTTCTCCCGAATAGATGCGAACTGGCTGAATCCCACCACTGTAAACGAGGATGGGCTGAATCCAAAGGGAGTGATAAATCTGGAAGAGGTTGATGTCGACACGGTTTATATAAATATAGAGCAGGGTTTCTCAGCTTTGGGCAGGGATGCTGGCTGGAGAATTCTGGGAGTTGAAGTCCACTCATTTGAAAGGTCCCAAAGGTTGAGAAACACTGATATGGAAAGCATAAATGAGGACTGAATTGCATAACAAACATTGGAAGGCAAAGTGAATTGTGTTTAATTATGGATTGTAATCCACGAGGGTTTATGGCATGTTCAAGAGCTGGGTTGGCTGGTGGAGATAAGCAAATTACTTATCAGAAATTACTAGATAAGCTGAGCACTTGAGCCAAACTTGGTAGAGACTTATTCTGGGTTCACCTCCCGAGAGGAATTTAATTAATCTAAATTATATCTGAGTTGTGGGTTCTGGGCTAGAACCCCTGAAGTTGCTAAATGATGACTTACGACCACAACTGAGCCCGAAATCTGCCAGACATTTGTTAAATGAATTTTGCCCCCCTTTTCTTGCTGTCGTTGTTAAGTGAATTGCTGCAGTTGTTAACGTAGAGTAACACGGTTGTTAAGTGAATCTGGCTCACCCGTTGACTTTGTTTGCCGGAATGTCGCAAAAGGAGATCACGTGACACCCCCTCCCCCTGAGACACTGCAACCGTCACAAATATGAGTCAGCTGTCAAGGGTCTGAATTTTTGATCACGGGGATGCGTAATAAGTCCCTTTTTTTCAGTGCCGTTGTAACTTCGAATGGCCGCTAAATGAACTCAGTGAGGCGTATCTTGTAGAACTCCCAATGGTCCCAGCAGGTATTGTCAGGTCCGATTTTTGACTCTCGGCGCATGCGCAAAGGGTCAGGAACGGGTTACTTCCTGGTTACTTCCTGATTAAAACCTTGCACTGCCTCCCAGTGGTGGGTTGCTAACGGTTTGGTCCGGCTCTTGCGAACCAGTAGTAAAGGTGGCGGGAGGCTCTGCCCACCCGCCCGGATGTCATCACAGACACCCTGCACATGCAAAGAAGCGTCTCGCGCTCCCGTTGCGAACCGGTAGCAAAGGTAATTACAACCCACCCCTGCCACCGCCGCTACCAGTTCGCCAAACCACATGACGCCACCGCTACCAGTTCGTGCGAACCAGACAGAACTGGCAGGATTTCACCCCTGGCTGGAAGGGACCTTGACGGTCTTCTAGTCCAGCCACCTTCTCAAGCAGGAGAACTTATACCAGGGGTGTCAAATTCAAAGCCCCGTGGGCTGGATCCGGCTGGTGGGGTGCTTAGATCTGGCCCACAGGGCCTCTCTGGAAACAGCGAAGGACCGGCCTGCAAGGCCTCTGCTGGCGAAAACAGAGCTCAGGAGGGCCCGTTTTTTCTGGCTCGGGTCTCCACGGGCGCCCCCGACACGACTGATGTTGGGCCATGTCCACCCCCCACCCGGCCACATCCACGCCTGCCGAAAGTCAAACACAACCTGATGCGGCCCTCAATGAAATAGAGTTTGACACCCCTGACCTATAACATTTCACATATTCAGATAATACTATCTGTACAACATTTTCCCCCCACTTTCCATTTATAGCCTGCCCTTGATCTATCGATTTGTGAGGTTGTTGCCAAGTCTTGCTTGGCACATTGATTTTCAGAGGGAACTCGCCAGATAAAGGTAGCACGACGACCGCAACGGAACCCAAAATTTCTATTGTTAAGTGAGACCTCGGTGAAGTGAGTTTTTGCCCCATTTTTACAAACTTCCATTCCTCGGTTTGTTCAGTGAATCCCTGCAGCGGATAAGTTAGTAACCCGGTTGTTAAGCGAATTTGGCTTAACCACTGATTTTGCTTGTCAGAAGGTCGTAAAAGGGGATACAGCGACGGTCGTAAATATGAGTCAGTTGTCAAGCACAACTGAATTTGGATCGCCGGACCATGGGGAAGCTGCAAAGGTCGTAACTGCGAAAAACGGCCGCAAGTCATACTTTTCCAGTGCCGTTGTAACTTTGAACGGTCACTAAACGGACTGTTGTAAGTCGAGGACTTCCTGCGCTCCTCTAAAACGTGGATTTATGCTGGGATTGCGCATTTTGTTTCTTAGCTTGTGGATAATTTAGTTTATTGATTATTGTGAATGTTCTGTTTGCGTGGCAAAGAGCTTCAACTATTCTCCGAAGCATCAGAAGGCAGGACGAGAAGCAATGGAGGGAAACTTACCAACCTAAAACTAAGGAGAAATATCCTGACAGTGAGGACAATTAATCAGTGGAACGACTTGCCTCCAGAAGTTGTCGGTGCTCTACAGTGATGAAATCAAAAATTTGTTACTACCGGTTCTGTGGGCGTGGCTTGGGGGGGAAGTAATGTGACCGAGTGGGTGTGGCCAATTTTTATTTTTATTTTTATTACTTTTAAAACTATTTTTTCTACAACCTCTTTGGTGAAGAGGTTGTAAAAAGATGTGTTCAAAAGGCTCTGACGATCCCAGCTGAGTTGCCTGATCGGCAGAGGCATTTTTTCTTTTAAATGCCTCTGAGGATCAGGCAACTCAGCTGGCATCCTCAGAGGCTTTTAAAAGAAAAAAAGCCTCTGACGATCAGGCAACTCAGCTGGGATCCTCAGAGGCTTTTAAAACCATTTTTTCTACCTCCTCTTTGGCTAAGAGGTTGTAGAAAAATGTTTTCAAAAGGCTCTGACGATCCCAGCTGAGTTGCCTGATCGGCAGAGGCATTTTTTCTTTTAAATGCCTCTGACGATCAGGCAACTCAGCTGGGATCCTCAGAGGCTTTTAAAAGAAAAAAAGCCTCTAATGATCAGGCAACTCAGCTGGGATCCCCAGAGGCTTTTAAAACCATTTTTTTTTCAACCTCCGAAGAGGTTGTAGAAAAAATGCTTTTAAAAGCCTTTGACGATCCCAGCTGAGCCGCGCGATCATCAGAGGCTTTTTTTTTTAATTCTTAAAAGCATTTTTTCAGCCAAAGAGGTTGTAGAAAAAATGCTTTTAAAAGTTAAAAAAAAAAAGCCTCTGATGATCGTGTGGCTCAGCTAGGTATGGGGGCTGGGCAGGGATTTTTGCTACCGGTTCTCCGAACCACCCGCCTCCATCGCTACTGGATCGCTCCCAAACCGGGAGCATTTCACCCCTGATGCTCTATCCCTGGAGCTTTCGAAAAAGAGATTGTACAACCATTTGTCTGACATGATATTCCTTCCTAAGCAGGGGGTTGGACTAGAAGACCTCCAAGGTCCCTTCTAACTCTGCTTTTCTGTTAATTTAGAGCTTGCCTTTCCTGCTGGTAGCCTATCTAGTGTGTCCTCCTCCGATTTTTTCTTCCCAAAAACAGCGCTGCGAGGAAGCTGGCGGAAGAGACAGCTGGCCCAAAGTCACCTGTTTTAGAGCTGAGATGAGTCTTGCAGCTGGCTGTCTCGTTATTCTCATTTTTAAAGCCTGCAAACCAAAGGGAACTGACCAGCCCACGATCCTATGGAGAAAATATGCTGGATCTCAGATTTAACAGATAAACAGAGTTGGAAGGGACCTTGTAGGTCATCTAGTCTGACCCACCCACCCTCGCCCAAGCAGGAGACCCTACCCCATTTCTGACCAATGGCAGTCCAGTCTCTTTTTGAAAGCCTCCATTGATGAAGCTCCCACAACTTCCGAAGGCAACTTCTGCTCCCTGGGTTGATTGTTTCTCACTGTCCGAAAATTTCTCCTTATTTCCAGGTGGAATCTCTTCTTGATCAGTTCCCATCCATTATTCCTTGTCTGATCTTCAAGTGCCTTGTCCCCCTCCTCTCTGTGGCAGCCCCTCAGATATAGAATAGAATAGAAAATAGAATATTTATTTATTTATTTATGTGATTTATATGCCGCCATTCTCCCCGAGGACTCAGGGCGGCTTACAAAGACAATCATAAATCACAAATCACAATAAACACATTAAAACAAATTAAAAACTGTATTAAAATCATTCTAAAAGAAAACGATATAACCCCACGATCGTAATATTCTTTAAACAGCCATGTCTTTAATCCCCGGTGAAAGGAGCGGAGGTCGGGGGCCATCCTGAGGTCAGTGGGCAGACTATTCCAGAGGGTGGGGGCTCCGACAGAGAAAGCCCACCCCTGGGGGCTGCCAGCCGACATTGTTTGGCTGACGGCACCCGGAGGAGGCCCACTCTATGGGAGGGCACTGGACGGTGGGAGGAAGGCAGGAGGTGGTCCTGTAAATACCCTGGGCCTAAGCCATATAATAGAAAATAGAATGGAATGGAATGGAATAGAATTTTATTGGCTATGTGTGATTGGACACACAAGGAATTTGTCTTGGTGCATATTGGTACCCTGTTATCATGTCTCCCCTGGTCCTTCTCTTCACTAGACCAGCCGTGCCCAGTTCCTGCAACCATTCCTCATATGTTTTAGCCTCCAGTCCCCTAATCATCCTGGTTGCTCTTCTCTGCACTTTTTCCAGAGTTTCAGCATCTTTTTTTAATTGTGCGGTGTCCAAAACTGGATGCAGAATTCTTAGTTCTTCTTACTAAGGTTTTATAGAATGCCAATGGATCCCCTCCCACCCAAATGATCCGGGTTGATGAGATTTGGGTCTCCTTCAGGTTGTGGGCGGGGCCCGATGCTCATCCTTCTGGTTGGTTGGTTCCTTTGCAAAAGAGAAACAGAGGAAGAGAGATGGAGGGGGGGGAGGAGGATATACAGAATGCAGGGAGAAAGAAGGGGAGAAATGCTTGGCGAGGAGACGGTGGGCTGCCTTGGTTCAACTCCGCTAACCTACTTCGTGCCGGCCGGCCTCTAAACTAAGATATTGTATTGTGTAAGCGCAAATGCCTTGCTTCATTTGAACTGCCCTGCTAAAGACAGGCTGGGTAGATTTGGGGACAAGAGCTCAATTTGTGGCTCGACATCGCTTTCTCACTCCAGCTTGCTCACCGTTGATAAACCACGCTTCGCTTTAATGGACAGAGTGGCTGTGGATGCCAGCATCTCGGGATCTGGAGGTTCCATCTTTAGTGATCGGGGGTGGGGGAGAGACTCTAACTCCCTCCGATAGGGTCCGCAATCTGGGTGTCCTCCTGGATTCTTGGCTGTCCTTGGATGACCATCTGACGGCCGTAACCAGGGGACCCTTCGCACAGGTGCATCTTATGTGCCAGTTGCACCCTTTTCTAGACTGAGATGCCCTCGCCACCGTCACTCACACCCTCGTTACCTCTAGGTTGGACTACTGTAACACCTTCTATATGGGGCTGCCCTTGGGATGCATCCGGAGGCTCCAGCTAGTCCAGAATGCGGCCGCACGGGTAATTACGGGGGCCTCTCCATACTCCCATGTAACACCTCTCCTACGTGAGCTGCACTGGCTGCCGGTGGTGTTCCGGATTCGTTTCAAGGTGCTGGTGCTTACCTATAAAGCCCTTCACGGCTTAGGCCCGAGGTACTTGCAGGACCACCTCCTGCCTCTCTCCCACCGCCCCGTGCGCTCTCACAGAGTGAGCCTCCTCAGGGTGCCATCAGCCAAACAATGTCGGCTGACGGTCCCCAGAAGGAGAACATTCTCTGTGGGAGCCCCGACCCTCCGGAACGGTTTGCCCCCCGAGCTCAGGACAGCTCCCCCGACCTCCTTCCCTTCCGTCGCGAGCTGAAGACGTGGCTCTTCCGTCAACTTAACCGATCCATCCTGGGTGTACATTGTCATAATTTTAAACTGTTTTCATTGGGTTGTTGATTTTAATTTTGTTGTGATTTGTATCGGAAATTGTCGTTTTTGGTAAGCCGCCCTGAGTCCCTCGGGAGAATGGCGGCCTGTAAATCGCAATGATTAAACCAGGTTTGTTGAGTAAGTGGCCGGGTGGATGCCTCGCGCTCCCTCCGAAAATTCCCAAGCAAAGCACACCAACCGAAGCAAATCTAGAACGAAGGAGAAATGTCCTAACCCTGAGAATAATTAACCAGTGGGACGGTTTTGCGTATGAAAGTTGTGGGCCCTCCATCACTGGAGGCTTTTAAGAAGAGACTGGACAGCCACTTGCCTGGAATGGTATAAGGTCTCCTGCTCGAGCAGGGGGTTGGACTACAAGACCTCCAAGGTCCCTTCCAACTCATTCTATTCTATTCTATTCTATTCTATTCTATTCTATTCTATTCTATTCTATTCTATTCTATTCTATTCTATTCTATTCTATTCTAATTCTAATTCTAATTCTAATTCTAATTCTATTCTTTGATGCTCTGCATCAAAGCGTGAACTCCTCCTTCCCACGCCCCCACCCCTGTCCCAAAGTAGGATGGCCGCCCGCAAAGCCAGGAGTACAGTGCTCACCCCCCACCCCAAGCCGCTGGGCCCACCTCGCCCCATCATCCACGGCAAGAGCAAGTGCCTCTGCAGGACCTCCCCTCCCCTCCCCTCCCCTCCCCACCCCACCCCACCCCACCCTTCTCTACTCTTTCACTTGCAAGCTTTAACAGTTAAGAGAGTCGGAAGGGGCTTTTGGAGGTCGTCTAGTCCAACCCTCTCTGTCCCCAGGGATTCGAACCGTCGGAACAGCCGGACCTTTCCCATCGACAAGCTCGGCGTCTTGAGCCACTGAGCCACCTTAGCTGGGCTCCGTGGCTAAGACACCGAGCTTGTCGATCGGAAATGTTGGTGGTTCGAATCCCTAGTCTAGGTCTCCCGCGTGAGCCGGGGGTTGGACTAGATGACCTCCAAGGTCCCTTCCCACTCTGTTCTTGTTACTGTAAGTCAGGCAATAGCCGGGACCTTTCCAAAAAAAGAGAGAAAAAAGCAACCTGCCCATTCCCGCTTTAGAAGGTGGACTTCGGGCCGGGGCGGTGACGTCACCCCCCCCTTCTCGCCTTTACCTGCTCGTTCGAGTCCCGAGGCGGCAGCAAGCAGCAAGCAGCAGCTCAGCGCTGGGCTTCGCGCTAATCGCTTGCAAACTTTCGCCTCCGCTCTCCGCTCCGCTGCAGCGGCCGCCAAGGATGTCGCTCCTGTTGGAGACGGTGGGTTTCTTCCTGAGCACCGTCGGGTGGGCCCTGCTGGCCGTCACCCTCTTCAACAGCTACTGGAGGGTCTCCAGCGTCTCGGGCAACGTCATCACCACCTCTACCATCTTCGAGAACCTGTGGCAGAGCTGCGCCACCGACTCCACCGGCGTCTACAACTGCTGGGAGTTCCAGTCGCTCCTCGAACTGCCCGGTGAGTTGGTTGGGTGGGTGGCGAAGGATCGCCCCTGGGAAGGGATCGGCTGCAGGTGGAGGGATGAGCGTTGTAAATCCGTCGCTCCCCGAGGCCGGCGGGGTTGCAAAAGGGATCCAGGGGGATCCCTTGCCCGGATCCTGATCGTTCCCCCCTCACCCCCCCCCCCAGCCGTCGATTGGAGAGAGAGCGAGAGCAAAGGCTTTCTTGCGATTCCCGCATCCTGAGCTCTATCGGGGCGGGTGGGGGAAGGTCGTAGGGTTGATCCAACATAATTCCCCAGATCTCGAGCTGGGGGTTCGAATCCCTACTACAGGTTTCCTGCTTGAGCAAGGGGTTGGACTAGATGACCTCCGAAGTTCCTTCCAACTCTGTTACTATTGCTTTCTGGCTTTGGGATCCCCACCCCCCACCCCCCTGGGTATCTGAAGTTCCCGGGAGCGGCCCTTTCCAGAGACTCGGGATTACAATACCCATCATCGATTGCGTGTGTGGGGCTGCGCGAGTTGGTCGTCCAGGCGCTCTGGAGGCAACCGGCTTTTGGGAGCATTTTTTTGGTGAGTGTGAGAGTTCCCCGGACCGGCCCTTTCCAGAGACTCGGGACCACAATACCCATCATCGTTGTGTGTTTGTGGCTGCGCGAGTTGGTCGTCTAGGCGCTCTGGAGCGAGCCGCTTCAGGGAGTCTTTTTTTGGGGTGGGAGTTCCCGGAACTGGCCCTTTCCAGAGACTAGGGACCACAATACCCATCATCGTTGTGTGTTTGTGGCTGCGCGAGTTGGTCGTCCAGGCGCTCTGGAGCGAACCGACTTTGGGGGATCTTTTGGGGGG
Organism: Coluber constrictor foxii; assembly: GCA_038048745.1. NCBI lineage: Eukaryota > Metazoa > Chordata > Lepidosauria > Squamata > Colubridae > Coluber > Coluber constrictor. Next base: position 33,787,309 of record CM075961.1, on the reverse strand, counting down.
GGGGGAGACTTTCCCCTTGGTAGCTGGAGTTCCCGCAACCAGCCCTTTCCAGAGACTAGGGACCACAATACCCATCATCGTGTGTGTGTGGCTGTGCGAGTTGGTCGTCCAGGCGCTCTGGAGCGAGCCGACTTTGGGTAATCTTTTTTTGGGGTGGGTGGGAGACTCTCCTCTTGGTAGCTGGAGGTCCCTAGTCTTTCCAGAGACTAGGGACCACAATACCCATCATCAGTTGTGTGTGTGTGTGTGTGTGTGTGGCTGCGCGAGTTGGTCGTCCAGGGGCGCTCTGTTCTATAGGGAGGAGGGGTGGGGCCCGGGGCTGTTGTGGGTTGTCTAAATCGTGGGAGATTCCATCCCTTGGAGGCTTTCAAGAAGAAACTGGACTGGCCTTTCGTCAAAAATGGTGGTAGGTAGGTAGGGTCTCCTCCTTGGGCGGAGAGCGGGGGTTGGACTAGATGACCTACAAGGTCCCTTCCAACTCTATTAATCTGTACCCCGTCTCTTCCTTCCCCGCTGTACCCCAGTCATCCTGAATTCTGGGGGGAATTCTGGAAATTGAAGTCTCCCACGCATCTTAAAAAGTTTTCAAGTTTGAAAAAAACCACAGGCTAAGCATGCAGCTAACAGGTGGCTTGGATGCCATTATCAGAGAGCGTATTCCGTCTCCTGCAAAGCTCTTGCAAGGCAATCGTAGAACAGTCTCTTACCGCTCAATGAACGCGATCAGTTCAGAGCGCGCCTCCTTATTTTACGGTGCAAATCCGATCCTCCTCCTCGAATCTCTCTGTTAAGGTTTATTATTGCCCCTTGTCCTTTATCCTGCCTATCTGTGCAACAGGCAGAAAGGCAGCAAAGCTTTTGCTAAGGGACCCAAAGGGAAATTCCCCTTCCATGCAGAGTAGAGTAGAGTGGAGTGGAGTGGAGTGAAATGGAATGGAATTTTTTTGGTAATTTCTTTTTTAATTTTCAAACAAAAACAACATAAAAGCATCATCCTTTCAAACAATTGCAGACAGTGTTTCGGTCGGTTAAAATCCTTTCGTGCTCTCAAAATCTTTAAAATATCAATATATGAAAAATGTCCTTCCCCCCCCCCCCCGCCCCCCAAAAGAGAATAGAAGAGAATAGAATTTTTTATTGGCCAAGTGTGATTGGGCAGACAAGGAATTTGTCTTGGTGCATAGGCTGATCCATAATGCTGATCCATTGGCGCAGACATATTTCTTTGGTCATCTAGAGACAAAGAGTAGAGTAGAACAGAACAGAACAGAACAGAACAGAACAGAACAGAATAGAATTTTTTTTGTAATTTTTAAAAAAAATTTAAAAAACAACAAAATAAAAGCATCATCCTTTCAAACAATTACAGACAGTGTTTCGGTCGGTTAAACTCCTTTCGTGCTCTCAAAATCTTTAAAATATCAATATGTGACAAATGTCCTTCCCCCCCAAAAGAGAATAGAAGAGAATAGAATTTTTTATTGTGATCGGGCAGACAAGGAATTTGTCTTGGTGCATAGGCTGATCCATAATGCTGATCCATTGGTGCAGACATATTTCTTTGGTCATCTAGAGACAAAGAGTAGAGTAGAGTAGAGTAGAGTAGAGTAGAGAAGAGAAGAGAGGAGAGAAAAGAAAAGAGAGGAGAGGAGAGGAGAGGAGAGGAGAGGAGAGGAGAGGAGAGGAGAGGAGAAGAGAAGAGAAGAGAAGAGAAGAGAAGAGAAGAGAAGAGAAGAGAAGAGAAGAGAAGAGAAGAGAAGAGAATTCTAAGTTGCTTCTCTCCTTGATTAGTTTCCACCCATTGCTTCTTGTCCTGCCCTCAGGTGCTTTGGAGAATAGCTTGACTCTCTCTCTTCTTTTGACAGCCCCTCAGATATTGGGACCCTGCTATCATGTTTCCCCTAGTCCTTCTTTTCATTAAACTAGACATACCCAGTTCCTGCAACCGTTCTTCATATGTTTTAGCCTCCAGTCCCCCTAATCATCTTCGTTGCTCTTCTCTGCACTCTTTCTAGAGTCTCATGATGCTTGATTTTATTTTATTTGTTTGGTCCAGAATTAATTTTCCATGCCACGCTCCACTTTTTAAAAATCAGGCAAGAGATTTCTTAAGGGCTTAAAATAGCGTTTTCCCGGCAATCCGTACATCCCTCCTGCTTTTGTTTTCCCATGGAGCCAGCAGGGGGCAGCAACGAGCAATTAACCGATGGTCGATAAGGGAAGAAAAAAAAACCTCAATTAAGATTAGAATAGCTGTAAACATATTTTTGGCTATAATAGTCGTTCTCGATGCCAGCCAAGGCTATATTTTAGGCTGATATCCTGGTAAGTTGTTTGCGGAACCAATCGCCGAGGTTCAAAAAAAAAAAAAAGAGACTGCGGGTAAAATTGTGAAATTCTCACCCGCCGTTGCCAACTTTGCAACTTTGCACGGACGATTGGGCTTCTGGCTTTTGCACAAATGCGGGGAGAAAAAAAAAATGTGGTCAGTTCGGTTTCGCCTAAGCGTGTTATTTGAACTTTAGCCAGTCTGCTTGGTAAACCACAGCTTGATGATTTAGCATCTCTTGTGAAGCCCAGCACACCACGGTCAAAGCCATCGGTGACGAAATCCTCGGTTTACGTCCTCGGTTTACGACCGGAATTGAGCTCAAAATTTCTGCGCCTAAGCGAGACAGCGGTTAAAAGTGTGTTTTGCCTCATTTTTTTACAACCTTGCTTGCCGCCCCGTGGTTCAGCGAATCGCTGCGGGGTTTACCTTTAGTGACATGCTAGTTAAGTGAATCTGACTTTATTTATTTATTTATTTATTTATTTATTCGTTCGATTTATATGCCGCCCTTCTCAGGAGACTCAGTCTGGCTTACAATGCGGTTAGAAGGCTGCCAAAGAGGATCACGTGATTTTTGGGATACTGCAACCCCATCGTAAAGATGAGTCAGGTGCCCAGCATCTGAATTTTGATCACGTGACCATGGTGTCGTAAGTGTGAAAAACGGGCATAAAGTCACCTTTTTTTTCAGTGCCGCTGTCCCTTCGTTAAATGGATTGTTGTAACTCAAGGACTGTACGGTGAAGCCACCCAGAGAATAAGTACCTAGTTTGTGGAATGTAAATGCAATCGGCTCGTGCTTTTAGTACAGAGGTGGGTTCTAAATTTTTTTACTACCGGTTCTGTGGGCGTGGCTTATTTTGTGGGCGTGGCTTGATGGTCATGTGACAATTCTTTAGGATTTAGCAGAGGTACTGGTCTGCTTTTCACTGCTTGCAAAGCTGTACCGGTCTACCCATTTATGAGCAGATAAAGATCCTGAAAATTGAGTGGTGTGGGAATCAGGGTTTCTACACCACTCACCACTTAACATGGACTAACCTTTGCAAAAAAACTCTCTTGACATCATTAAAGGAGGAGAGCCATGTTTTTTTTATTATTTTATTTTATTTTTTTAATTTGATTTATATGCCGCCCTTCTCCGGAGACTCAGGGCGGCTTACAATGCGTTAAGCAATAGCCTTCATACTTTTGTATATTTTATACAAAGTCAGCTTATTGCCCCCACAAACTGGGTCCTCAATTTACCTACCTTAGAAAGGATGGAAGGCTGAGTCAATCTTGAGCCTGGTGAGATTCGAACTTGCAATAATTTTAGACAGCTGAATGTTAATAACAAGCTTTTAGTCTGTTGAGCTATCCAGGCTCCTAGTCTTCAGTGTTAGTCTTCAGTTGTAAAAAAAAAAAAATCAAGCAGTTGGGAAGCACCTGTTTAGACAGCAGAGAGTCCTTGACTTACAACAACTCGTTTAGAGGCCGTTCAAAGTTACGACGCCAATGAAAAATGGGCCTTGTGGCCGTTTCTCGCACTTAATGTCCGTTGCAGCAATCCCCGTGGTCACGGGATCAAAATTCAGAGGCTCGGCCACCATCTCGTATTTATGACGGTTGCAGTGTCCCAGCGACCTTTTGATAAGTCAATGGGGAAGCCAGGTTCACTTAACGTCCGTATGGCTAATTTGACCACGGCAAGCGATTCACTTAACCACTGCGGCAAGGAAGGTCCTAACATGGGGCAAAATCCACTTCACAAATGTCTCGCATTTGTGCGAGGAAATTTTGGGCTCAGATGTGGCCGTCAGTTAAGAACTCTACCTGTAATATGTTTTATGAGAAGGGAAATGTTTTTTGTGACATGCCGCTTGCTTCTTTATAGGGGTTGGACTAGATGATCTCCAAGGTTCCTTCCAACTCTGTTAACCTGTTAAATCAATCAGATACATAGACTGTCTAGTCCTCGCAAAAGTCGGAAAAAGTGCTTAGCTGACTCTTTAGCTGGTCATTAAAATTTGATCCAAGAGATGTGTCTATGTGTAAATTTGATAGCCTGAAGGTTCAAACCAGGGGAGAAATCCAGCAGGTTCTGACAGGTTCTGGAGAACCTGTAGCGGAAATTTTGAGTCGTTCGGAGAACCGGCAAATGCCACCTCTGGCTGGCCCCAGAGTGGGGTGGGAATGGAGATTTTGCAATATCCTTCCCCCAGGAGTGGGGAGAGAATGGGGATTTTGCAAATCCTTCCTCTGCCATGCCCACCAGGTCACGCCCACCAGGTCACGCCCACAGAACCGGTAGTAAAAAAAATTGGATTTCACCACTGGTTCAAAACGATACGAGCAGTCCTCAACAAGCATTCGTTTAGTGTCTGCTCAAAGCTATAATAGCACTCAAAAAAGTTGACAATCGTTTTTCACACTTACGTCCCTTTGCAGCAGCCCCCATGGTCACATGAGCCAAAATTTGGACGTTTGGAAACTGGCATGTATTTGTGACGGTTGCAGTGATCCCCTCTTGCGACCTTCTGACAAGCAAAGTCAACGGGGAAGCGAAATTCATTCAACAGCCTTCTTACTAATGTAACAAATGCACTTACCGTATTTTTCGGACTATAAGACGCACTCCCCCCCTCAAAAAAACATGGTTGGAAATGTCGGTGTGTCTTATAGACTGAATAAGGCCCTGTTTTTGGTTTCCTGAAACCCTCGTCCCGTATGTCCCATTTTTGCCAAAAACGGCCCCGTTTTTAACAAAAACGGGACACGCAGAGGATTCAGGTGGCCTGCAGAGTGCTCCTGAGAACCGGGGAGGCCAAAAATGGGCTCGCTTTTCCACAAAAATGAGACGTGCAGAGGGTTTGAGTGGCCTGCAGAGTGCTCCTGGGGGCTGAGGAGGGCAAAAACTGGACGCGCAGAGGCCAAAAACTATTTTTTTTCTTGTTTTCCTCTTCGAAATCTAGGTGCGTCTTATACTCCAGTGCGTCTTATAGTGTAAAAATACGGTAACCATTCTGGTAATCAAGGTCATAAAATGGGGCTCAACTCCCTCAGCAGCTGTCTTGCTTAGCAACAGGAACGTTAGAATCAGTTGTGGTCGTAAGTCGAGGACCACCTCTGAGGTAGCACTCCATCCTCTGACGTTTCGTTGCAAATCTTAGGGTTTCTTCCTTCCTTCCTCCTGTTCAAGATCTCTTTCGAAGTCCCAAAGGTGCTTTTTTTTTCAGGAGGCAAGTGGAATTTTCTGGGGTTTTTTTCTTTGAGGACGTTTCGCTTCTCATCCAGGAAGCTTCTTCAGCTCTGACTAGATGGTAGGAAAATGGAAGGATTTATACTCTTTGCCGACGGCTGGTCGTTTGCATCCTTTTTAGAGAGTCGTTGAGGCCCCTTGGAGGTCTGTCTGTGTCCTCAGGGTCACCTGAGTAGTGCAAATCTCCCTGTAGGCTGCAATTTTTCTCTGGAAATCCGGTCGTACTCCCACACCCAGGGGTGGACTGTCACAGGGGTTCGGGAGAGCCTCTAGCTAAGATTCTATGCAGTTCGGAGAACCCCGAAACCTCACTCCCGGCTGGCCCCGCCCATCTCTCCCAGGAGTCCCCACATGGCCGGTAAATGCAGGGCATGCAGAGAGACTTGGGAAGGGCGAAAAACAGGCCTACCAGAAATTCAGATAGGCCAGAAACGGGCCTGTTTCTGGCCTCGGGAGCCTGGAGAGGCCGTTTTTGCCCTCTCAGAGGTTCGAGGAAAGCCTCCAGAGCCTGGGGAGGGCAAAAGCGCCCCTCCCTGCCGTGGCCAAGCCCACCATGGCCATGACCACTGGACAGAGAACCCCTTCTTAAAATTTTTGAAGCCCACCCCTGCCCACCCCATTCGAATCTCCATGGAATCTCTTTCAGTTGCTTGGATGAAAATGCCACCGCCTCCCCCTATTCGCCAGTCTCTGTCCGAGACCAATTTGCGACAAGGAAGGGAAGACATTGGACGGGGCGAGGCGGAGAGGATTCCGCCTAGGACAGAAGATGGAACAACTTGGCCTGAGACCATCCCCTGTTCAAAGTGCAGCTGGGATGGAACGCCAGGAAATAGCCTCGTTGCTCCTTGCTTCCTGGTTAATATTTGTTGCTACGCCTCTGCCAAAACAATAAAGCCTTTTGTTGGGATTTTCTCCTGCCACAAAGAGGCAGGACCCAAGTTGAAATGATGAGGTGATCTACGAGGACAAAAGAGCAAGAGGTTTTCCCTTCCCCGGTGTCCGTCACCGGGGAAGGGTGTTCCAAGTTCGAAGAGATGCCTTCATTCCTTGGGGTACGGGTCGGGGGGGGGGCGATCTTTATAACCAGACAAACCTTGAATGGTGGCTTCATCATTTGGAAAGACAAAGAAGAACTCTTCTTCTCATCTGAAGAGCTGGGAGTGAGGAGAGGACTGCCGGGTGTGAGGAGTGGTTAAGGCGCTAGGTTAGAAGGTAGGAGACTGTGACTTCAAATGCTTCTTTGGTCATAAAAGTCATCTTTGGGTCAGTCACCAGGAGACTGGGAGTTCTAGTCCCCTCTTAGTTAGCTGGGTGACATTGGACCAATCACAGGAGACTGGGAGTTCTAGTCCCCTCTTGGTCAACTAGGTGACTTTGGACCAATCACAGGAGACTGGGAGTTCTAGTCCCATTTTAGTCATCTGGGGGGACTTTGGGCCGATCACCAGGAGACTGGGAGTTCTAGTCCCGTCTTAGTCAGCTGGGTGACTTTGGGTCTTTCACCAGGAGACTGGGAGTTCTAGTTCCCTCTTAGTCAGCTGGGTGACTTTGGGCCGATTACCAGGAGACTGGGAGTACTAGTCCCATCTTAGTCATCTGGGTGACTTTGGGTCTTTCACCAGGAGACTGGGAGTTCTAGTTCCCTCTTAGTCAGCTGGGTGACTTTGGGCCGATCATCAAGAGACTGGAAGTTCTAGTCCCATCTTAGTCATCTGGGTGACTTTGGGTCTTTCACCAGGAGACTGGGAGTTCTAGTTCCCTCTTATTCAGCTGGGTGACTTTGGGCCGATTACCAGGAGACTGGGAGTTCTAGTCCCTTCCTAGTCAGCTGGGTGATTTTGAGCCAATCACCAGGAGACTGTGAGTTCTAGTCCCACCCTAACCATGAAAGTCAGCTGGGTGAATTTGGGCCAGTCCTTCCCTCTCAGCCCAACTCACCTCACAAGGTGGTTGTTGTGGGAAAAAGAGGAGTCGTCTTTGCGGTCTTTACGCTGGCTTGAGCGATTTGTAAAGTAATAAAGGTGCGATAAAAGAAATAAACAAACAATAAACATTTTTCTTCTCCTTCCGAGTGACTGTGGCAGCTTATACCTGCATTTCTCTATACCCATTTCCCCCAATTTAGTGTACTGCCAATAGGCTGGACTGCAAACCTCATTATCCCCAGGCAGCGGTGGGGTTCCACATAGTCTTACCATCAGTTTCCCATGCACGCGGACACTTGCTTTGCTCGCGCGCCCCTTCCACACATGTGCCCGGTCTTCTGCACTCTTGCTGCGTGCATGCGTGCCTTCAACGCATGTGCCCAACCATCTGCACATGCGCTTTGTGTGTGCCCGCACCTTCCATGCACATGACCGGCTTCAAAAACATAGCTAAATAGGACAGCGTTATGTCCGGGGGGGTCGCCGCTACAGGTTTGCTGAAACCGATCTGAACTGGCTGAATATCACCTCTGTCCCCATGGGAATTTGGAAAGGCGAAACCTCCACTTTGGGAGCATTTCAGGTGGTGGTTAGCCGGCTGCATGCTTGTTTTTTTTGTTTTTTTTAAAGGAACTAACATTTGGGGTCAATTGCATAAAATAGCCATTTGTCCAGGGATTGCTGTGGGGTCAATCTTAGCTGTTGCTCAGAAGATCCTTATTTTGTTTCTGGGTGAAAGAAGACTGAACGTCAATGCAGTTTGAGACCATTGACAGAAGAAAACAAACAAGGCATTTTTTTCCGGAGGGCGGAGTTTATTTGCTCAGCAGATAAGTCAAGGATGTTATCAACATTGACCTAAAGGTACCTCTTTATAAAAATAAACATTTGGTTTGGACACATGGGCGATGACTTGTTTTGGCAAGGACCAAGGTTTTTCCGCCATTTGCGGTCAGCTGCAATCTGCCATCAACTCTACTGGGCCTCCTTTGTTGTCGTTCGATATCAATCCATCCAGTCATCCTGAAATGTAAATGTTTGTCTCTCAGCAGTTAGTTGAGTCAACCGTGGTTGAATTTAGCCAACTGATCCTAACTCGATTTTTCGGTTGGGAGAACCTGCTTGAAAAACGCCTTGATTTACAGCCGTTCATTTCGCAAGTGGCTCGAAGTTCCGTAAACACGAGCCAGCCGTGTGCTGCAGCTGCCAAAAAAAATGCCAACACAGTCCTGGGCTGCATTCACAGGTGGACAGAATCAAGGTCACGTAAAATATTAAGACCACTTTGTAAGGTCTTGGTGAGGCCACGCTTGGAATATTGCATCCATTTTTCGTCGCCACGATGCAAAAAAAAGATGTGGAGACTCTAGAAAGAGTGCAGAGAAGAGCAACAAAGATGATTAGGGGATTAGAGGCTAAAACATATGAAGAACGGTTGGGGGAATTGGTTTTGTCTAGTCCAGTGATGGCTAATCCTTTTCTTGTCGTGTGCTGAAAGCGTGCACGGGTGTTGACACCCATAATTCAATGATAAGAGCCTGGTGGCCCGTGGACTAAGTGCTGTTAAAGTAGCACTTAGTTGCCAGCTGCCTGCAATTACCGCGAGTTCAAATGTCACCAGGTTCAAGGTTGACTCAGCCTTCCATCCTTCTGAGGTAGGTAAAATGAGGACCCGGATTGTGGGGGCAATAAGCTGACTTTGTATAAAAAAGAACACCGCTTAGGGGAGGCCGAAAGCCCTACTAAGCAGGTATATACAAAAGTATGAAGACTGTTGCGTAATGCATTGTAAGCCGCCCTGAGTCTCCAGATAAATCAAACCAATAAACAATAAATAAATGTGGCTGCCCCGTGCCAGTGGTGGGATTCAAAATTTTTTACTACTGGTTCTGTGGACATGGCTTGGTGGGCGTGGCATGGTTTGGTGGGCGTGGCAGGGGAAGGATACTATAAAATCTCCATTCCACCCCACTCCAGGAGAAGAATACTGCAAAATCCCCATTTCATCCCGATCATCTGAGGCTCAGGAGGCAGAGAATAGATGGGGGCGGGGCCAGTCAGAGGTGGTATTTACCGGTTCTCCAAACTACTCAAAATGTCCGCTACCAGTTCTCCAGAACTGGACAGAACCTGTGAATAGAACCTCTGCCCTGGGTATACGTGCACAACCCCCCCATCCTCCTCCTGCCCCCGCGCATGCGTGTGTGACCCCCCACCCCCTTCCTGCAGCCTCCTGGACCCAAAAACAGGCCATGGGGTGGGGCTCACCCCCCCCCACATTCCCCGCCCCCATTGATGCGTGTACCCATGGGCCACATCTCCCGCATGCGCCCCGCTCACCCCACAAACTCCAAAAATCAGCTGGCCGGCAGGAGGCACATGCACACACACATGGTGGAGCTGAGCTGGGCAACAGTTTGCATGCCCGCAGAGAGCTGTGGCACAGGTGCCATAGGCTCGTCATCACGAAAAGAAGGACTAGGGATTACATGATAGCAGTGTTACCAATATTAGAGGGGCTGCCACAAAGAAGAGGGAGTCAAGCTGTTCTCCAAAGCACTTGAAGGCAGGACAAGAAGCAATGGACGGAAATCAATCAAGGAGAGAAGCAATTTAGAACTAAGGAGAAATTGACAGTGAGAACAGCGAGAATGGTTCGGAGAACCAGCAAATACTACTTCTGGCTGGTCCCAGAGTGGGGAGGGAATGGAGATTTTTGCAGTATCCTTCCCCTGGAGTGAGGTGGAAATGGAGATTTTGTAGTATCCTTCCCTTGCCACCCCCACCAAGCCATGCCATCCCTACCAAGGCATGCCCACAAAACCGGTAGTAAAAAAAAATTGAATTTCACCACTGATTCTAGGCAGATTTTCTAATTTGCAGCTACAAATCCTGTTTATATAATGATTAGAGCGGGTATATTGTTCCTAAAACTAGGATGATGGCTGCAATATATAAAATATTTATTATATATTTATATATTTATATTTATCTATCTATCTATCTCTATCTATCTATCTATCTCTATCTATCTATCTATCTCTATCTATCTATCTATCTATCTATCTATCTATCTATCTATCTATCTATCTATCTATCTATCTATCTATCTATCTATATCTATCTATCTCTATCTATCTATCTATCTATCTATCTATCTATCTATCTATCTATCTATCTATCTATCTATCTATCTATCTATCATCTATCTATCTATCATCTATCTATCTATCTATCTCTATCTGCCATCATCCTACTTTTAGGAACAATATACCTGCTCTAATCATTATATAAAAAGGATTTGTAGCTGCAAATTAGAAAATCTGCCTAGAACAGTGGTGTCAAACTCAAGGCCTGGGGGCCGGATCTGGCCCACATGGTACTTAGATCTGGCCCGCGAGGCCACTCTGGAAACACCGAAGGCCAGCGGTGCTTCTGCCAGCGAAAACGGGCTCCCGAGTTCTGTTTTCAGCTGCGACAGCCTCCTGCAACCCTCTGCCAGTGAAAATGGAGCTCGCAGCCCTCCCGAGTTCCGTTTCGAATGGAAGAGGGTTGCAGGAGGCTGTGGCAGCCAAAAACGGAGCTCGGGGGCCTGTTTTCGCTGGCAGAGAATTCGGACTACCACAGGCGCTCCCCGACACGAGTGATGTCAAGCTGGCCACGCCCATCCTGGCCACGCCTCCCACAGCCCCCCGAGGTCAAACACAACCCTGATGCGGCTCTCAATGAAGTCGAGTTTGACACCCGTGGCCTAGAAAATCTCTCTCTCTCTCAAATATAAACATGTTACTTTTTAAAAGCCAGTGGAAACAGCTGCACTCACTATTCTCCTTTTTCTTGTCTCCTCTGTAGCATATCTGCAAGCTTCACGGGCCCTCATGATCACTGCATTGGTCCTGGGTTTCTTAGCGATTATGAGCAGCATGTTGGGCTTACAATGCACCAAAGTGGCCGAAAACAACCCCAATGCGAAAGCCAAGTTGGCGGTCTTGGGAGGCAGTTTGTTCATCCTGGCTGGTAAGCTTTCTTCTGTACAGATAGTCCTCGCCTGACGAGCACAACGGCGTCCCCAAATTTCTGTCGCTGAGGGAAACATTTGTTAAGTGCGTTTTGGACCCATTATACAACTTTTCCTGACGCCGTTGTAAAGTGAATCATTGCATATGCTAAGTTGGCGACATGGTGATTAGGTGGATCTGGATTCTCCCTTGACTTTGCTTGTCCGAAGGTCGCTAAAGTGGATCACGTGATACCCAGGGGTGAAATGCTCCAGTTTGAGCGAACTGGTAGAGGCGGCAATGTATGGTTTGACGAACTGGTAGCGGCGGCAGCATGAGGTTCTGCCTACCCGCCCGGATGTCTTTACCAGGAAGTAACCTGTTTTTTACCCTCTGTGCATGCACAAAAAGCTTTGTGCATGCGCAGAGGGTCCAAAAATTGGACGTGAAGATGGCGCACACGAGATTCCAAACCGGTAGGGAAGGTAAGTAGATTTCACCCCTGGTGTCATCCGCTTCCCCTCAGACACTGCAACCGTCATAAATATGAACCAGTTGCCAAGGGTTTGAATTTTGATCACGTGACTATGGGGGAGGATGCAATAGTCCTCAAAAATGATAATTAAATCCCTTTTTTTCATTGTAACTTTTTCTTTTGAAAAAGTTTTTTATTTCCCACCCTCCCTCACAAACGTATCTTAAATGTACAGTTTCTTATCTAACATACATATTTTCTTTTAGCTTTCATACTAATACAATATTCATCCTAAACAATTTAAGTATATTCAGGGTTGCTCTTCTATCATTTCATCTCCCTTGTTTTACAACAATCCTTCTTCTCCCTCTCCTCTCTTTCCTTTGCGTCTCTTCTTCCATCTACTCTTCTTTCCTCTTCTCCTTCTTGTTTCCCCTCTCTTTCTTCTGCTCCTTTTCCCTTTCTTCTTTCCCTCTCTCTTTTTCCTTCTCTCCTTCCCCTTCCTTTCCCCCCACACCTCCCTTCTTCCTCCCTTCTAACCTTCTCTCCTACTCTTGTTTCCCCTCTCTTTCTTCCTCTCCTCTTCCCCTTCTTTCCCTCTTTCCTTCTCCTTCTCTCCTTCCTCTTCCTTTCCCCCCATACCTCCCTTCTTCCTCTCTTCTAACCTTCTCTCCTACTCTTGTTTCCCCTCTCTTTCTTCCTCTCCTTTTCTCCTTCTTTCCCTCTCTTTCTCCTTCTCTCTTTCCCCTTCCTTTCCCCGCACACCTCCCTTCTTTCTCCCTTCTAACCTTCTCTCCTACTCGTTTCCCCTCTTTCTTCCTCTCCTTTTCCCTTTCTTCTTTCCCTCTCTCTTTTTCCTTCTCTCCTTCCCCTTCCTTTCCCCCCACATCTCCCTTCTTCCTCCCTTCTAACCTGTTTCTCCTCTCTTTCTTCCTCTCCTTTTCTCTTTCTTCTTTCCCTCTCTCTCCTTCCTCTCTTCTCTTCTCTATCCCTCTCCCTCCTTCCTCTCTTCTCTTCTCTATCCCTCACCATTCTCTCTCTATTATTGTATTCATTTTCAAATTAGTATTTTCCAAAGTGGTTCTAACTTTGAACTACATATATAAGGATACTCTACTAAAATTTTCACGTTAAAAAAATAAACATGGGGAAGAAACATTTAGCCATCGCCGATAGGAAACATGGATTTTGTGTGTTCTCTCGTTGCCACAATGCTTCTTATGGTTCTCTATTACTTGATTGAATTTGTACAGCTGCGCATTTGTGAGTCTTTTTCCAAATGTAGGCATTGTCCTTCTCTCTAGATCAGAGGTGTCAAACTCAAGGCCCGGGGGCTGGAATTTGGCCCATGGGGGGGCTTAGATCTGGCCTGTGGGCCCGCCCAGGAAACAGCAAAGGACTGGCTCGCGGTGCCTCTGCCAGGGAAAATGGAGCTTGGGAGGGTCGTGGGCATCCCCCCCCCCCAGGCTCCATTTTTGGCCGCGATGGCCTCCTGCAACCCTCTGCCAGTGAAAATGGAGCCCTCGTGGGCCATCGCGGCTGAAAACAGAGCCTTGATAAGTGACGTTGAGCTGGCCACGCCCCCCTGGCCACACCACGCACCCCCCAGGTCAAACACAACCCTGATGCGGGCCTCAATTACCGTATTTTTCAGAGTATAAGACGCATCTTACTTTTTGGCCTCTGCCTACAAGGTATTCATCTGGCTAGCATCCTTAGCTTGGTCAGCTTCAGCACATTAGTTTGCTGGTTGAGAGCGCGTGCGCATTGGGGCTGATCAGCAGCTTCAGCACAGCTGAACGTCGGAGAAAGCTCCAGTGAGTAAAGCAGGCGAAGCGCGGAAGCAGTGATACAAGGCAGCAGCTGTTCCAGGTTGCCATTTTGGGCTCCGCGCCTCACGTTTTCAGCCTCCAAACGCTCTGTTTGAGAGCCGTTCAAGGCTTCAGAGATCGCCAAAGCACATCGCCGCCAATCGCTGCCCAAAAACGCAACACACAAGAGGCCAAAAACGGGGCCTGAGGAGACCTAAAATGCAATGTGCAGAGGCTGAAAATGCAATGTGCAGAGGCAGCGATGTGCTTTGACGATCCCCACAGCTTTGAACTGCTCTCAAACGGAACATTTGGAGGCTGAAAACACGAGGCGTGGAGCGTAAGCCATTGTCTGTGGCAATCTCTGGAGCCAGGAAGAGGATGCACAGAGGCCAAAGGGTGGGGGCTGTTGGGTGGTTGGGGCTACATTCAGAGTATAAGATGCACCCAAATTTTCAGCCTCTTTTAGGGGGGAAAAGTATGTCTTATACGCCAAAAAATACGGTAAATTGAGTTTACACTCCTGCTCTAGATGATCCTTTGGCCCTCCAGCTATCGGGTTTCCCAAAAAGCAAATCCTGTCAATCCACTCAAGGGTTCACCCCAAAGCTATTTCTCACCCCAAATATCATTTCCCCCCCTCTCTATTCAGGTCTCTGCGCAATGGTGACCGTTTCATGGTACGCCTTCAATATCACCCGGGATTTTTTTAACCCACTGTTTGTTGGGACAAAGTAAGTATCCAACACGTAGATCCATATTCTTTTCTTTTTCTTTCCCTCGGAGTATCCTGGGTCTAAGGCTGAAAAAAGAAAATGGCAGGATGGACCATTTATTGATTTATATATTATTTGTATGCCACCATAGAGCAGCCTGGTGGCCTCACCTCCCACTCAGAAGGTTGAAAGTTAGTTGAAGGATGACTAGGTAGTGGCAGATGTTTCTCTCCTAGGGCCCAAAGAAAAAATATCTACCGTGAACTCCATGTAGGCATCAGGAAAGGGATCTGTCCAGTAAACGCTCAGCTCTAACCATTCACTCCAACTCTAGTCTGAATTAAGGGATTACAGGGTTGTAAAAAGGGAGTTTTATTTATATCCCCACCTTTATTATTTTTTCAAATAACTCAAGGTGGAAAACATATCCAACACACCTTCCTCCTCCTATTTTTCCCACAATGCCAACCCAGTGAGGTGAGTTGGGCTGGGAGAAAGAGGGACTGGCCCAAGGTCACCCAGCTGGCTTTCCTGCCTAAGGTGAGACTAGAACTCATTGTCTCCCTCTATAGAATAGAATAGAATAGAATAGAATAGAATAGGGTAGGGTAGGGTAGGGTAGGGTAGGGTAGGGTAGGGTAGGGTAGGGTAGGGTAGAGTAGAGTAGAGTAGAATAGAATAGAATAGAATAGAATAGAATAGAATAGAATAGAATAGAATAGAATAGAATAGAATAGAATAGAATAGAATAGAATAGAATAGGATAGAATACAGAAGAGAGTAGAGTAGAAGAGAGTAGAAGAGAAGAAAGAATAGAAGAGAGTAGACTAGAATAGAAGAGAGAATAGAAGAGAGCAGACTAGAATAGAGAAGAGAGTAGAGTAGGGTAGAGCAGAGCAGAGCAGAGCAGAGCAAAGCAGAACAGAACAGAACAGAACAGAACAGAACAGAACAGAACAGAACAGAACAGAACAGAACAGAACAGAACAGAGAATAGAATTCTTTATTGGCCAAGTATGATTGGACACACAAGGAATTTCTCTCCGGTGCATAAGCTCTCAGTGTAAATACAAACAACAAAGTGATACGTCATAGATTATAAATCATCAGAGACAATCATTAATCGTAAGAGACAAATGGCAATTGATAAATCATAATATACCAACAGGAGAAGGTAGTAGGAAAGATGGGAAGATGAGAAAGATAAGATGACAAGGATAATAGCAATACAGCCCGACTACAGGGGTCTTTAGGCCTAAGACAATGCTGTAGGACATAGATCCGTGATGGCGAACCTATGGCATGTGCGCCACAGGTGGCACGTGTAGCCATATCAGTGAGCACGCCAGCTCAGCTCTGCCGTGCATGCGCGCGCTGGTCAGCTGATTTTTGGGCCTTCTGAGCCCACCAGAAGTAGGGAAACAGGCTGTTTCCTGCCTCCGGAGGGCCTGGGGTGCTGGTGGGGAAGCCTGTTACACTTTCTCACCTGGCTCCAGATCCCCTCTGTGCATCTGGGGAGGGTGAAAACAGCCTTTCCCACTCCCTTGGAGGCCCTCCGGAGGCCTGAAAGGACCATTTCCCAACTCCCGGTTGGACAGGAAGTGATGTTTTTTAGTGTCCCCAGCCTCCAGAGACTTCTAGAGAGACCTCTGGAGGCTGGGGACAGCAAAAAACATAACTTCCTGTCCAACCGGGAGTTGGGAAATGAGCCCTTTCAGGCCTCCGGAGGGCCTCCAAGGGAGTGAGAAAGGCTGTTTTCACCCTCCCCAGATGCACAGAGGGGATCTGGAACGGGTGAGAAAGAAAAACAGGCCTACTGGGCCATCGCGTGCCAGGAATTGGGGGAGAGGGGTGGTTGCGTGTGCATGCACAGGGCGGAGCGCATAGAATTATAGGTGTGGGCACGCACGCATGTGACCCTCCCAAGCCCCCTCCCCCTGGCATACGATGGCAAAAAGGTCAGCCACCACTGACTTAGATGTTCAGCAGAGTGATGGCATGGGAGAAAAAGCTATTTTTATGTCTAAGTTGTTTGGCATGCAATGCCGTATAGCCTGCATCTTATTTAATTGTTTATTTATTTATCGCATTTTTATGCCGCCCAACTCCCGAGGAACTAACAACAAAGAATAAAACAATGCAAACAATATCCCATACAAAAGTTTAAAATGAAAACATTAAAACCCATACACTCCAATTCCAATCTTAATGAGCCCCATACAAAGGATTTTAAACAATTTCTTGTTCCTCCTGCAGAAGGTTGAAACAGATTGTTCAGATTCTTTTTTTTTCTGATGAGATGGAATAATAGGAGCATGGATAGCTCAGCAGACTAGTGCATTGTAATTAACTCCAGCTGTCTGCAGTTACTGTAAGTTTGAATCTCACCAAGCTCAAGGTTGACTCAGCCTTCCATCCTTTCTAAGGTAGGTAAACTGAGGACCCAGTTTGTGGGGGCAATAAGCTGACTTTGTATAAAATATACAAAAGTATGAAGGCTATTGCTTAATGCATTGTAGCCCGCCCTGAGTCTCCGGAGAAAGGTGGCATATAAATCAAATTTAAAAAAAAAATTAAACAATTAATGTTGCCTTTGGATCTCAAGTTAAGTTCCTACTTAAATATGTTGCTCGCTAGGGGACTATTGAGCCAATCCTTCTGACTCACCCTTCCTGAAAGAGAGGGGTTAAAAACAGGGGTGGGATCGAGCCGGTTCTGTCCAGTTCAAGCGATCCGGTAGTGGCAACTGTGAGAGATTACACCCACCCGCCTGGATTTAATGCGCGAGCATTGCGCATGCGCAGAAGGGCGGGCTCACATTTGCGAACCTGTAGGGAAAGTAAGTGATTCCCACCTCTGGTTAAAATCCCTCCCATAGATCCAGAAAAATGGATTGTCAATGCATCAATCAATCAACCAGCCGTCCAATCAATTAAGCCCCTTTTCTTTATTCAGATACGAAATTGGGCCTGCCTTATATCTAGGCTGGAGTGCTTCCTTGCTGGTGATCATCGGAGGCTGCTTCCTCTTCAGTTCCTGTTGGACCAACTCATCCCAGGACAACAGGTGAGAGAGAGAGAAAGCAGGGCCCGCGTGCCAAATACAGGTAGTCCTCGATTTAGGGCCACAGTCGAGCCCGACATTTCTGTGGTTAAGTGGATTTTGTCCCAATTTATCACCTGTCTTGACACAGTTGTTAAATGAATCACTGGAGTTGTTAAGTTAGTAATCCGGCTGCTAAGTGAATCTCGCTTCCCTAGTGAACCTCCCCAAACACGTCAAACCCTCTGAAGTAAACTCAAAGATTCCTTTATTAAGAGTGCAGCTCCGGCAAAAAGTTTCTCTCACCGCAGGCTAGTAAGTCCGTCCGTCCGTCCGTCCGGGAGGTGAATAGTTATCTGACACATCTATTCATCTCTGCCCCTGCAGAGCTAGAGTGGGGCTTTGCTAACAGTGGTGGCTCTTCCATCCCAAAGATCGGCCCATAGATTTCCACTGCTCTCCTCTCCTCTGCCTTCTGCGCATCCGTGCGTCAGGCACTGGACCCAGCTGTTCCTCCTCTTCCTCATCAGCCACCTCCAGACCTGGGGGCTGTTGACTTTCCATCTGAGGGCTGGCAGATGGCCCAGGCTCTGCCTCCGTCTCTCTCTGTGTCAGTTCCATTCCCTCTCCATTCCCCCTCGGAGCTCTCAGGCTTCCTTGACTCTGACTCTGACTCCCACGCCTCCTCTTCCTCCTCCGATTCGGCTGCCGGAAGACCCAGCGGCTGACAAGCCACAACCTTTTTCCTTGTTAGAAGGTCGCAAAAAAAGGATCACGTGACACACACACACACACGCACACACCCCGGGACACTGCGATGGTCATAAATATGAGTCAGTTGCCAAACTGACTGAATTTTGATCACACGAGCATGGGGATGCTGCAGCAACCATCAGTGAAAAAAACGGGTCGCAGCTTAAGTCCCTTTTTTCCAGTGTGTTTGTAATTTTGAACGGTCTCTAAACAAAGATGTTGTAAGTCAAGGACGTACTTTTCTGAAATTTTATTGAATCCAAACACTGACATCTCCCTCTTCTGCTTCTAGCTACACATATCCCTACAAAGCCCCCAAGGTTGGCATGGCGGCTCAGAACCCCTCAGTCCCTCATCCGCGCAGAGAGTCCAACACCAGCAGTAACGGCCAGTATGGTAAGAATGCCTATGTCTAACCTGGGAAATGGTGGATCAGGCCATCCCATCGTTGTGGATGCTTCCTTGGGAACACAGAAGGCCAAAGACACTTCCAAAGTTGACCCGTACCAAGGGAGAACTATCTTTTATCCTTCGGTTTCGGACTTTTTTACGTCGGGAGGATGCTCTGAACCTAAAGATGGACTGAAGGCATGTTTCTGGATCTGATCCTGGCCAATGCCACATTGGGCAAATTTATTTATTGCCAAGAAGTGTATAATGGACTTTTAATATACATATATGTATGTATCTATATAGGTATTCAGCAAGGATAGAGATTGCTTCTCAGATTTTTGATGCCTGTTATTCAGAAGAATTGATGTTGCCAATGACCGGTATTGAAACTCACATTAAATCACCCTCTGTGGTTTCAAGGGGGGACATGAATGTATGTGTGAGACAACTGATCCATGCTTGGAGGACATCACAACTGGAGGCCTACTCCTAATTCACAATGCTAAGATATCCCTAATAGTGTGGAGATTAAACCTCCCAATTGGGTGTATAGGTTTCCCTCAAGTCAACACACCTAACCGATGGAGATGCTAAATTGGGTGTGAATGTGTGTGTGTATGAAACTTTTTTAGGGGAAAATGGAAGTCAACTGTTGGATCAAATGAGACTGTTATTACGATTGCCTAAAAAAAAAAAATCTCCTCAGCACTGGAGCCAAGCATCCAGGAAGACCTTAAATTTTGAAAAACATGCCTTGTTCACAACCCTAGCAACTTTTATGTTGTGTGGACTTCAGTTCCCAGAATAGCTGACTGGGGGAATTCTGGGAGCTGAAGTCCACACACCTTCAAGTTGTCAAAGTTGAGACGCATTGGGGATATGGCTTATTCTGATTTCTTGTCTTCTAAGAATTGACTGTCCTGTTTTGGCGTGCTTCAACCGATGGATATTCTTGTAATCCACCTTTCCCCAAAAAGCAACATTGAGGATGGAGTTTAGCAGCTGGTCATCTGCTTTCTCCATGTATCTGGAGAGCAAGTTTGAGATCTTTAGAAGAAAAATGGACCTGGGTAATTGGTTTCTGTTTCTTCAAGGACAGGGCGGGGTGAAATTCAGCAGGTTCTGACAGGTTCTGGAGAACCGGTAGCGGAAATTTTGAGCAGTTCAGAGAACTGGCAAATACCACCTCTGGCTGGCCCCCGAGTGGGGTGGGAATGGAGACTTTGCAATATCTTTCCCCCAGGAGTAGGGAGGGAATGGGGATTTTGCAGTATCCTTTCCCTGGAGTGGGGGGAAGGAATGGAGATGTTGCGGTATCCTTCCCCTGCCACGCCCACAGAACTGGTAGTAAAAAACAATTGGATTTCACCACTGGGACAGGGGTGTCAAACACAAGGCCCGTGGGCCAGATCCGGCCTACGGGGCCGTCCTGGAAAATTTGAGAGGCCGGCCTGTGTCGCTTCAGCCCGGGCTACCTAATACAAAGAGGCAACATTGGGCCAGCCATTTGGGAGAGTGGCATCAAGATGGCCATGCTCATCCAGTCGGCCACGCCCACCCAGTTGGCCACACCCAGTGAGTGGTGTCAAACTGGTTACAGCCACCCAGTCAGCCACGTCTCCCCGAGGTCAACCACAGCCCTGATGAAATTGAGTTTGACACCCTTCAAGAAGGAAAGGAAGGTATAGTCAAGAAAAAGAGGGAATCCTTCCCATTCTGAAATCTGACAGACTTCCAAGTACTTCATAGGTTTCTTAACCCTTAACAACTTAAGACGTGGGGATTTAAGGAAAGGAATGGGGAATCCCTACCCAGAGGGATTCTGGGAATTGAAGTCCACCCACCTTCAACGGTACAGCTTGAGAAACGCTGGTTTATAGGATTCATCCTTTAGATTTATTATTGCACAAGAAAGTTAAGAAGGAAGCCGAACAGGAGTTTTAGCTATTTATTTTTGGGCTGAGTACTGATCAAACGGAAGGCACTGAGCAAAGAGTGATCCAGCTTCCTTCCTACCTGCCCAAGAATTGGAACGACACGAGGACGTTTTGAACGGTGTCGTGTTTTGGAACCACAATTTTCTCCTTCCTGCCCGGCTGTTGTGGAGTACAACTCAAAAGTTTATTGTCGTATGTGTTTAAAAAAGAAAAAAGTAAACATGCCTGTGACCTGTTTTATATAAAGACACACTGTTTGCAACTGCAGTGCCCAATGTCGGGTTGTCGTCTTTGGAATTGCAATGTGGAAAGTCGGAAAGGGTGGGAGGGGAGGGGGAGCATGGGTGAAATGCTACCGGTTTGTACCAGTTCGGGCAAACTGGTAATAATAAAATCTACAGGTTCGGACAAACCGGCATTAAAAAGAAAAAAGCTATTTCCGATGATCAGCTGTGCCGCACGATTTATATTCGCAAGAAAGCAAGAAATCTAGAAATCTAAATCACAGCTGTTTCCCCTCTCCGCTGTTCTACTTACCTTAAGCCTCCTTTTTCCACGCGGTGTGCTTTTGGTGCGCACTGGGATATGTATATGCGTGTGCGTGAGTCCGTTTGGCACACACCCCACATGCTGAGGAAGCGAACTGGTGGCAAACGATGGAGGATTTCACCACCAGAAGGGAGACCAGGGAATTAATTTTACTGAATTAAATGATCTAATCAGCTGGGGAGGGGTTGCTCAGTGGAACACCCGTGCATTTCAACCTCATCTCTGGTTTGAGACGGGCCATATCACATTAATAGCATTTATATACCCCTTCATAGTGCTTGACAGCACTAAGTGGTTTACAAAGCCAGCCTATTACCCCCAACCATCTGGATCAGTGGTCGGTTGCTACCGGTTCTCCCCGGTTCAAGACAGCCGGTAGTGCGCGAAGTGAATCGGCGGTAAAACTGATTAGAACCCACCACTGATCTGGATCCTCGTTTTTTTTACCGACTTCGGAAGGCTGAATCAGCCTTAAACTCAGTGGTGAGATTCAGCCGGTTCGCACCACTTCGGGAGAATCGGTTGTTAACTTTCTGAGCAGTTTGGTGAACTGGTTGTTGGAAGAAATCCTTAGGGCAGAGAACCGGTTGTTAAATTATTTGAATCCCACCACTGCTTAAACCGCTCAGGATCGAACTCCTGGCTGTGTGCAGAGTTAGTCTGCAATACTTACTGCATTCTAACCACAGCTCTTGCAATCCAGCATTCGTAAACATATTTTACTAAATCTATGTGCTTCTCGTTTACACAGATATTCTCCTGGTTGAGGATTTGAACTGGGAGTGGCGAGACCTGAGTTCTAATTTACCATTAGCCAGAGAAGAACCCCTGGCTGGCTTTAGATCGGTCACGTTGAACCGGTCTGCCTAGTCTATACTTGGGTTTGTTTGTTATGGGGAGAAAATCGGAAGAGACAACACGGCCTTGAATTCTGGAACACAAGCCAGCATGTAAATTTCCATGCTGTCCTTGAGTTAGGACCATATTTGGGGCCAGGATTCATTGCTAAGCCAAGGCAACTGCTAAAAGAGTCGCATCTGATTTTACAATTGTTTTGGCCATGGTTCTTAAGCAAACCACTGCAGTCCTTAAATGAATCACATGGTTAAGCAAATCCAGCTTCCCACATTGGACTTTGCTTGTTGGAAATGACAAGTCACATAACACCAGGATGCTGCAATGATTATAAATATAAGCAGTCCTTGATTTACAACAGTTCAATTTAGTGACTGTCTGAAGTTACAGTGGCACTGAAAAATGTGGCTTATGACCGGTTTTCTGCACTTATGACCGCTGCATCCTTAAGGTCATATGATGAAAATTCAGATGCTTGCCAACTGACTCTGTATTTATGACGGTTGCAGTGTTCTGGGCTCATGTCGTGCACCATTTGACAAGCAAAGTCAATGGGGAAGCCAAATTCACTTAACAACCGTGTTACTCACTTAACAACTGAACACTGGTGGCAAGAAAACTTGTAAAACGGGGGAGGAAAAAAAACCCCCTCGCTTAACAAATGTCTCACTTGGCCACAGAAATTTTGGGCTCAATTCAATTTGTCCTTTCGGTGCATTTGGCCACCGACAAGGACAAATTGAATTGAGCCCAAAATTTCAGTGGAGGTTTGGGTCACGTGCCTGTGGGGATGCAACAAGAGTTGTGTGAGGACTAGTAGTAAGTCACTTTTTTCCATACCGCTGTTATTTTGAGTGGTTGCTAAACCAATGATTGTAAGTCAAGGATTACCGTATTTTTCAGAGTATAAGACGCTCCGGAGTATAAGAAAGACCTTAGTTTTTGGGGAGGAAAATAGAAAAAAAAATATCTGCCTCTGCCTACCAGGTATTCATCTGGCTAGCATCCTTAGCCTGGTCAGCTTCGGCACATTAGTTCACTGGTTCGCACGTGCTCATTGGGGCTGATAAGCAGCTTCAAAAGCACAGCTGATCGTCGGAGGGAGCTCCGGTGAGTAAAGCAGGCGAAGCGCGGAAGCGGAAAGGCAAGGCAGCAGCTGTTCCGGGTTGCCATTTTGGCCTCCGCACCTCGTGTCTTCAGCCCCCAAATGCTCCGTTTGAGAGGCATTCAAGGCTGCAGGGATTGCCAAAGGACATCAGTGCCAGTCGACGCCCAAAAATGTGACACACAGAGGCCAAAAATGGGGCATGTGGAGGCCGAAAATTTTGAGCAGTTCGGAGAATCGGTAGCGGAAATTTTGAGCAGTTGGGAGAACCGGCAAATACCACCTCTGGCTGGCCCCAGAGTGGGGTGGGAATGGAGATTTTGCAGTATCCTTCCCCTGCCATGCCCACCAAGCCATGCCCACAGAACTGGTAGTAAAAAAAAATGGATTTCACCACTAGGACAGGCATGTCAAACACAAGGCCCGTGCGCCGGTTCTGGCCTTCAAAGTGGTCGGATCCAGCCCACGGGGCCATCCTAGAAAATTTGAGGGGCATTCAAGGCTGTGGGGATTGCCAAAGCACATTGACGCCAATAGACGCCCAAAAACGTGACACACAGAGGCCAAAAATGGGGCGTGCGGAGGCCGAAAACGCAGTGCGCTGAGGCGGCGATGTGCTTTGGTGATCCCCGCAGCCTTGAACTTCTCTCAAACGGAGCGTTTGGAGCAGGGGTGAAATCCAGCAGGTTCTGGAGAACCGGTAACAGAAATTTTGAACAGTTCGGAGAACCGGCAGTGGAAATTTTGAGTAGTTCCGAGAACTGGCAAACATCACCTCTGGCTGGCCCCAGAGTGGGGTGGAAATGGAGATTTTGCAATATCCTTCCCCCAGGAGTGGGCAGAGAATGGAGATTTTGCAGTATCCTTCCCCTGCCACGCCCACCAAGCCACGGCCACAGAACCGGTAGTAAAAAAAATTACATTTCACGATTGGTTTGGAGGCTAAAAACGCGAGGCGCGGAGCCCAGAAACACAAATCATTGTCTGCGGCAATCTCTCCAGGCAGGAAAAGGATGCATGGAGGCTGAAGCGTGGGGGCCAGCGGGTGGGTGGGGCCACATTCGGAATATAAGGCACACTCAAATTTTCAGCCTCTTTTAGGGGGTGGGAAAAGTGTGTCTTCTACTCTCAAAAATACGGTGCCTGCAATAATTAGGGAAGCAACTTCTGTGTATCTTTCAGCAAAGCAAGGCTCCCCAGATCTTCCACTTTTCTACCCTGCTCTACGGAGGGGAGAGTTGGTCTCTGACGGAAAGCCACTTGAAGGGACTAGAAGTATTTGAAATAAATGTAGATTTAGAGGCGGCTGTTACGTATAACCTAGGTCAGTAATGGCTAACCTTTTTGCCATCATGTGCCAAAAGTGGGGGGAGTGTGTGTGTGTGTGTGGGGGGGTAATCTGCACGCGTGCCCACACCTATAATTCAATGCCCCCTATGCATGCACATGCGACCTCCCCGCACACACACACAGCTTCCCCCGCTTTTGGCATGTGATGGCCCGGTAGGCCCGTTTTTCGCTCTTCCAAAGCTCCAGAGCCTTTCTAGGAGCCTGGGGAGGGCGAAAATGGCCTTCCTCAGCCCCCCTGGAGGCCCTCCAGAGGCCAGAAATGGCATGTTTGCCAACTTCCAATGGGCCTGGAAGGCCCGAAAATCAGCTGACGGAGCTGAGCTTGCGTGCCCACTGATACGGATCCACGTGCCATAGATTCGCCATCACGGACCTAGGTTGACAAAATCAGAAATGAGGAGAGGATAAACCGCCTGGGAAAGCCAAGGGAAATCATCAAACGCATTAAAAAGCAAAACTTAAGAATATTTTGGACATTCAATGCGACACCTGGAAAAATATACCACCCTTCACTTAATCCTCTGAGGAAAGATTGAAGGCAAAACGAGGTCCCGGCAGAAGAAAATGATCATGGCTTCCAAATCTAAGAGACTGGTTTGGACAAAACTCGGCAGTGCTTTTTCCTGTGGCTGTTGATAAAAATAGGATCGCCAACATGATCGCCAAAGAAGAGGAAGGAGGAGGAAGACTAGAAGCCAGCATCCCTCACCCTTCGTAGCCGATCTGTTAGCTGGTACACCATACTAGTCCTCAAGGAGGAAAATAAACTGAATCATACCCAGGAGGTTAGCGCTGTCCTGGGACTTTTTTCTCAGGTGATACAAAGCTGTGCCAAGGGTTGTTAAAATTGGGTGGGGTGGGGGAAACAACTACCTCGAGAGAAAATAAGTCTACATTTTCTTCTTTGAAATATTTAGTGTTGTGCCATTCCTGTGTTAACGTGATAGAGAAGGCAGCCCGGGGAAAGGTTTCCACCTGGACCAGGGTAGGTTTTTCTTCCCTCTCACTGTGCCCTGAACATACCTGGGACATGGTGCAAGGCACATGTATATACTTTAGAAGCAAGGCCATCAAAGCTGGAGGCCTTCTTTACGGATCAACATTGAGGATTGTGGCTACACCTGTTCCCAAATTCTTGCAAACAAGCCTGAGAAAGAGCTGAATTCTATATTCCATTCTCTTCTCTTCTCTTCTCCCTTCCCTTCCCTTCCCTTCTCCTCTTATTCTATTCTACTCTATTCTTATTCTATTCTACACTACTCTCTTCTATTCTACTCCATTCTCTCTTCTCCTCCCCTCTTCTCCTCTCCTCTTTTCTACTCTTCTCACTCTATTCCATTCCATACTAAAAAAAATTGGAAAGTGTCTTTAAAATACAATACAATTTGACATAATTAAATAAAAATTTAAATTTTAAAATAAATTTTAAAATAAAATTTAAAATACAATAAGGGGACACAGTGACTCGGTGATTAAGATGCTGAACTTGTCGATCGAAAGGTCATCAGTTCAGCCGTTCGAGTCCCTTGTGCCGCGTTAACGGCGTGAGCTCCCGTGACTTGTCCCAGCTTCTGCCAACCTAGCAGTTCGAAAGCACGAAGAAAATGCAAGTAGAAAAAATAGGGACCACCTTTGGTGGGAGGGTAACGGCGTTCGGTGCGCCTTTGGCGTTTAGTCATGCCGGCCACATGACCACGGAGACGTCTTTGGACAGCGCTGGCTCTTCAGCTTTGAAACGGAGATAAGCGCCGCCCCCTAGAGTCGGCAACGCCTAGCACGTATGTGCGAGGGGAACCTTTACCTTGGATCATAAGAGATGCTACACAACTAGCCCATATTGTTATGTTAAAACGAAGGGGAGGAATGGCTTAGTTTTCAGCAACTTGCGGGCTTCGTACCATCCGTGATTTCTTAATTCTGCCTTCGGGTGCTTTGGAGAATGGGTCACAAGTGTGTGTGTGTGTGTGGGTCTCCCTTTTAGGAGAATGTGCAAAACTTTTCGAGCCGGAATAAAACACTATGTGTTGGTCAAACAATGATTAATAAAACCAAAGTCTAAGCAAATATAATCCTCTTGCCAGGGGTGGGCTTCAAAAATTTTAGCAAGGGGTTCTCTGCTTGATTGCTGGGTGGGTGTGGCCTAGTCACCACAGCAATGGGGGGACGTTTTTGCCCTCCCCAGGCTCCGGAGGCCTTCCTTGAGCCTCTGGGAGGGCAAAAACTGCCTCCCCAGGCTCTGGAGGCCCTCCCAAATTTCCAGTAGGCCTGTTTTTCGCCCTCTCAGAGCCTGGTTGCTGGGTGGGCATGGCCTAGTTGGCCGCCTGCACCACAGCTGTGGGGGAATGTTTTTGCCCTCCCCAGGCTCTGGAGGCTTTCTTTGAGCCTCTGGGAGGGCAAAAACTGCCTCCCCAGGCTCCGTAGGCCCTCCCAAATTTCCGGTAGGCCTGTTTTTCACACTCCCAGAACCTGGTTGCTAGGTGGGCGTGGCCTGGTCGGTCGCCTGCACCACAGCAGTGGGGGAACGTTTTTGCCCTCCCCGGGCTCCGGAGGCTTTCCTTGAGCCTCTGGGAGGGCGAAAACTGCCTCCCAGGCTCCGTAGGCCCTCCCAAATTTCCGGTAGGCCTGTTTTTCACACTCCCAGAACCTGGTTGCTGGGTGGGCGTGGCCTAGTCGGCCGCCTGCACCACAGCAATGGGGGAACTTTTTTGCCCTCCCCGGGCTCCGGAGGCTTTCCTTGAGCCTCTGGGAAGGCGAAAACTGCCTCCCAGGCTCTGGAGGCCCTCCCAAATTTCCAGTAGGCCTGTTTTTCACACTCCCAGAACCTGGTTGCTGGGTGGGCGTGGCCTAGTCGGCCGCCTGCACCACAGCAATGGGGGAACTTTTTTGCCCTCCCCGGGCTCCGGAGGCTTTCCTTGAGCCTCTGGGAAGGCGAAAACTGCCTCCCAGGCTCTGGAGGCCCTCCCAAATTTCCAGTAGGCCTGTTTTTCACACTCCCAGAACCTGGTTGCTGGGTGGGCGTGGCCTAGTCGGCCGCCTGCACCACAGCAATGGAGGAACGTTTTTGCCCTCCCCGGGCTCCGGAGGCTTTCTTTGTGCCTCTGGGAGGGCAAAAACTGCCTCCCCAGGCTCTGGAGGCCCTCCCAAATTTCCAGTAGGCCTGTTTTTCACCCTCTCAGAGCCTGGTTGCTGGGTGGGCATGGCCTAGTCGGCCGCCTGCACCACAGCAGTGGGGGAACATTTTTGCCCTCCCTAGGCTCCGGAGGCTTTTTTTGAGCCTCCGGGAGGCCGAAAACTGTCTCCCCAGGCTCCGGAGGCCCTCCCCAACTTCCAGTAGGCCCGTTTTATGCCCTCTCTGAGCCTTCGCATGGGCCTTCCACTTACCTTCATCCAAAACAGGCTGCGTGGGGACTCCTGGGAGGGGTGGGCAGGGCCAGCCCGGAGTGGGACTTGGGGAGTCCTCTGAACTGCACAGAATCTTAGCTAGAGGTTCTCCTGGACCCCTGAGAACTCTCAGCAGCCCACCTCTGCCTCTTGCCCATTTTTGTGTGTGTGTGGATTGAGTGGTGTGTAACATTCACCACCACCACCCCGTCCTTACTTGGATAACTTTAGAAAGCAAAACCAGGCAACAAGGAACTTGGTTCCTCGGTCGTAGTTTTTTCCACTGGATGAGACACTCAACACATGTTGTGTTCTCTTGGAATAAGTACACTTGAAACACGTTGGCGGAATGTTCCAAATCCGATCTATTTCCCTCAGAACTGGAAACAAAAACATTTCTGTTTTTACGCAACAGCCCTACCCCTCCGTCCTCAAGGCTCACCCAACTGCACCTAGTTTAAAACGCCTCGCTTTCAACCTGAGTTAAAATGTATTTTAGTTAGGTTGCCCCCCCCCCCTTTTTTTTCTTCTTCTGGCTCAGAACTTCGGGAGGCAAATTATGCTGAAACCTTCAGCCTTCTTAACTCAGCACTTTTGGTCGCTTCCTCAACCTTTGCTCCAGCAAAAAAATGCTAAAGGTTGGGACGGGTGGTGGTGGAAATCAATTATTTCTGCAATACGAAACTTTTTAATCTTGACACCTTTCTTGGTAAAGACAGGATATGAATACCTCTCCTTAATCTCTATTTTTTTTCTTCCCTCCCCCGGACTCCGATGATAACAACTGAAACAGACCGGGCTTTATGTAATGACTACTAAATAAAAATGGAAGAGGGAGGAGGAGGTGGAGAAAAAAAAAAGATTAATTTTAACTAACTGTAGAAAATGAGGGCCTTCGCGATCAGTGGGTAGAACTGTTGGATTATGCCTGAAAAATATTCCGGGACAGAGGGGAATGCCACGGAAAGGATGAAAGCTGTCAATTTTTGTCTTCGAATCCATACTGTTCTTCAGGTCCTCCTCCAGCATTTGAAAGAAGGAGCAGTCAATGTGCAAAACCAACATCTTATCAATAAAGAATACCATCTAGAAAGGCTCAAAAGCAACCAAACCAATGTTATTTTTCTTCCTTTTCCCCCCCCCAGTCTGACACAGTCTGGGGCTTCCTTCTCCTTCCAACGTCAAACAAACCTTGCCCCAAAAAGTTTATAACACCCCCCCCCCCTCCCCAACTCCTTCCCCTACCAAGAGATGGCACAGAAACGCAATTCTTGGCAGGGCCATTAGCCGAAATCGTCCCAAGTGGCGTGGCGCCACTCAAATGTCAACATGTCCGGCCAAGCTTTCCCTTTGGGAAGGTGAACGCAAAACGGCATGCTTTCCTTTTAAAAAAAAAGAAAGAGAGATTTTAAAAATGAACAGTTTCCTTGGCAAAAGGCCGGCGGGATCGTAGGACCGGCAGTGCTTCCCTGGGTCTTGCAGGCGCAAAGAAGAGCTTGAGAGATGTTTAGATAGACTACAAGGATTGAGCTCAACGTAACTTTGGAAACATCCCTAAGAACGGCGGGATTCACGGACAGCTTTAAGGCTCTGCATGCATCGCAAATCCCCTTTTCCCGGTCACTGTTTTGTGGGAATCGTAGCTAGGAGCGAGAGGCCGCTGTCTTCCTTGTGGTCCTGGGTTACTATCTCGAGGAGCAAACTTCCGGTCATCTGGAAAGGGATACTTGAATATATAAATAAGGAAACTAACCTCCCTCCCCACCCCCGGTTCCGTTTGCGTCGGGAGTTGTTATTGGTCCTCTTTGTGCATCAACTCGCTGGCCAAAAAGGTCTTGGGGAGGAGGGGGGCGGCACAAGCAGATTAATTAAAATGAAACTTAAAATGAAAGTTGCCGGAGCCAAAGGGGTTAAATTCGGACGCCCACTGGTGCTGATGTCCTGATCCGCCTTGTTGATTTTCCGGGTCTAAAGGATCCTCGCCCGAGTCGAATTTCTGTCGCATTTCTGGAAGGCGAGGGAGGGAAATGAGAGAATAACAGAATTGAAAAGGGACCCTTAGAGGTCTTCTAGTCCAACCTTCCAGCTCAAGCCGGAGACCCTATGCCAGTGATGGCTAACCTTTTTGCCATCGTGTGCCAAAAGCAGGGGTCGTGTGTGTGTGTGTGTGTGTGTGACACGTGTGTTCATACCCATAATTATATGCACTCCACCCCCGTGCGTGCACGCATGTGACCCTCCCTGCGGTCCCCCCCTGCTTTTAGCACAGTGGAACCAGTAGGCCCATTTTTTTGCTCTCCCCAGGCTCCAGAGCCTCTCTAGGAGCCTGGGGAGGGTGAAAACTGCCTTCCCCACCCCTCATAGGCTCTCCGGGGCCCGAAAACGGCCGTTTGCTGATTTCCGGTCCCACGACATGAGTGACGTTGAGCTGGCCACACCCCCGCCTCCCCACCTGAGGCCAAACACAACCCTGATGCAACCTTCAGTGAAAGACAGTTTGACAACACTGGGCTACATTAATAGAATCTTGCAAGTCTAAAAATACAAATCTCCCATTTTAACAATTAGGGAGGGTCCTTTTTAAAGCTTCTTTCTTTGCCCATTGAGCCATTGTGGGCTCCTCATGCTCTTATCTGAACCTTCCCTAGGCAGCATCTCTTCTCCTTTCCCACAAGGTCATGCCCACAAACCATTACAGATATTTACCCTACCCGCTGGTAGATACTTCCCCCTGTCTGGTTTTTCTGCTGTTGTCCCAAAAGCTGCTTTTTCAAAAGACAACTGGGCTTTTTTTTTTTGGTTGAAGACGCTTTGCTTCTCGTCCAAGAAGCATCCTCAGTTCTGACTGAATGCTGGGGAATGAATGCTGAATGCTCCATCATTTGAGGTTTATTAAGAAGAGACGAGAAAACTGCTTTGTCTCCAAACGCCTCCTTACCTGGATCTGTCAGGACCTCTTTAGCAGCTGCAATGTCGATGAATTTTTTCTCCGCTTCCTTTTTCTCATCTTCCGACTGGAAATTGTCAGGATGCCACTGCTGAGCCAGCTTTCGGTACGCTTTGATGATCTCCTGCTTGTTGGCGTTCCTGCGGGGGGGCACGGGAAAGAGGCCTGTTTAGGATAGGGAGATCTGAAACACGATCTCTTGAGGACCAGAAATCAGCTCCATGTTGTGGATAATACCCAGGAGAAACTCCATTTGTCATTCTTCTGCTGGTGGGAATATGGAGGGCAGGGAGAATGGCAGATTGCAGGAGGCAAATTAAAAAGAAAACAACCAAAATTACTCCTTTTGTCTACGGTATGTCCACAATATGGGATGCGGTGGCTCAGTGGCTAAGACGCTGAGTTTATCGAGCGAAAAGCTCAGCAGTTCAGCCGTTTGGATCCCTAGTGCCGCGTAACGGGATGAGCTCGTTGGCAGTTACTTCTGCCAACCTAGCAGTTCGAAAGCAGGTAAAAAAATGCAAGTAGAAAAATAGGGACCACCTTTGGTGGGAAGGTAACAGAGGTCCGTGTGCCTTTGGGGTTTAGTCATGATGGCCACATGACCACGGAGACGTCTTCAGACAGCACTGGCTCTTCGGCTTTGAAATGGAGATGAGCACTGCCCCCTAGAGTCCGGAACAACTAGAACATATGTGCGAGGGGAACCTTTACCTTTATCTTTTTATGTCCACTATGCTATAATTATTGGAAATTTATAGTCACACATAAATTTATTTTTAACTACACTCACATAAATGAGTTTAGAGCCCAAGTGGTGGTTCCCCCCCCCCTTCTTTTCCTTTCCTTTCCTGAGCCACGGTGGTGCAATGATTAGCGTAGCAGTGGTTAAAGCTACTTCTGCTGATTACCAGCTGCCTGCAATTTGGCAATTCAAATCTCACCAGGCTGAAGGTTGACTCAGCCTTCCATCCTTCCGAAGTGGGTAAAATGGGGACCCAAATTATTGGGGGCAATACGCTGACTCTGTAAACCGCTTAAAAGAGGGCTGAAAAGCACTGTAAAGCGGTATATAAGTCTATAAGTGATATTGCTTATTGTTTCTCACCTAATATATATAATCCAAGATGGGGAATTTAAGCTCCAGAAGTTGTGAACTAGAATTCCCAGCAGTCAGCAGGGTCAGAAATGGAGGATTTGGGGGACTGTAGTGGGGGCAGCTACGATAGCCCAGCGGTTAAAGATGCTGAGCTTGTAAAAAGCCGACTGCCAAGGTTCGAGACCCGAGTGCCACACGAAGGGGTGAGCCCGAGCTCCTGCTCACCTAGCAGTTCGAAAGCAGGCAAATGCGAGTAGATAAATAGGTACCACTTCGGTGGGAAGGAAACAGCATTCCATGCGTGTTGGTGTATATTCATGCTGCCACATAACCACAGAAATGTCTTCGGGCAATGCTGGCTCCCTCGGCTAAGAAACCAAGATGAGCTCCGTCCCCTAAATTCTAACATGACTGAATGGGAGAAAATCTTTACCTTTAGTTCAGAAGTATTTGAGAAGTTCTCACTCTTACGAGACTCTGCAATTCTAAACCATAATATGGTCCGCTTCTTTGGGGCTATGTCTGAACCTACCAGTTATGGCTTGGGTGAGAATAGGCTGTTGTGGCTTAGTCAACAAGCTATGTTTTTTTAAAAAACAAAAACACTTGGCTGAACTGTTCGTTCAGGCCAGATGGCCTTTGTTAATGTCAATAGATTATTATTTTTTCTTTGCAGAAAGAAGCTTTGAGGTGACAAAAGTTTCCCAAAAATCATTAAACCAGGACTTCAACCTTTCATGGTTATCGTACAGTACAGGTTTTAATGTTCTGTTACAGGGGAATTCCTCTCAGCAGTTTTTAATCCTGGATTGTGAAAGAGATCGGATGCCAAAGATGAACCTGTTTACCTCTGAATTCCAAGAATTTTGTAATAGTTTCTCTTCTTGGACTGCTTCAACAGTTTCTGTGCTTTCTCGAGCCCGTCTTTTAATTCCTCGTTTTCAGCATCAAATTCTTTCGCTTCTTGATAATCTTCAATGGCTGGAGAGTTAAAAGAAAAAGGAAAAAAAGGCTAGTTTTAATTCTTTCAACATGGAAGCTTCCTCCCCCGCCAGCTTTGATTCTTCGGTCAACATTATGTTATCCAGTTAAATGGAAATATGTAGCTACATATTTCATCTACAAATAGCAGATACTCTGCAAGTTATTATTTATTCTCCAAAAACAGGCAGGGGGAAGGACTCATATTTTCCGGAAGGCGCTCGAGACCTGGTTCTGCCAGCGGGCCTGGGGAACCCAGAGTGGGATGGAAATCACGTTAATACCACTTTATAATGCCTTGGTAAGGCCACACTTGGAATACTGCATTCAGTTTTGGTCACCACGATGTAAAAAAGATGTGAAGACTCTAGAAAGAGTGCAGAGAAGAGCAACAAAGACGATCAGGGAACTGGAGGCGAAAACATAGGAAGAACAGTTGCAGGAACTGGGTCTAGTTTAATTGAAAAGAAGGACTAGGGGAAACATGATAGCAGTGTTCCAATATCTGAGGGGCTGCCACAAAGAAGAGGGAGTCAAGCTATTCTCCAAAGTACCTGAGGGCAGGACAAGAAGCAATGGGTGGAAAGTAATCAAGGAGACAGAAGCAACCTAGAACTAAGGAGAAATTTCCTGACAATTAGAACAATTAATCAGTGGAACAACTTGCCTCCAGAAGTTGTGAATGCTCCAACACTGGACGTTTTTAAGAAGATAATGTTGGATAACCATTTGTCTGAAGTGGTGTAGGGTTTCCTGCCTAAGCCGGGGGTTGGACTAGAAGACCTCCAAGGTCCCTTCCAACTCTGTTATTCTATTCTATTCTATTCTATTCTATTCTATTCTATTCTATTCTATTCTATTCTATTCTATTCTATTCTATTCTATTCTATTCTATTCTATTCTATTCTATTCTATTCCTAGTTCAGTTCAGTTCAGTTCAGTTCAGTTCAGTTCAGTTCAGTTCAGTTCAGTTCAGTCGTTCCGTTCCGTTCCGTTCTATTCCTAGTTCAGTTCAGTTGTTCTGTTCTGTTCTGTTCTGTTCTGTTCCGTTCCGTTCCATTCCATTCTATTCGATCCTATTCTGGCATGTGATCTGCTATTGCCGGGGCGGGGAGCTGGGGTGGGGAGTGATTTTATTATTATATTAATTTAGTTGGTTTTTTAAAAATTAGTTTACTGTTTCAAATGTGGCTTTTATATTCTGTAAGCCACCTTGAGTCGCCGTGGGCGAACAGGCGGCAATATAAATTTAACAAATAAATAAATAAATAAAAGGCCCAGATACTTACGGGATCACCTTCCGCCACCAACAGCCTCCCACCGACCAACACGCTCCCACAGAGAGGGGCTCCTCAGGGTGCTGTCGGCAAAACAATGTAGGCTGGCGACCCCCAGGGGGAGAGCCTTCTCTGTGGGGGCACCCGCTCTCTGGAATGAACTAGCCCCTGGGATACGTACGATTCCCAATCTCCGTACTTTTCGCCGGGCCCTCAAGACCTTGTTATTTCAACAGGCTGACTAAAAATTTGGACGGGGTATTTTAAATTATGGATTTTTAACTAAGTAGGCCAAAATTTGTTTAATTTTGTTTTAAATGGGTTTTTAAATGTTGTAGGGTTTATTGTTTTTTTTAATCATGGCTGTACACCTCTCTGGGTCCCTCGGGAGAAGGTGGTATATAAATCCAATAAATCTAAATCTAAATAAATAAATATGTAGAGGCCATGTTAATCTCACAGGTCCCATTTTAGGACCTTTAAAGGAGTAAAGTGTCTTGGAAGGTTCAGCGCATTGTCCCACAGATGCTTTCTTTCTTTCCCCAACCCCCGCCAAATGACAACTGGACTTTGTTGTTGTTGTTTTTCGTTGAAAAACAATTTTGAAGCTCCTTGGATGAGAAGCAAAACGTTTTCAAAAATAAAAACCAAAACAGTCCAGTTGCCTTTCGGGTGGGAGGTGGGGCGGAAAAGCATCCTTGGGACAACCGTAACGTGGATGACTTAAGACACCCCACTGACGTTCAAGGCACTCATTTTACCCCTTAACCTCCCAAACGTGAAAAAAACATTGAAAGAAAAGCAAAAAAGGTGTGGAGTGTACACCTATCCGTCTGGTGTGTGTGTGTGTGTCAGTGCTGGGCTCCTCCGGGTTCGGCCGAGCCGGTAGCGGTGACGATATGTCACCGAACCGGTCCTCTTTGTTCGGGGGCTGGGCCCTCACGACCCCTGCCCCACCCCCACATTATTCTTACCTTTTATTTGGCCCCACCCCCAATCTATTGCTGCCTCCCGAGTCCCAGCTGATCCGCTAGAAGGACAAAAACTGTTTAAACTCTTGCCGCAGGGCTTCAAAGGGCCGCCCTACGGCTGATCAGTGTTAAAAGGCAGTGTGGTGGTAGACCGGGGCCTCCAAAAACAAATGAGTAGACTGGTACAGCTCTGCAAACAGCTAAAAGCCTGGTAGACTAGTACCTCTACTAAATCCTAAAGAACTGTCACATGACCATCAAGCCACACCCACAAAATAAGCCACGCCCACAGAACCAGTAGTAAAAAAATTTGGAACCCACCCCTGGTGTGTGTGTGTGTGTGTGTGTGTGTGTGTTTGTGTGTGCCTATAGAGGAATTGGTGGTGAGCCACATATCTCTCCTCCAACTGCATTAAAAAAAATCTGAAGTAAAATTAGGTGTACAATTGTTAACACAACATAACAGAAGAATAGAATAGAATAACAGAGTTGAAAGGGACCTTGGAAGTCTTCTAATCCAACCCCCTGCTCAGGCCGGAAACCCTATATCGTTCCGGACAAATGGCCGTCTAATCTCGTCTTAAAAACTTCCAGTGTTGGAGCTCCCAGAACGTCTGAAGGCAAATTGTTCCACTGATTAATTGTTCTCACTGTGAGGTAATTTCTCCTTAGTTCTAGGTTGGTTCTCTCATTGATTAGTTATAAGCTTCTCTTTTCTATGCATTTTTTTTTAAATGAAACTGCTTTTGTATCTGAGTTTATTCCGTTGGGAAGCTTTGATGTTGCTATTTATTTTGGTTCAGTCAAATGGTTATCCTATTTCTTCTTAAAAACTTCCAGGGTTGGAGCATTCACAACTTCTGAAGGCAATTTCTCCTTAGTTCTAAGTTGCTTCTCTCCTTGATTAGTTTCTCCCCGTTGTTTCTTGTCCTGCCTTCTGGTACTTTGGAGAATAGCTGGGCTCCCTCTTCTTTGTGGCCACCCCTGAGATATACCACTCCCTGCTATCATGTCTCACCTAGTCCTTTTTTTCAATTAAACTGGACGTACCCAGTTCCTGCAACCGTTCTTCATGTGTTTTAGCCTTTAGTCCTCTAATCATCTTCGTTGCTCTTCTCTGCATTCTTTCTAGAGTCTCAACATCTTTTTTTACATCGTGGCGACCAAAACTGGATGCAGTATTCCAAGTGTGGATTTACCACTGCCTTATAAAGTGGTATTACCCTCAAAAAGACTCTATAGAGTACTGTAAACCAGAACAACTAGACACAAAAACATTTTTTCCTGAATGCTAAACAAATAATTCCCTCAACATTGTCGAACTATTCACTGAGTCTGCATTACTATTAATCTTCTCATTATTCCTATCACACATCTCCTCCCACTTATGACTGTATGTAACCTTGTTGCTGGTATCCTTAAGATTTATATTGACTGTTTCCCTATGACTATCATTAAGTGTTGTACCTTATGATTCTTGACAAATGTATCTTTTATGTACACTGAGAGCGTATGCACCAAGACAAATTCCTTGTGTGTCCAATCACACTTAGCCAATGAAGAATTGAATTGAACTGAACTGGACTGGACTGTACTCAGTGGTGGGAGTCAACCAGTTTGCACCACTTCGTCAGAACCGGTTGTTAACTTTCTGAGCAGTTTGGCAAACTGGTTGTTGGAAGAAATCATTAGGGCAGAGAACCAGTTGTTAAATCACTTGAATCCCACCACTGACTGTACTGTACCATACTGTATTGTATTGTATTGTATTGTATTGTATTGTATTGTATTGTATTGTATTGTATTGTATTGTATTGTATTGTATTGTACTGTACTGTACTGTACTGTACTGTACTGTACTGTACTGTACTGTACTGTACTGTTCTGTTCTGTTCTGTTCTGTTCTGTTCTGTTCTGTTCTGTTCTGTTCTGTTCTGTTCTGTTCTGTTCTGTTCTGTTCTGTTCTGTTCTGTTCTGTTCTGTTCTATTCTATTCTATTCTATTCTATTCTATTCTATTCTATTCTATTCTATTCTATTCTATTCTATTCTATTCTATTCTATTCTATTCTAGAGATTCCATTTAGGGAATTGTTCTGTGTTTGGTCCCATTTTCTTCCCTGTTGATAATGAAGTGTTGGGTTTTTAAGAAATACATTCCCAGGTTTGAGATATGAGATGTTTGGAATCATGTTTTATTGCCTCTGGATAAGATTTTTAGTTGGGCTGGAAAGGAACAATTGGGATCGTTTCGTGTAGGTTTTGTATTTTGCAATTAGAAAATAGTTTGACCGGGACGATAACGTTTGCCAAGAAATGTAAATGTAAATGTAAGCCAGATAACCAATTTGGTGTAACGGTTAAGACAGCAGGCTAGGAACTAGGAGCTCTAGTCCTGCTTTAGGCACGAAGCCAGTTGGGTGATCTTGGGCTAGTCATACACTCAAAGGAAGGAGGAAGGAGACTGTGAGGCATCACTTTGGGAAAGCCTTGCCAAGAAAACGGCAGGGACTCGTCCAGTCAGCTCCTGAGAACTAAACACAACTGAATGGAAGAAAAATAAATAAATAAGCGAAGTCGTTAACCCTGGGATGGAAGGAGGAGAAATGGATCCCCATGAAGTGGTGACAATGAGCTTTCTCAGACGCTGACCTTTCTCAAATTCCTCATTAAGGATGAAAGCCTCTGCTCGGTCGCGCAGGATGAAGATATTCCTGGGATCCAGTTGATGGGCTTCGCTGCAGGCATCTATGGCTTCGGCAGTCCGTTTGCTCTGCAACAGGAAGTAAAGTGTTGTTGTTTTTTTTAAAAATCAGAGCAACCTGGTCTACTCAAATATGGGGCGGAGCATACTACTTCCGCTTTCGCCTTTCGGAGCCTTTGCAGGCAGTCGCTTTTGCAACAAACTATTTTGTGTGTGTTGAATTTAGATTTTACCGACAAAGAAATAAAGGGAGACTAGTATAGATCTATTTCAAGCTAGTATTTAGCTCGGGTTCAAATCCCAGAAGGGTATGGCTAGCCGACGAGAGCTAAATAGCTTGAAATAGATCTATATTTTATTGTTAGTTGTGAAGTCGTATCCGACCCATCGCGACTACATGGACAACGTTCCTCCAGGCCTTTCTGTCCTCTACCATCCTCTGGAGTCCATTTAAGCTCACACCGACTGCTTCAGTGACTCTACCCAGCTACCTCGTTCTTTGTCGTCCCCTTCTTCTTTTGCCCCCAATCTTTCCCAGCATTAGGCTCTTCCCCAGGTAGTCCTTCCTTCTCATTAGGTGGCCAAAGTATTTTGAGTTTCATCTTCAGGATCTGGCCTCCTAAAGAGCATTAGAGTTGATCTCCTCTAGGACTGACCAGTTTGATCGCCTTGCAGTCCAAGGGACTCGCAGGAGTCTTCTCCAGCACCAGAGTTCAAAGGCCTCAATTTCTTTGGCGCTCAACCTTTCTTATGGTCCAGCTTTCTTAGCCATACATTGCAACTGGGAAAAACATAGCCTTGACTATATGCACTTTTGTTGGCAGAGTGATGTCTCTCCTTTTTAGAATGCTGTTGTAGATTTGCCATAGCTTTCTTCTATATTATATAACATATAATCTATATTAGTCTCTTTTTACTTCTTTGTGGGTAAATATACATTTAACAGGAGGAAAAAGAGAACCGCGATGTGGGTGCTCTTGTTGGCTAACATATTTGCACATCCATTCCTGGGCCTGGCCATCTGTTCCAATCTACCCCGTGATCCTGCAGTGGGGTTCTAATAACACACCCTCGGCTTAATTTCATTTATTTGATCGTTTTAAAGAAATGCATAAGGCTTCCCGTATGGAATACTATGATTCTGGACAATTTACAGATAATCCTTTGAGTTATGACCAGAATGAGTCTGCCTTTTACGGTGATTAACTTCTAATTTTACGATTTTGTGATGGTCGTTAAGCCAATGGAGTGGTCCTAAACGCAAACACCCAGTCGGTAAGCGAACGCGGCAGTTATAAGGGCGAACCCCAACGTGTTTTTTTAAAACAAACGCAGCGGTTGTAAATGCAAACCCATTGTGGGTGTGGGTGTGCTGGAAATAAGTGTCAGTTTTTGGCAAAACTGCTGTAAAATGGGTGTGTGGGACTGCAGGACACTGCAAATCCATCAGATCGTAGATCTGGGTCGTAAGTCCCCTTTTTTAGATAGGTCGTAACGTCTAACTGTCACTAAGCAACTCTCATTAGTCAAGGACTACCTGTACAATGAACCCAAATAAGCAAAAACAACCAGTTCCATCAGAATATAAACAAATACTCGCTAAGTCACCAGGGACTTGCAATTGTTATCCTCCTCAAAATGAGGACTCCCATCATCCTGCCCCAAGAGCCAAGGGGTGGGGGAATTAATGCTTTTGGAATGGGCCAGGAAGATTTGACAAATAAACCCATCCTGTGCCATTTCTTCCAGCAAGTTGGGAAAAGGCTTGGATAATTCTTGGGCAAAGTATCTGGAAAAACGTTTTTAATGCATCTTTTTACAATTTCAGAGCCCTACAGAGGCCTTGGGCTATGATTTCTATTAGCTCCAAAATATCTGGAGAAGATCAGCTGGGCCAAGGCTGCAGATCAAGGAGCACGTCCCTGTGGGGCAGTGGTCAGAATGCAATACTGCTATCAGGCCTGGAAGCCATCTTTGGTGTTAGGCCTTCAGGCCTGCAACGTTTACACTGTGAGAAACTGGGAGGGGGGAACTGTATGGAGCATGGGTGATATAGTCATAATAACATTGCTTTCTTGAGGAGTCAAGGCCATCTTGCCCTGCACCTGGAAGGCTGGACCTGGGAGGCGTCCCCAGTTGGGACGATATTTGATTGGACCATGTGATGGACATGTGGATGCTGGGCAGGGATTTGAACTTTTCTTTGGGTGAGGAAAACCTGGGATTTTCCTTCAGATTCGGGTTTTCCCAGATGTGCCAATTTGACATCTCTAATAAAATGTAGCTTTGAGGAATTTCAAGCCTCGGCGTTTTCTTCCGTTGGGTGTGTTACTTGGAACCCTGACAACTGCAGGTTGACTCTGCCCGCTGCCAAGAGTTCAATCCTGACTGGATCAAGGTTAACTCGGCACTTCCATCCTTCCGAGGTCGATAAAATGATGACCCAGATTGTTGGGGGAAATATGCTGACACTGTAAACCACTTAGAGAGGGCTGTAAAAGTAGTGTGAAGCGGTATATAAGCGCTATTGTTATTGCTATACAGGAAGGAAGCAAAATCTCAGATAGGTGGAGCAACAGAACCAGACAGACAGACAGACAGGCCTGATAGTAGATCCAGGAAGCAAGGACAGATCCCCATTTCAACTTTATGAGATTCAGCAAAGCATTCACACTTCTTTCAGCCTCTGGTCACGTTATATCAGGGGTCGGCAACCTTAAACACTCAAAGAGCCACAATTGTGGAGCCAACCACAATTGTTGCCAACCCATGGGTGATACCAATACTGGCAGCTGCCCAAAGAGGATGCTTCATCGCCAGGGACCCAAACCCAGATTCGTTTCGAAGGAGTTCCCGTGTTCGAGTTCAGCCTCTACCTTGGATAAACAGTGGCAGATCCATCCTTTTGCTTTTATGGTGTAGATCTCTACGT
The DNA here is from genome assembly GCA_038048745.1 of Coluber constrictor foxii. Lineage (NCBI taxonomy): Eukaryota > Metazoa > Chordata > Lepidosauria > Squamata > Colubridae > Coluber > Coluber constrictor. Next base: position 33,746,533 of record CM075961.1, on the reverse strand, counting down.
TGGGTTCCGTTTTCATGGTGGCTTTGTACTTCTCGATGGCATCTGCGTATCTGTTATTAGAGAACAGCAAAGAAGATTGGACAAGGGACACAGATAGTGAATGTTGATATAGCAAAGGCATTTATCTTTATCTTTATCTTTCTTTTATTAGATTTATATACCGCCCTTCTCCTTTCAGACTCAGGGCGGTGAACAGCCGAAATAAAAACATTAGTACACAAAAGTTAAAATAATTTTAAAAATAATTCAATGAAATTTGTCCCATAATTTAAAACATTTCAATTAAAAATCAGTATCAAACTTTAAAACCAACATGGAATCAGGCCAGCCCGGCTAACTGAAAAAAGTAAGTTTTTAGAGCCCGACGAAAAGTCCGGAGGTCTGGGCTCACTTGTATCTCCGGGGGTAGATCATTCAGAGGGTAGGTGCCACCACAGAGAAGGCTCTCCCCCTGGGGGTTGCCAGCCGGTGTTGTCTGGTTGACGGCACCCTGAGGAGGCCCTCTCTGTGGGAGCGAACCGGCCGGTGGGAGACAATTGGTGGCAAAAGGCGGTCCCGTAAATACCCCGGGGCTCTAAGCCATGGAGCGCTTTAAAGGTGGCCACCAACACCTTGAAGCGCACCCGGAAGTCCACTGGAAGCCAATGCAGCTCGCGCAGGATTTAGACTTATATACCGTCCCATTACACTTTAGATGCTTAGATCTGGTTCGCGGGGCCTCTCTGGAAACAGCGAAGGACCGGCCCACGGTGCTTCTGCCAGCAAAAACGGACCTTGGGGGCGTCGCACACACAATTTGGGAAATAAGCATAATTAAAAGCGGACCTCCATATTCCTTGATCCTGTTTCTGGGATTCAACCAGAAAGGATCGGTTCATAGCCTCCTTAATGGCATGCCCAATTATTTTCTCCACGGTGCAACCTCCGTGGGTTGGTAAAGGTAAGGTTAGGCGGTGCACGAAGGTGGCTGTTGAAATCTCAATAACGGTTAAGGCCAAAGTCAGCTTAGATATAGGCAGGGGTGGGCTGCTGGGGGCTCAGGAGAACCTCTAGCTAAGATTCTGTGCAGTTCGGAGAACCCTCAAATCCCACGCCTGGCTGGCCCCGCCTATCCCGGCCCTCCTCTTCCAGGAGTCCCCACGCGGCCTGTTTAGAATGCAGGTAAGTGCAGGGTGTGTGGGGAGGCTCGGGGAGGATGAAAAACGGGCCTACCGGAAGTTCGAGAAGACCAGAAACGGGCCCGTGGAGGGCCTCTGGAGCCTGGGGAGGCCGTTTTTGCCCTCCCGGAAGCTCAAAGAAAGCCTCCAGAACCCAGGGAGGGCAAAATCGCCACCCCCTCCCCCGCCGTGGTGAAGGAGACCGACTAGGCCACGCCCACCCAGCAACCAGGCTGAGAACCCCTGGCTACCATTTTTGAAGCCCACCCCTGGATACGGGCATCCATGCAAACCCAAAACCCAGGATGGGACGATCACCTCTGAGCTTTGATGTGCTCCTCAGCAGATTCCAGCTGCTTGGTGAGCTTCTTCACTTGCTTGTAGTGGGAAAAACAGTCCTTGTCGTCTTGATCCAGCTTCAAGCACTCCCGCACCTGGCTGTGTGTGGAAAAAAGTTGAGAGCGAGAATTGAAAAGAGGGAGATGTTTGAAGCCTTCCAGGCAGGGAAAGTGAGGCAGAGAGAAGCCCTCTGCTATAGACGTCTCTTCACTGAATAATGTCCCTCAGAAGAGATAGCAGTATTCCAGGATTTGAAGGGCTGCCATGAAGAAGAGAGGGGGGTCACCTTATTTTCCAAAGCATCACAGGGCAGGACAAGAAACAATACAAGGAAAGAAATCAAGGAGAAAACAACCTGGAATTAAGGAGAAACTTCCTAATAGTGAGGACAATTAACCGGTGGAACAGCTGGCCTCCAGAAGTTCTGGGTGTTTCATCACTGGAGGCTTTTAAAAAGAGACTGGCCGGCCACTCCAAATTCTATTCTGAATTAAAGCTCCAGAAGGAGGAAGATAAGCAGACAATTCAAAGAAATTGAAGCCATAACAGAATAACCGAGTTGGAAGGGACCTTGGAAGTCTTCTATAGTTCAATCTCCTGCTTAGGCCAGAAACCCGTGATGGCGAACTTATGGCACGAGTGTCACAGGTGGCACACGGAGCCATCTCTGCGGGCATGTGAGCCGTTGTCCTAGGTCACCTCCACCGCGCATGGGCCTCCCGACGGCCAACTAATTTTGGGGTCTCTGCCACAGGGGTGTGTGAGTCATGGACGCATGCGTGGAGGGGTATGCAGCGCTCCTCCTACCCCGCAGTCTGTTTTTGGTCCTAGGCGGTTTCAGGGAGATCTGCTAGGCCCCAAATGGGGTGCGGGGAGGGAGGGTCATGTGTGCATGCTCGGGGAGACGTGTGCATGCTGAGGGAGACGGGGGGTTGCGCATGCATGTACAGGGTGGGAGTGGGGGGGGGACATGTATGCATGCATGTGAGGGGGCACATGGGGGGGGCATTGCATTATGGATGTGCATTATTTCAGCACCCGAACAAAAAAAGCTTAGCCATCACTGCCCAATATCATTCCGGACAAATGGTGTTGGAGCTCCCAGAACTTCTGAAGGCAATTTGTTCCAGTAATTAATTGTTTTTGGAGGCACCGGTCTACTCATTTGTTTTTGGAGGCACCGGTCTATCGCCACACAGCCTTTTAACACTGATCAGCTGTAGGGCGGCCCTTTGAAGCCTCACGGCAAGAGTTTAAACAGTTTATTCCCTTCTAGCCGATCAGCTGGGACTCAGGAGGCAGCAATAGATTGGGGGTGGGGCCAAATAAAGGTAAGAATAATGCGGGGGTGGGTGGGTGGGAGGGAATCAGTTTGGTGACATCATATTGTCACCGCTACCAGCTCAGCCGAACCGGGAGGAACCCACCACTGATTTTGATCACATATGGGATTGCTGGAATGATTGTTAACTCTGATGGTATGTAAATGAGGAGAATACGGGTATGTCTGGGAAGGAAAGACAGCTCGTTCATGATACACTGTCTCGGCCTCCCAAATTCTGAAATATAATATAAAATAATGAAAGGATTATGGATGGGTATTCAAACGAGTCAGCAGCAGAAGATAAGGAGTGAGGCAGAGGGACTATTCCGTTTGAACAAAAGTGCTATAAAGTGATATAAGATCCCAAGGGAGAAATATGAAAGAGTTACCAACAAGTCAATAAACGATGACATTTTAAAAAGAGCAAGAGATGACGGATAGAGACAAAATATCTTTTAATACAGTGACCGTATTAAAAATTAAGAAAAAAAAAGTAAGGTAAAGGTTCCTTACTCGCACATATGTGCTAGTCGTTCCCAACTCTAGGGGGCGATACTCATCTCCATTTCGAAGCCGAAGAGTCAGCACTGTCCGAAGACGTCTCTGTGGTCATGTGGCCAGCATGACTAAACGCCAAAGGCGCTCGGAACACTGTTACCTTTCCACCAAAGGTGGTCCCTATTTTTCTATTTGCATTTTTTACGTGCTTTCAAACTGCTAGTTTGGCAGAAGCTGGGACAAATAACGGGAGCTCACCCCGTTACGCGGCACTAGGAATTCGAACCGCTGAACTGCTAACCTTTCGATCAACAAGCTTAGTGTCTTAGCCACTGAGTCACCGCATCCCCCCCCCCCCCAAAAGTAGAAAGTCCACATTGGGAAAACAGTATTATACACACTGATATATAACAGAATTTATTATAATTATAACGTGCATATTAAGGTTAGGAGTTGGAAGACTATGATTATGTACATTGAATTGTATTGTTATTATTAGCATTGTGCAAAAAGTACGTTGATCCAGACAATACACTGTCCACAAAATATGTAGGGCTGTTACAGGAAAAATTACAAATAAAATGTACTAGGGGTATGTAGGAGGGGTATGTCTGGGAAGGAAAGCCAGCTCATTCATGGTACACTGACTTGCGTTCCCAAATTCTGCTAAACCACCGTGTGACTTCCCTAATTTGGGTTTGGCATAGGTGAAGGAATGCAGACTTGGCTTTGAGAACCGGGAAGAAATAACCCCACCATCAAAGGGGAAGTTTCAGAAAGGATGAGTCAGTCTGAGTGTGAGGAGAAGAAGAAACTCAAGATGACCCAGCCTTGAGTTTATTTGACATACAAGCGGAGCGGGGGGAGGTGGGGGGGGGGACTCTAGATAGGCTTTGAAGAGGTTGTTTTTTGATCCTGCTACATCAACCAAAAAGCATTCTGGGAATTTCGGCTTCATACCATTTTTGTTTTTTGACCTGGCCTTCCTTGAAAGGATAATAGAAAGCTATGGCAGCTTGCAAACCACGTCGCATCCTGAGCAAACTGAATCAACTTTTTCTCGCCATGTACATTTATACATCTGAACTAGATTGCGTTGTTTCTTTGTGTCATATAACATATGTGGGTATATGCATAATTTTTGTATTTTTCGGATTATAAGGTCTGGACTATAAGACGCGGCTACCTTTTTGGGGGAGAAAAACAAGGGAAAAAAAAATCTGCCTTTGCCTCCCAGCATCCATCCAGTATTCATCTGGTCCGTTTGCCGCGGATCATGAAGAGCTGCCGCGGTCCATTCACCACCACCACCCATTCTCCGCGGCCCATTCACCACCGCCCGTTTGCCGCCGCCCGTTTGCCGCCGCCAGGGCCCGTTTGCCACAGCCCGTTCGCCACCACCGCAGCCCGTTCGACGCAGCCCATTTGCCACGGCCCGTTTGGCGCAGTCCATTTGCCACCATGCATTTACCACGGCCTGTTCGTCACAGTCATGGCCCGTTCGCCGTGGCCCATTTGCCACCACTGATCCCTGCCACCTGGAACCGGCCAAAAATGTGACATGTGGAGGCCGAAAACGTAATGCACGGACCCCGAAAACAGCCGAAGGGTGGGGGCTGGGCGAGGCTACATTTGGTGTATAAGATGCACCCAAATTTTCACTCTCTTTTAAGGGGGGAAAGTATGTCTTATACTCCAAAAAGTATGGTAATTTTTATCTATCTATCTATCTGTCTGTCTGTCTGTCTGTCTGTCTGTCTACCTACCTACCTACCCCTCCAAAATACGACTTACTCAGAAAGTAAGTCTTAGCTTGATTTTTTACATGTGTGTCCAATGTAAGCCCTACCCCCAAAATAAACCCTAATTAAGACCCTGCCCACTCCAGGATACACGGGTAAAAATTAAGCTAGGGTGGGGATTGGGTAGTGGTGGAGTTGCCCTACTACTTACCTTTGGATAGGGTTTTTTTTTAAAAAAATTGATTTATATGCTGCCCTTCTCCGGAGACTCAGAGTGGCTTACAATGCGTTAAGCAATAGCCTTCATACTTTTGTATATTTTATACAAAGTCAGCTTATTGCCCCCACAAACTGGGTCCTCAATTTACCTACCTTAGAAAGGATGGAAGGCTGAGTCAACCTTGAGCCTGGTCAGATTCGAATTTACAGTCATTGCAGACAGCTGGAGTTAATCACAATGCTTTTAGTCTGCTGAAAAACTCTCAGGGCTTCAGATCGATCCGGAGCGTTGTTATCTGGTACAGAGGCCTTCAGGAAAGCCTTGCTGGCTAGAGAAGAAATGGGCAGAGGTGTCCGAGGCCTGGCTGCCACAATCCGAAGGCGAAGTTCCTGAAGGCCTCTGACAGCAAAAAGGAGGCTGGGGGTAACGTACACAAGTGAGGTGAGTCAGTGGATGACATCGCCCTGAAAATAAGACCTGGTGCCTTTTTTTGCTGGGATCTTATTTTGGGGAAACATGGTATCTATCTATCTATCTATCTATCTATCTATCTATCTATCTATCTATCTATCTATCTATCTATCTATCTATCTATCTATCTATCTATCTATCCATCCATCCATCCATCCATCCATCCATCCATCCATCCATCCATCCATCCAGGTCTTTGGTTATTCGGGTTTTCTCCCACATAAAATTGGAAGTGTCTTGGCGACGTTTCGACGAAGTCTCATTTGTCATCTTCAGGCTGGTGTTTTCGGCTTCGTGCTTCTAGGAACTATCTATCTATCTATCTATCTATCTATCTATCTATCTATCTATCTATCTATCTATCTATCTATCTATCTATCTATCTATCTATCTATCTATCATCTATCTCTATCTATCTATCTATCTATCTATCTATCTATCTATCTATCTATCTATCTATCTATCTATCTATCTATCTATCATCTATCCATCCATCCATCCATCCATCCATCCATCCATCCATCCATCCATCCATCCACCTACCTATCCAGGGGGAAACACAGTGACACAGTGGCTCAATGGCTGAGCTTGTCAATCGAAACGTCAGCAGTTCAGCGGTTCGAATCCCTAGTGCCGCATTACGAGGGGAACTCCCGTTACTTATCCCAGCTTCTGCCAACCTAGCAGCTTGAAAGCACGTTAAAAAATGCAAGTAGAAAAAATAGGGTCCACCTTTGGTGGGAAGGTAACAGCGTTCTGTGCACCTCTGGCATTTAGTCATGCCGTCCACATGACCACGGAGACCTCTTCGGACAGCGCTGGCTCTTCGGCTTTGAAACAGGGTTGAGCACATCTAGTCCCCTAGAATCAGGAACAACTAGCACATATGTGTGAGGGGAACCTTTACCTCTATCTACCTACCTTTTGTCATGTTTATGTAGTGTATAGTGAATGAAATTTCATTTTAATGTAGGCCGGTTAGTGTACATTTAAAGTGAGAATAAAGTTATTCTAAGTCTAACTGTAATTTATGCTATGTTTCTTTTTTGTTTTGCTTAAATTATTAAAGATTTAAAGCAGTGATTTTCCAGGGTGGCCTGAGGCCCTTTCAGGGGGGGTCCGCAGAAGTCTCCTGAGTAAATATTTTACATTTTCCCAATTTTATTTTCCAATGCAGTAAACGTCAACGGATATAAACCACATAAAAGCAAACTGTTTTGAGGATCCTCTTATCGTTTTAGACAAGGGTCCTAACCAGGGGTGAAATCCAGCAGGTTCTGGAGAATTGGTAGCGGAAATTTTGAGTAGTTTGGAGAACCGGCAAATACTACCTCTGGCTGGTGGTATCAGTGGGGTGGGAATGGAGATTTTGCAATATCCTTCCCTCAGGAGTGGGGAAGGAATGGGGATTTTGCAGTATCCTTCCCTTGGAGTGGGGTGGGAATGGAGATTTTGCAGCATCCTTCCCCTGCAACGTCCACCAAGCCATGCCCACAGAACCGGTAGCAAAAAAAAATTGAATTTCACCACTGGTCCTAACATTAAAAGGTCTGAGAATGGTTGGCTTCAAGCAGTGGGAAATTTGGCCACAATCTTTCCTCTTGGTCTTCTGACAGGCCATGGAGCAATGTCCGCACTTCATTTATAGACGGTCTTCATTGAACAAACACCATTGAGACTAGCAACTTGGTCATTAAGTGAAGCGGTCACTAAGTGAAACAACAAATGTGCTTATGATCTTATCTCAACTTCTCTCTCTCTCTCTCTCTCTCTCTTTTTAACGGACCTCACAGGTTGTTAAATGCGAGGATTGGTTATCAAAACTGTAAATGTGAATGCTCACTAAACGAGACAGCCGATGAACAAGGACTACTTGTACTAGCTTTAGATGACTAAATTCACCCCCCTTCTGCCAGATTTGTATTGATGTTCTCTTTCACATCCTATATAGGACATCACAGGAAGGGCTGTGGCCAATTTCATCCAGATGGTCCTTGACTTGTATATATTCATTTAGTGACCATTGGAAGTGACAACGGCACTGAAAAAAGTGACTGAGGGCTGGCTTTTGTACTTATGACCATTGCAGCATCCCCAGGGTCCCCTGATCAAAATTTGGCAACTGGCATCTACTTAGGACGGTTGCATTGTCCTGAGGGGGCAGGGGTGTCAATCACCGTTTGTAATCAGCAAAAAACGCCTCAGCGCGCACAGCTACAGATAAGTGAGGAGAGCTAGAGCACTTCTTATCCAAATCCTTCCCACCGCTCCAAATTGACTCAAATTTGTCCCCCGTATCTATTTAGGACTTCGCTGTCAATTAAGCAACTCTGAGGGAAGCGTTAGACATCCAGAAGCACATTATTCAAGGCAGGATTAGGAGAAAGACAAAAAAACTCCAAACACTCGCAACCCCTCTTCACGTCAGCAAGGCACTCGGCTTCAAGCTGAACGGACCTTTACAAGCAGAGTGTGCTCCAGCCGGTAGCAGGGTCTCTGGGCCCGTTTACACTGTTTGTAATCACCGTTTGTAATCAGCAAAGGAAGCCAGATTTGCTTAATAACCACACAATTCGTTTAACGACTCTGGGGGGCAAAACTCACTTAACAACTGCCTCGCTTAGCAACATAACTTTTCAGTCGTAAGTCGAGAACTACCCTGTCACACATTTGAAAAATGGAAATCGGAGGCAAAACTGCTACCGGGTTGTACGTCTCAACTTTTTTTTTTCCTGAATCCCAGCATTCCAATTTTGTACCATTTTTACGTCGCAACTTTTTTTCCCCTGAATCCCAGCATTCCAACTTTGGGATGCTGGGGTCTGTGTGTGTGTGTGTGTGTGTGTCTCCGGAAGAGTGTTATTGGGGTTGTCGGTGATCTGTGTGTTGTCCACCTGATACGCATGTATACTAGAAGCACGTACACACACAAACACACCAGTGATGAAATTCAGCTGGTTCTATCCGGTTCGGGCGAACTGGTAGCGGCGGCTGTGGAAGGATTTGTCCACTCACCCGGAAGTCATCACCTCCTGTTTTTTAATCTCTGTGTATATGCGGAGGTGGTGCGAGTGAGTGAAGCGAGCACGCACGCACGCTCACTCACATTTGCGAACCGGTTGCGAAGGTAAGTGCATACCACCACTGACACACACACACACACACACACACACACACACACACACACACACACACTCACACGCCATCGTATTTACAAGGCTCACTCACGTTAAGGACTCTTCGTGTTCCCCCAAGTTGTAATAGAGTTTGCTGAGCTTAAGGAAGGCGGCCCTGTTGTCATTCCGCAGCTTAGTGGTGGGCTTCAAGTCGAGGATGGCCTTGTTGTAGTCCCCAAGGTGGAGGTAGCACTCGGAGCGCAGCTCTTTGGGTTCTGGATCCCAAGGAGAGATCTGAAAGAAAGCCGGGGGGGGGGGGTCGGGGCCATGACAATGGTTTTGCTCAGCCTCATTGTGGTCATATTAACATCACCGCTGGAAGGAACCATGAAGATCTTCTAGTCCAGGGGTGTCAAACTCGATTTCGCTGAGGGCTGCATCAGGGTTTTGTTTGACCACGGAGGGCTGGGGAGGGGAGGTATGTGATCATAGTAGGCATGACACCGGACTTGTGTTCGGGACTTGTGTTCGGCATCTTTGGTGGCCAAGTGGTGAGGCAGGACTTCCTCGAGATCCTCCCTCAGTCATTATAATCTCCTTCCTTCCTTCCTTTTTTTCTTTCCCTCTTCATTCTAATTTCTCCTTCCTTCCCCTCTTTCCTTCTTTTTCCTTCCTTGCTCTCTTCCCATCTTTTCTTCTTTTTCTTTGACTTTCCTCTTCCCCTTTCTCCTTTCCTGTCCCTTCTTGCATGCTCAAAGGCAAAAGGGGAAACATTCCTCCTTTTGTTTTATTTACCGTATTTTCCGGCGTATAAGACGACTGGGCGTATAAGACGACCCTCCTCAGAGCCATTTAAGGCTCGTCAGAGCCTTATGGGCTGGTCTGCCTGGTTACAGGAGAATGAGACCCGGCGTATAAGACGACCCCCAAGTTTTGAGAAGATTTTTGTGTGTTAGAAAGTAGTCTTATACGCAGGAAAATACAGTATTTAATTAATTAATTAATTAATTAATTCTCTTTTTATATTGCCCTTCTCCCGCAGGACTCAGGGTGGTGTACAGCCAGAGTAAAAACACAATACACCATGAATTTAAAAAGTTTAAAAGTATTAAATAATTTGGCCCACTTTTGTTAAAAACCCCAAAATTAAAATACCCAATTAACATTTCACTTAGTTCATCAGCCCAGCCTGTTGGAATAGTAGGGTCTTAAGGGCACAGCGAATGGTATGGAGGTCGGGGATCCTACTATCTCCGGGGGCAATTCATTCCATAGGGTGGGAGCCCTCAAAGAGAAGGCTCTCCCCCCGGGGGTTGCCAGTCGACATAATTTGACCGATGGCACCCTGAGGAGTCCCTCTCTGTGAGAGCGTACTGGCCGGTGGGAGGCTATCGGTGGCAGAAGGCGATCTCATTTTGTTTTCAGTTTGTTTTGATAGCCCCTCTGCCAGCCGAAACGGGGCACGAGGGGAGGGGGGGGACATGTATCCTCCCCATCCCGTTTTGGCCAGCAGAGGCACTCTGAGTCGGTCCTTCGCTATTTCCAGGCCAGCCCCGCGAGTCAAACTTAAGCACCAGTGGTGGGTTTCTACCGGTTCAGGTGAATGATAGTGGTGGGGGCGGGAGGCCCGGACATCATCATGGATGCTCTGTGCATGCGCAGAAGTACCGCGCAAAAGTAAAGCAAGTGCTCGCAAACGCACTCTCACAGTCCTGAAACGGTAGCGAAGGTAAGAGAAACCCACTACTGCTAAGCACCCCTTGAGTCTGACATCCCTGTTCTAGTCCAATCTCCTGCTCAAGCTAGAGACCTTGTACCATACCAGACAAAATGGCTGCCCAGTCTCTTCTTAGCAGCCTCCAGGGATGGAGCTTCCACAACTTCTGAAGGAAAGCCGTTCCAATATTTACCGTATTTTTCGGAGTAAAAGATGCACCTTTCTCCCCCCCCCCAAAAGGGGGTGAAAATTTAGGTGCGTCTTATACACCAAATGTAGCCCCGCCTCCCCTCCGGCCCACACCCTTTAGCCTCTGCCTCCCAGCAGTTACCTCCTTGCAGCAAACAGGAAGAAAAAACAGCTCCTTTCAGCTTCAGCACAGCCTAATTAGCACAAGTTGATTGGATCGGACTCCCGACTCTCAGATGTTTTGTACCGGCCTCTGCTGCTTGCTGCAAGGAGGTAAATTGCTGGAGCAGATTTTTTTTCTCCTTGTGCTAATCAAGCTATGCTGAAAACGAAACTGAAAGTAAAGCAGGCTGTTTGCTGTAACGAGGCAAAATTGCTCAGAGGCCGAGGCAGATTTCTTTTTCATTTTTCCTCACCAAAAAAGGTAGGTGTGTCTTATACTCCGAAAAATAATTGTTCTCACTGTTAGGAAATTACTCCTTAATTCTAGGTTGCTTCTCCCTTTAATTAGTTTCCATCCATTGCTTCTTGTCCTGCCTTCAAGTGGTTTGGAAAATAAGCAGATCCCCTCTACCTTCCAATATTGGAAGGCTGCTATTATGTCACTTCTAGTCCTTTTTCTCCCTAGACTAGACTTCATGCAGTCTTCCTAACCACATGTTCTCCAGGTGTGCTGCAGCAAGGAGCCTCAACACCAGCAGTCTGCAACCATCCAATCAATGTGAAGTTGAGCGGCTGAACAAAGAAGCCACTGGAGAACCCACACTAGCCATTCTTTTGGGGGGGGGAAGAAGTTTAAATATTGCCTGCGGGACCTTGCGGTCATTGCAGAGGTAGTATTCAGCAGGTTCTGACCAGTTCTGGAGAACTGGTAGCGGAAATTTTGAGTAGTTCGAAGAACCGGTAAATACCACCTCTGACTGGCCCCGCACCCATCTATTTTCTGCTCCACGAATTCCAGCTGATCGGGAGGAAATGGGGGATTTTGCAGTAACCTTCCCCTGGGGTGAGGAGGGAATGGAGATTTTACAGTATCCTTCCCCTGCCATGCCCACCAAGCCACGCCCCACCAAGCCACGCCCACAGAACCGGTAGTAAAAAAAATTGAATCCCACCACTAGGTTATTGGTCTGCACTTCTGTTCTGTTGAACGTATCAGAATAAAAGCACTTCAAAGGACGTAAATTCTGTTTAACAGTAGCAATAGCAATAGCATTTAGACTTGTATACCGCTTCCTACTGCTTTACAGGCCTCCCTAAGCGGTCAACAGTGTCAGCATATTGCCCGCTCCCAACAATCGGGCTCCTTGCTTTACCAACCTCAGAAGGATGGAAGGCTGAGTCAACCTTGGGCCTGTCAGGATCGAACTCCCGGCAGCGGGCAGAATCAACCCTGCAATACTGCATTCTAACTACTGCGCCCCCACGGCCCTTAACAGCCTTCTTCAAGGGGCCCAGAAATGCTATGTTCTGTCCGTTGCTGCTTTAAAAGGGCTATATCCAGACTTTTTCAGGGACGCGGTGGCTCAGCGGCCCAGACGCTGAGCTTGTCGATCGAAAAGCTCGGCAGTTCAGCCGTTCGAATCCCTAGTGCCGCATAACGGGATGAGCTCCCGTTACTTTGTCCCAGGTTCCGCCAACCTAGCAGTTCGAAAGCACGTAAAAAAATGCATGTAGAAAAAATAGGGACCACCTTTGGTGGGAAGGTAACAGCGTTCCGTGCGCCTTTGGCATTTATTCATGCCGGCCACATGACCATGGAGATGTCTTCGGACAGCGCTGGCTCTTTGGCTTTGAAACGGAGATGAGCACGGCCCCCTAGAGTTGGGAACAACTAGCAAATATGTGCGAGGGGAACCTTTACCTTCATTCAGACTTCAAGGCATCTAAATACCATCGACGTAGTTTGGATCTAGTTGGCCTCAGGTCAAAATGTACATACTGATCCTAGAATTTTTGGATTCTAATACCAGTAAAACATGGAAACTGTGGCGGGAAAACCCGCTTCCCAAAATTGGGTTTTCCTCTTTTCGGGGCTAGGGGTCTTATTCGGACACCTAGGGGTATCCGAATAAGACCCTCAGGGCAGCTCGTCTCAAGACCATTTTAGGACAGGAGAGAGAGACAGGCAATTTTTTAAAGAATCCCGGTGCCAGTCAAATACTGCTATTTGACTGGCATTTTAATTCTAACTGGACCTGACCTGGGGCGCTCATATTGCAGCAGGGGTCAAAAGGGCCCAGCAGAGATTATACTACCGGAGACTTCTCAGGAAACAACAACTGAATGAAAAACTGCTGGTGACCTCCTACCGCTGCACAATAGAGAGTATTTTAACTTAACTGCACCTGTGTATGGTTTTCCAATTGCACAGTGGCAGATAGGACAGCGCTCCAAGAAGGTCAACATCATTGCCCAGAGGATCACTGGTTGCCCTCTCCCCTCTTTGGGAGAGTTTTATAGCTCCCGCTGCCTTAAGAAAGTTCAAAACATTCTTAAAGATCCATCTCATCCTGGGCACCCCCCTTTTTTTTTTTTTTGAGAACTATTACCATCTGGGAGACGGTACAGGACAATAAAAACATGGACAAATAGGCTGAAAAACAGCTTCTATCCCAGAGCAGTAACTATATTGAATTCTCCTGTATAGTGCAATTGAATTCTACTGTATAGGTAGGGCTGGCTTAAAATTTTATTGGAACGGGTTATTTTATTTCAGATGATTGGCCAAACTATTTAATATTTTTAAACTGTTTTTAACTTTTATATTGTTGGTTTTTATTTTGGCAGTATACCGCCCTTCGGGAGAAGGGCGGTATAAAAATTTAATAAATCTAAATGTAATGCAATATCTGGGGTTTTCAATTCAATTGTATAGAGTGTAAAGGATGCGTACTTTGGTTTTATTTTTTATGTATAATGTATAGGGAAGGTGGTATTTAATTTCGTTGTACGAGGTACAATGACAATAAACTAAAACTAAAACTAAAACTAAAACTAAAACTAAAACTAAAACTAAAACTAAAACTAAAACTAAAACTAAAACTAAACTAAACTAAACTAAACTAAACTAAACTAAACTAAACTAAACTAAACTAAAACTAAAACTAAAACTAAAACTAAAACTAAAACTAAAACTAAAACTAAATTAAATGTTAGTTTAGGTAAAGGTTCCTTCGCACATATGTCCTAGTCGTTCCTGACTCTAGGGGGCGGTGCTCATCTCCATTTCAAAGCCGAAGAGCCAGCGCTGCCCGAAGACATCTCCGTGGTCATGTGGCCAGCATGAATAAATGCCAAAGGCGCACGGAACGCTCTTACCTTCCCACCAAAGGTGGCCCCTATTTTTCTACTTGCATCGTTTACGGGCTTTCGAACAGCTAGGTTGGCAGAAGCTGGGAGAAGTAACGGGAGCTCATCCCGTTACGAGGCACTAGGGATTCGAACCGCTGAACTGCCGACCTTTCAATTGACAAGTTCTTGTACAGTGCAATATTACTCAGGAGTTTTCAATTCAGTTGTACAGAATGTGAAGGATGCGTGCTTGTGTTTTATTTTTTTTATGTATAATGTACACTGAAGGTGGCCTTTAATTTCGTTGTACGAGGTGCAATGACAATAAAGTAAACTAAACTAAAGCAGACAACTTTAGCTTAGAGAAGATGAATTAAGAAGGTACCTCAATGACTCGATCCAGAAAACTGATCGCTCCCAGATAGTTTTTTTTCTGAAAGGCAGTCTGAGCTTCTTGCATCGAAAATTCTTGCTCGGTGACTCTGGACAGCTGGTTCCGGGCCTCTGCATCATCCGGATTGCTCTTGAGCTGGGGAAAATAGTTTTTTTTTTTTTAAAAAAAAATTAAAATAAAAAAGGTTACATGATACACACTACATATGAAAGGACGCACATTGCTTGCATTCCTTTGTGGCATATGTTAAAAGAAAAATGCTCAGTTCAAACAGATCTGGACAGGGGTTCGTCTATTTAGCAGTGTTTCTATTCCACCCAGCTCCAGAGACTCTGGGTAGCTAGCGAAATAATCAAATAGAAACTCGTAAAACAACGACGATAATCGTGGCACAACCTGGACGACGGGATCAAAGAAGAAATGCCTGAAATGCGTAGGGTAGAAAAACAATCGTCACCCTAGCTAGTGCTCTTAATCTGCAATTTTTTTTCCTCGTTAAAATTTTTTCTTGCTGCAGGAAAACATTGGGTTTTGGGCACCGTACGGATTTCAGGCTGCTGAATATTCCACAGGAATAAGCATTTAAAAGTCTTGCTTCCAGCCCCCCCCCCCCCCCCGCCCCATCTTGAGATATCAAGAGGTGAATGACAAGGCATCATGTATGATGCATCAAATGGAATGGGTAAATTCCAACACACGGTCCCATTTGTGGCTGGCGAAACACTCAGAGGATCTAGTAGGCCGATAAATCTTGATTGCCCCTCCTTCCCTGTGTTGAAAAGGTATTTTCCGTAACACCCTGGTGGTGTGGCTCCGTTGCCTGAGCCTGCGTCATCAGCAGGGGAGGACTCTGAGAGTGAGGGAGAGGAGTTGGCAAGGCCTCCTTCTCCAGGACCCTCCTCTCTGGCAATGCCTCCGGAGGACACCGAAGGGCAGGAGATAGGCCCAGAGCCAAGCTCATCCCCGCAGCCACAGGAGGACATTGATGAGGGGAGTGAGTTTTGGCTGGATCCTCGCCAGCGTCGGAGAGACAGGAGAGCCCAGCAGAGGAAAAGGCGTGGTCGTGATTAGCTGGTGGATCACACCCCACAGGCTATAAAAGAGAGGGATTGCAGCCTGTATCTTTGTGACGGACAAAACAAAGATTCATGGATCCCTGTTTCGAATCTGCCCTGCATCTCAGCTCTGGACATTTTGGTGGTGTGTATTTGACTGAACTATTAATAAAGGCTTTGGCAAGCAGCTGCGGGGATTGCTGCCAAGTGTTTTATCAGCTAACTTGATTGCCTGCCAGTTCATTAGACTCTGACTGTCTGAGGGGGTGTATTCCTGGGAGCGGGGCCAGAACACCTGGTTTTAATCCAGAAAGCCAGACTGTCAGCTAACCATGTTGCTGACTAACTGAATTTGTTGCTACCAAGAAATGGTGGTTCTAATGCACAAGTCAGAAGAATGACACCTGGATATCTTTACACCCTACTCAGCCAGTTTCTTGAAACAGGTATATTTTCCTTACCACGGCTTCAAAGTCTTGCTTTGCTTCCTGGGTATATCCTTGTTTCAGAAGGATGTTGCCTCGCTGAAGCCGGGCCTATGGAAGCGGAGAAGTTTAGATCAGTGGTAAAATCTAAGATTTGTTACTACCGGTTCTGTGGGTGTGGCTTGGGGGGGAGGTGTAATGTGACTGGGTGGACGTGGCCAATTTTTTTTTTTACTTTTAAAACCATTTTTTCTACAACTTCTTCGGCGAAGAGGTGGTAAAAAAATGCTTTCAAAGGCTCCGACGATCCCAGCTGAGTTGCCTGATTGGCAGAGGCTTTTTTAAAAAGCCTCTGCCGATCAGGCAACTCAGCTGGGATCGTCAGAGGCATTTAAAAGAAAAAAAGAGGCTTTTTTTCTTTTAAAAGCCTTTGACGATCCTAGCTGAGCCACACGATCATCAGAGGCTTTTTTTTTTTACTTTTAAAACTATTTTTTCGGCCGAAGAGGTTGTAGAAAAAATGCTTTTAAAAGTTAAAAAAAAAGCCTCTGATGATTGTGAGGCTCAGCTGGGCACTGGGGGGGGGATCAGGGATTTTTGCTACGGGTTTTCCGAACCACCCGCCTCCATCGTTACCGGATCGAGTGATCAGGTCCGAACCGGGAGCATTTCACCCCTGGTTTAGATCCTTCAGCATCAACTAACTTCCCCAAATTAGAACACAGCCCGTTGTTTGTCTGTTTTTAAAGACCAGCATCTTGGGACCAGAATAATCCCATTTTCCCTTAAGAATCCCTTTCTTCTTAATGTCACCTTGGACAGGAGGACGGGAAATGAAAGTAAGAAGAACTTACCGCAAGGAAGTCCGGCTTGAGTTCAATAGCTTTGGAGAGATCCGGCAACGCTGATTTAAACTTGCCCATAGCCAGGTAAATGGTGGCCCGTTTGTAATAGGTAAGGTAATTTTTCGGATCGATTTCTTGAAGGGAGAAAAAGAAATCAGCCACAGTGTCAGTGTACACCGCTACTTCACGCTTGCTTGTGCTTCACTGACAGTCTGTCATGGACTCTGGGAGGGTGGATGGGAGGGGGAAATGCTTGGGGGAAAGCGAAAGTAACTGCTGTATGTCCAGGAGATGCTGATTTAAGGTCACCCTTCTGGGAGAAGAAGGCAGCTGCATACCAAAGTTGAAGTGACCTTTCTGAAAACATTTTAGATGAAACTTGATTGGCCATGGGTATGTGCGTGTGTGTCAGTGATGAGAGGCAGTTAAGGGAGAGAAAAGTTGAATTTGGGGATTTTGGTGTGCGATTCCGCCTATGCACTATTGCAACGCACTTGACTTCTAATAAAGCTATACCTTTCTGTTCTGTCCCCGTTGCACGCACACACACAAACAGTCAGCCAGAAGTTAATAAATCCAGCAGTCGGGAATTATTTTAAGATAACAGGATTGGCAGCAAGACATAACTGCCTGCCAAAAGATTTTACTCACTAAGGGAGGTTTTTTCTCCTCAGTCCGATACACCAAATTAAGTCCACAAAACAAAGAATTGTCCAAGTCCAGTCCAAAGAAATCCAAGAAGAGCTTATAACAGGGTTCTAGAAACACGATATGACTTCTGAGCTTTTCAATTTGTCCGTCACAAGGCCTGAATAGCCACCACACACCCTTTTATCCCTTGTGGGATGTGGTCCAGTGACTCAGCTCAATCTCTGGCCCGCCCACGCCTCTTTCTCTGTTGCACGCGCTTATTCTTCCGACACTGTCAGGGATCCAGCCAAAACTCATCCCCGTCGCTCTCTATCTGCCGCTGCTCCGAAGTGCCTTGTTCCTGGCATATCTCTTGGCCTTCGGAGGACACCTGAGGCATTGCCAGTGAGGAGGGTCCTGGAGAGGGAGGCCTTGCCCAATCCTCCCCTTCACCTTCTGAGTCCTCTCCCTCTGATAAGACAGGCTCGGGGTCGGAGTCACAACACTTTCTCAATAAATGGAGCCAAGGATCGTTTCTGTTTAGAGAGGGGTGGGCAAATATGTCCCCTTTATGACCTGTGGACTTCAACTCCCTGTTCTGCCTCAGCTCCAGATTCCCAAGGATTGTGACCTTATCGAATGGTCCTTATCGAAGTTATAACATACCAAGAATAAACAAAGTCCGGCAAAGGTTGGCAACCAGTCCAGAAAACAAGATACAATTAAGACACTCACTCTTTAAAAATGCTCTGTAATAATTACACGTTGTTTCCAGTAAGAAATTACTAACTGCGTGCGACTTAAATAGGCTAAGGGAGTGGCCAATTAACTTCAAACCTTACTCGCGAGGAGACCTCCTCCTCCTGAGTAGCCACTCCTCCTTTTGGCAGCCCTGCGTGCTCGAGCATTGAGGAGAGGCTCCTCCACTTTACTCTCTCCACTTGAAGAGCCTCTGGAGGTTCTGAAGGCTCAGGCCGAGTCTCTGCCTCTGGCACCACATCTTCTTCAGCCTCCTCACTGTCTGACGCGAGCACTGGCTGCGCAGGCTGCTGGCGCGATCCCACACCAGCCTCCTCGTTGGGATCAGCCACGATCCACGCAGGCCACTGGTGGACCACAACACTCCCAGAATTCCTGAGCCAGCTTGGCTGTCTCAGGAATTCTGGGAGTTGAAGTCCACAGGTTGTAAAAGAGCCACAGTTGCTCATCCCTGGTTTAGAGTGTTGTCAGTCACTGAGTGCATATCTAGCAGGAAGCCAGGCTAATCTTGCTAGCATTCTAAACTAACCAAAACTGCAGCTCTGCCTCCATTTGTGACAAGCAACACCAGAAAAGCAGCAATGGAAACACAAGAATGTGGTCCCTCAACTAGGTGCGAGTGTGCAAAATCCTTCCTGGAATCATTTTGCAAAAGACACAATGCAGAAATCGGCTACGTCTTCCTGCTGCAGCTGCCAGTGGTGGGTCAGTAAAGTCTTGGACTGAATTTCAATAGAGCGTCTTGGAGCTGTCATTACATTGCTATTCTGTACTGCAGTGATGGCTAAACGGTTTCTCTTCGGGTGCCAAAAGCGTGTGTGTGTGTGCGTGTGACAGCATGTGCGTGTGCCAACACTCATAATGCAATGTGTGCGCCCCAGCATGCACGCACCCACCACGCATGTGTATGCGACACATGAGCCCTGTGAGGGGAGGAATTAACATTTTTTAGCAACCTGCACCACGGTCGGGAGTGGGAGCATTTTTGCCCTCCCCAGGCTCTGGAGGCTTTCCCCGAGCCTCCAGTTGGGCGAAAATGGCCTCCTCCGGGCTTCAGAAGCCCTCTGGACTCCGGGCTCCTTTCCACACTTCCGTAACGCACGCACCGCTCTCCCACATCCAGAAAATCAGCTGGGCGACAGGTCGCGTGCCCGCAGAGAGGGCTTTGCGGGCCAGATGTGGCACGTGTGACATAGGTTCGTCATCACGGCTCTACTGCATTATTGCGAAGGTTAAAAATGGGTAGTGGGGAAGAAAATTGCGGCCTGCGGTAAAGGAAGGGCAGGTGAAACATCTGAATAAAAATATCGAGAGCAGCTACCGAAGGAAAGGAGTCCTGCTCCTTATCTAATTAATAGTTCATCAAGTTTGTAGAAGGGAAAAATAATCTGAATTTGAAGGAAGCATTATGCAGGGGTTTTCGGTTGGTTTTTTCCTTGCAAGAGACACGGCCCATTTCATAGCACGCCCTGTCTTTAAAAACACCATTTTCCCTTGTGGAAAACCTGACGGAACTGTATTTCGCATCAGAAGGTTTTAAAAGTGCTTGAAATTAAAATAATATTTTTTAAAAATAAATTGATCTAATCCTGGCAGCAAAGCCAACTTTTTTTTTTAGCTTTTTGCTTTCTTCCTATTAAGCCTGAGTACAACATTGTAAAAATGCACTGATCCTATTAAGCAGCAGATCTGCCTGTTTAGTAGTTATTAATAGTTAATAGTCTTTTTTTTCCGCTGAAGAACAGGATAGTCTTGTTCCAGTCCAATTCAGCTAATTCGCCTTCTCTAAACTTCTTGGGCTGATTCTTATAGTTTTAGATTATTCTACTAACGGCATGTGAGCCGTTGCCCCGGCTCAGCCGCGCATCTGCGTGTGCCTCCCGCCAGCCAGCTGGTCTGCTGCGCATGTGTGGGGTGGAGGGGGCGCATCAGGGATTAAATGCTCCCCGTTCGGACCGGATCAGTTGATCCGTTAGCAATGGAGGCAGGTAGTTTGGAGAACCGGTAGCAAAAATCCCTCCTCCCCACTCCATGCTCATCCAATTGCCCAGTTGCCCAATTGCCTGCTTGGCCGCTTGCTGCTTCTTTTGGGGTCGCTCGCTTTTCCTGCCTTGCTTTGGCTGCTGCAATCCATTGCATCAGCTAGCAACTGAACCTGCCTGCCTGCAATCAATCCAATCGGTGAACAACTCAATCTGCCTGCCTTGTGCCTTCAATTGTGCCGCGTGGGTTGTTACGGGAGCCTCTCGTTATTCCCGTGTAACACCGCTTCTGTGCGAGCTGCACTGGCTGCCGGTGGTCCTCCGGGTTCGTTTCAAGGTGCTGGTGCTCACCTATAAAGCCCTACGTGGCTTAGGCCCCGGGTACTTGCCGGACCATCTCCTGCCATCCTCCCATCGTCCAGTGCACTCTCACAGAGTGGGCCTCCTCAGGATGCCGTCAGCCAAACAATGCCGGCTGGCAACCCCCAGGGGGAGAGCGTTCTCTGTGGGAGCACCGACCCTCTGGAACGGTTTGCCCACTGAGCTCCTCTCCTTTCGCCGCGAGCTGAAGACGTGGTTCTTTCATCAAATGGACTGACCCGTTGAGGGGTTTTTTACACTGTAATAATTTTAACTAATTTTAATTGGTTTTTAACTTATGTTTTAGTTTTCACTGTCGATTTTTCACCTTGTAAGCTGTCCTGAGTCCTTCGGGAGAAGGGCGGCATATAAATCGCAATAAAATAAAATAAATAAATTTGGTAAATAACTGGGTTGGGGGTTTTTTTGGGAGCTTTAAAAAAAATAGTTAATTGGGGGGTTTTTTTAGGAGTTTTTTTTTCATATAGCAATTTAAAGTTAAGGAAGTTTTAAATGTAGCTGTTTTTAATTAAAAATATAAATAAAATATAAATAAAATAAAATAAAATAATAAAATAAAATAAAATAAAATAAAATAAAATAAAATAAAATAAAATAAAACAATAAATAAAATAAAATAATAAAATAAAATAAAATAAAATAAAATAAATACAATCAAATAAAATAAAATAAAATAAAATAATAAAATAAAATAAAATAAACTATTTATGCAGCTTTCTGAGATTTGGTGTTTCTATAGTGTTTCACTCTAACTACACAAACACACCAAATCTCACAAAGCTGTATGTAGCATTTTATGTGGGAAAAAGTGTGAAAGTTGGTTTTTGAGCTTTTTGTGGCTGTGTGAGGTTCCCGCTTGTTGCAGGGGCCATTTTGGGTGAAGTGCGGCTGCTTTTACATTGTGTGTGAGTCAAGCTGTGTTGTGTTGTAGTGTGTGTAAAGTGTGAAAGTTGGTTTTTGGTACCTCTTATTGTTTTGTGTACTTTATTATTTTTATTATTTATTATTATTGGCCACACCCACCTGGTCACCTGACCACCGAGCCATGCCCACCCAGTCACATGCCCACCAAGCCATACCCAATTAAGCCACGCCCACAGAACCCGTAGGGAAAATTTTTAGATTTAACCCTGGCGCACATGGGGGCGCATATATGTGGGGGGCAAGGTGCATGTGGGGATGTGCATGCATGCGTAGGGGTAGGGCACATGCAGGGGCTCGCATGCATTCGTAGGGTGCATGCACGGGGCCCGCATGTGCATTTTGGGAGTTTGGGCGTGCGCTTGTGCTTTGGGCACTTAGTCCGGAAAAAGTTAGCCATCACTGTACTAAGAGATCTTTCAGTGCCTTTTAGCAGCCTCTACCTGAGAGAAATTGGACAGTGCCCCAATGTTAATGTAAGTGTATCAGCCAATGCAGCTCTTTTTTTCCAATAGGCAGCTGGCATCTTGAAGTGGTCTTCCAAG
The DNA here is from genome assembly GCA_038048745.1 of Coluber constrictor foxii. Classification (NCBI taxonomy): domain Eukaryota; kingdom Metazoa; phylum Chordata; class Lepidosauria; order Squamata; family Colubridae; genus Coluber; species Coluber constrictor. The sequence continues at coordinate 33,724,529 of CM075961.1, read as the reverse complement.
GCTGGTACTCACCCACTGCCGAATGGTAGTGTGAGAGGGCTTCGGCCAGCTGCCCAGCAGCCAGTAGCTTCCGACCCATTTCTAGATGGTTGTCAATCTCAGCTTGTCCGGCAGCCAACAAACCTGGAAGGGATGAAGTCATTCAGGAGACCAAGAGTTAGGGGCAGTGTTTCTCAATGATGGCAAGATGTCTGGGACTTTAACATCTTTGTCACACAGCATGCTGGTATGGAATTCTGGGAGTTGAAGTCCTCACATGCTGGCTAGGGAACTGTGGGAGTTGAAGTCCTCACATGCTGGCTGGGGAATTCTGGGAGTTGAAGTCCTCACATGCTAGCTAGGGAACTGTAGGAATTAAAGCCCTCACACGCTGGCTGAGGAATTCTGGGAATTAAAGACTTCACATGCTGGCTAGGGAACTGTGGGAATTGAAGTCCTCATATGCTGCCTGGGGAATTCTGGAAGTTAAAGGCTTCACAGGCTGGCTGGGGAATTCTGGGAGTTGAAGTCCTCACATACTGGCTAGGGAACTGCGAGTTGAAGTCCTCACATGCTGGCTGGGGAATTCTGGGAGTTGAAGTCCTCACATGCTGGCTAGGGAACTGTGGGAGTTGAAGACCTCACATGTTGGCTGGGGAATTCTGGGAGTTGAAGTCCACACAGCTTAAAATGGCTGAGGAATTCTGACCTAGATCCTTGATGCATTCTTAGCAAGCTGGTGAAACAACAAATTTTTTTGCAAACACTACAGATGGCACCACACTAATTTATTTCCTTCCTTCCTTCCTTCCTTCCTTCCTTCCTTCCTTCCTTCCTTCCTTCCTTCCTTCCTTCCTTCCTTCCTTCCTTCCTTCCTTCCTTCCTTCCTTCCTTCCTTCCTTCCTTCTTTTCTTCTTCCCTCCCTCCCTGAGGAATCACTTTCCTTTGAAAGAGACTCTGGGGTGGCTCACCCATAGTAAAAACCAAATATACAAGAATAAAAACAGCCACATTAGGGACAAAAGCAGACTAAACATATAATCGCATTACTGTATTGGGTTTGTATACTGCCCTTCCCCAGTACCTGTAGAGACTGGTTTAATTAGTGGGATCAGGACCTGGATAGCTCAGCAGGCTAATGCATTGTAATTTAACTCCAGCTGTCTGCAATTAACAATTAGCAATTGGCAAGTTCGAATCTCACCAGGCTCAAGGTTGACTCGGCCTTCCATCCTTTCTAAGGTAGGTAAATTGAGGACCCAGTTTGTAGGGGCATTAAACTGACTTTGTATAAAATATACAAAAATATGAAGGCTATTGCTTAACGCATTGTAAGCCGCCCTGAGTCTCCGGAGAAGGGCGGCATATAAATCAAATTTTTAAAAAAATATGGATTTCGGAGGGATGCTAGTAAAAGGGTGAAAAAACACTGACTTTTGAGTTTGCAGATTACTGCTCTTTCATGAGAACCACAGAGCTCCTGTCCTTCTTTGACTAAGTGAGCAAGATTTGAAAGGCCGCAGCTAGGAAATACTCAAATGTGCTCAAACCCTGAAAACCATCGGTTGTTAATATGAACACACTTTTCATGCTATTTGTTCCTTAGATGTTCTCCTGCATTTGCTCTATACTTTTCTGTTTTTCTGTTTTTCTGTTTAGAGGCCCACTGAAACTTTAGATCAAGTTTCTAATTTGAACTATTCTATTTACCATTACCGTACTAAATTAGCTGTACAGTTATAAAACCTTTACTGGTTTTAATTGTAAAACGGTTACTTGCTTGGTATCCCCCTACCAAGGGTATTCTCCCCTTATAGCCTAGGTTTTGATGGGTCTAAATTGTGACTTTGTATAGCTCAGTTTAGTGAACATTTATTTATTTTTCTCCTGTCCTGGGTATTTATCATTTCTTTATTTCTCTCCTGTCCTGGGTTTTTAACATTTAACATTTCTTTTTTGAACTTTCTTGCTTCAAATGCTCTACTATCATCCCAGTCCCGAAGAAGCCCACCATCAAGGAACTGAACGACTACAGACCAGTTGCTCTAACGTCTGAAGTTATGAAAACCTTTGAAAGGCTAGTGCTGCCCCACTTGAAAACCATCACAGATCTGCTGTTAGATCCCCTGCAATTTGCATACCGAGCAAATAGATCAACAGATGATGCTGTTAATATAGCTCTGCACTACATCCTACAACATCTTGAATCTCCAAAGACCTAAGCAAGGGTCCTCTTTGTAGACTTTAGTTCAGCATTCAATACCATCATTCCAGACACACTTCTAACTAAGCTAAACTAGCTACAGGTATCTGAACACACTTGTAAGTGGATCATAAGCTTCCTAACAGACTGGCAGCAACAGGGGACGCTAAGCAGAATCACATCATATATCTGTACAATTAGCACAGGGGCCCCACAAGGCTGTGTGCTCTCTCCACTTCTCTTCTCTCTGTATACCAGGGGTCTCCAAACTTGGCAACTTTAAGACTTGTGGACTTCAACTCCCAGAGTTCCTCAGCCAGCTTTGCTAGCTGAGGAATTCTGGGAGTTGAAGTCCTGAAGTCTTAAAGATGCCAATGGAGACACCTGCTGTATACCAATGACTGCATCTCAAATGATCCATCTGTTAAACTACTGAAGTTCACAGATGACCCAATAGTGATCGGTCTCATTCGAGACAACGATGAATCCGCATACAGACGGAAGGTCCAACAACTAGCCTCGTGGTGCGACCAGAACAATCTGGAACTGAACACACTCAAAACCGTAGAAATGGTGGTGGACTTTAGGAGAAATCCTCCCATACTTCCACCTCTCACAATACTAGACAACACAGTATCAACAGTAGAGATACTCCATTTTCTAGGTTCCCACCATATCTCACGACATAAAATGGGACACCCAACATCAGAAATGTCACCAAAAATGCACAACAAATGTTCTTTCTGCGCCAACTCAGAAAGCTCAAACTGCCCAAGGAGCTGCTGATACCGTTCTACAGAGGAATTATTGAATCTGTCATCTGCACCTCCATAACTGTCTGGTTTGGTTCTGCAACCCAACAAGACAGACCCAGATTTCAGAGGATCATTAGAACTGCAGAAAAAACAATTACTACCAACCTGCCTTCCATTGAGGACCTGTATACTGCACGAGTCAAAAAGAGGGCTGTGAAAATATTTACAAACCACTCACATCCTGGACATAAACTGTTTCAACTCCTACCTTCAAAACGACACTACAGAGCACTGCACACCAGAACATCTAGACACAAGAAGAGTTTTTCCCCGAACGCCATCACTCTGCGAAACAAATAATTCCCTCAATACTGTCAAACTATTCACTAAGTCTGCATTACTATTAATCTTCTCATTGTTCCCACCACCCATCTCCTTCCACTTATGACTGTATGACTGTAATTTTGTTGCTGGTATCCTTACGATTTATATTGATATTGTTTCCTGATTGCTTATTTGCATCCTATGACTATCATTAAGTGTTGTACCTTATGATTCTTGACGAATGTATCTTTTCTTTTATGTAGACCAAGAGTGTATGCACCAAGACAAATTCCTTGTGTGTCCAATCACGCTTGGCCAATAAAGAATTCTATTCTATTCTATTTCAAATTAATTCTAATTCTAATTCTAATTAATTCTAATTCTAATTCTAATTCTAATTCTAATTCTAATTCTAATTCTAATTCTAATTCTAATTCTAATTCTTCTTTCCTGTCCTTGGTTTTTAACATTTAACATTTTTTTAATTTCTCTCCTGTCCTGGGTTTTTAAATAATGGCTATAGGTAGACCTCGACTTATGACCATATATCTTTTGCTAAGTGAGACATTTGCTAAGTGAGTTTTGCCCCATTTCATGACCTTTCTTGCCACCGTTGTTAAGTGAATCCCTGCAGTTGTTAAGTTAATAAAATGTTGTTAAGTGAATCTGGCTTCCCCATTGACTTTACTTGTTTCAAGGTTACAGTAACATGACCCCGGGACACTGCAACGGTCGTAAATATGAGTCAGTTGCCAAACTGTTCTGAATTTTGATCACCTGGCCATGGGGATGCTGCAACGGTCATAAGCGTGAAAAATGGTCATAACATCCCTTTTTTTTTAGTGCCGTTGTAACTTTAAACGGTCACTAAATGAACTGTTGTTAAGTCAAAGAATATTTGTATACGGATGGTCATTATAAAGAGCAAATGGGTTCACAGAGGTCAGTCCCATTGTACAGAGGATATCACTGAGGACTAGGAACATGCTAAGGTTTAAACGGAAGAGATTTAAGAGAGGAGGGGGGATTAGGGAAAGACCAAGCGGAGCCAGCCAATCACGTTGCCCAAGGGGAGGGCCTCTCGAGGACTGACAGGGCGGAGCTTGCCAAAGTAAAGGGGTATTGGGAGCAAAAAAGATTGACAGGAAACGACTCTGGCAACAAGGGGCGGGGCCAATAGAAGCTCGGTTGCTAAGGTCAAAAAGGAAACGGAGGTGGGCTCCGGTTACTATGGTTACCTGGCAACTGTAGATCCAGCAAGACGCAGAGCAACGAAGCGGCCCATAGCAGCCTTTTCTCACAGTTGCCCGGACCGAGCCCGGGACCGTCCGCGCTTCGACCAAGCAGCCCTAGGCTGCGCCACACCGGCTGCTGCCCGGACTCCATGTCCCAAGCTCCGGAACCCGCTCACTTCCGCATCCGTATTCAGGTCGGCTGACAGTTCTTTCCGGCACGCTCTCTATTGTTCGAGAGTGAAGATAAAAGGGCCGCTCTAGGATGACCATTCTCTCTCGTCGGCACCCAACGGCCGTCCAAAAGGAAAGAAGGAAGAGTGGAGCCGGCTAGCCAATCACCGCCCTCCTCTTGGAGAGCCGTGGAACTTCCCTGGCCAATCAGAGCTTAGGGCAGGCGCGGCGAAGAGTCGGAAGGCGGTGCTTCTTCGCCGGGGAAAATTTGCAGAATTCGAAACGAGGTGAGATTTTTTTTTCTCCCCCCCCAATCACGTGGTGCGGGGAAAAAAAGTGGGATTCCTGGATTGGGGGAGGGGGGGCGTTTATTTGCAAGGGCTTTTGCAAACTGGAGGAAAGGAAATTACCATATGCATGACTTTAATTAACAGCCAATAATAATATTTTTAAGGATGCCTTATTATTTCCAGCGGAAACAGAGGAACGAGGAACAGCACTTGATGCAGCATGTAGTTCCTGAGCTTGTGCAGAGTGCGTCTCCCGTCCTCTACCCAAGACTCTCCCATTGAAAGCCAGGCATGGAATCCAAAACGGATCATGAGCCACTAGAGATCCATTCTTAACCTTGTGCAGTGTAAAAAATAAAATAAAATAAAATAATAAAATAAAATAAAATAAAATAAAATAAAATAAAATAAAATAAAATAAAATAATAAAATAAAATAAAATAAAATAAAATAAAATAAAATAAAATAAAATAAAATAAAATAATAAAATAAAATAAAATAAAATAAAATAAAATAAAATAAAATAAAATAAAATAAAATAAAATATAAAATAAAATAAAATAAAATAAAATAAAATAAAATAAAATAAAATAAAATAAAATAAAATAAAATAAAATAAAATAAAATAAAAATAAAATAAAATAAAATAAAATAAAATAAAATAAAATAAAATAAAATAAAATAAAATAAAATAAAATAAAATAAAATAAAATAAAATAAAATAAAATAAAATAAAATAAAATAAATAAAATAAAATAAAATAAAATATAAAATAGACGGACAGTTCTTTTAACGTTGGCCTTTCCTATTTCCCCCCTTTTTAAACAATATAATTTTTTAAAAAACCTACTTCTTGGAGCTGTCAGTGAAATGGGCCAAGGAGTAGGAAGGCCATTGGATCACTACTAGAATGTTAACAACAATGAGGATTCTGTGCTTTTCAAGTTGTGAAATGTTAGAGAATGAGTAGGGAAAAATTGGTTCGTGGTGCATGAATTTCTGAATTCAGTAACAAGAGTTGGAAGGGACCTTGGAGGTCATCTAGTCCAACTCCCTGCTCATCTCAGGAGACCTGTACTAGGGATTACAACTCTTTAAAAAAGCTCCATCTTTCTCCTGGGATCACATGGCCCAGTAATCTTGGGGAGGGGGGGGGCAGGAATCATGGTCTTAAATTTAAAAACGTAAATTCAGCTTCAGGGTGAGCTAGATGGCAAATTAAACAAATCATTTCAAAAATTTAAAATGGTGGCTGCTTTTGTTGTCTATATCCACACATCCTGGAACCAAATCTGAAGTTTGGTGCACTGCCGTCAGCTGTGAGCTGTGGGACAAAGGCTTGCCTTATTTAAAACTGGCATAATGTTTAGATTTTTTTTTAACATTTTGTGAAGGAAGGAAGGAAGAAGATGGGAGGGAAGGTGAACAATGCGACTAGTGCCTTAACTGTCAACCTTCATTTAATTTTGGATCATCGCAGTGTTTCAATATTTTGAGGGGCTGCCACAGAGAGCAGGGGGTTCAAGCTATTCTCCAAAGTGCCTGAAGGCTGGAAAAGGAATAATGGATGGAAACTGAAGAAGAGATTCAACCTGGAAATTTTCTGACAGTGAGAACAGAAGTTGCTCTCAGAAGTTGTGGGAGCTTCATCACTGGAGGCTTTCAAGAAGAGATTGGACTGCCATCTGTCAGAAATGGTGTAGGGCCGTGATGGCGAACCTATGGCAGACGGGCCACAGGTGGCACGCGGAGCCCTCTCTGCGGGCACTCGAACCGTCACCCCAGCTCAGCTCCACTGCGCATGCCTGTGCGCCTCCTACCGGCCAGCTGAATTTTGGGTCTCTGCCACGCATGCGTGAGGGGAAGGGCGCATGCAGAAGATGTGGTGGGGAGCACAATAGGTCACGCACAGGCATGGGTGGGCGGGGCACGGGAGGTGCACATGTATTGCATTTTGGGTTATAAGTGCAGGGAGGCCTACTAGGCCCAAAATGGGATGTGTGGGAGCGCGGGAGGGTTGCGCGGACCTGCACAGGGGCCAGGGCGCATGAGGGGGCGGGGTTGCGCGTGCATTGCATTATGGGTGCGCGCTTTCGGCACGCGATAACAAAATGGTTAGCCATCACTGGTGTAGGGTCTCCTGCTTGGGCAGAGATTGGACTAGTTCCGTGATGGTGAACCTACGGCACGCGTGCCACAGGTGGCACGTGGAGCCATATCTGTGGGCACGCAAGCATTGCTCTAGTTCAGGTCCGGCACGCATGCACACGCCAGTCAGCTGATTTTCGGGCCTTCCGTGCCCACCGGAAGTCGGGAAACAGGCTGTTTCCAGCCTCTGGAGGACCTTCAGGGGAGGGAAGGCCCATTTTTCGCTCTCCCCAGGCTTCAGAGGCTTTCTAGGTCCCACCGGAAGTCAGCAAAGTCTGTTTCCAGCCTCCTGAGGGCCTCCACGGGGGTGGGGAAGGCCATTTCCGCCCTCACTAGGCTCCAATAAAGCTGGAGCCTGGGGAGGGCGAAAAATGGGCCTACCGGGCCCACCGGCCATCACGTGCCAAAAATAGGGGTAGCTCAGTGGGGTCGTGTGGGCATGCACAGGGGGGCGGGGCGCATTGAATTATGGGTGTGGGCACACACGCGTGTGACACCCCCCTACTCCCCCCACTTTTGGCACGCGACGGCAAACAGGTCAGCCATCACTGGACTAGTTACTAGATGACCTACAACATCTCTTCCAATTCTGTTAATCTGTTAACAATCTCTTTCCTTCCCAGAGAATGTGACAAGGATGCCTGATGGAGCCGGATTCCAAGCGACGGAAGAGAGCTGAGCCCAATGGCGCCTCTGCGTGGGAAGTGCGGCCTGTACTTTCGGAGCAGGAATCTCGCGACGTCAGGCTCATGCCTGTCTACGCCGCCCCAGTGCTGGATAAGAAAGAGACCTGTCGCCTGGTGAAAGAAATCTCTGCTATCTACCCGTTGAGTGACTACCCTCATTTGAAACGGATTCGGGCCTGTCTCTCTGCAGGCAGCCCCCACCCGCTGGAGATGATCTTGTGCCTTGCAGGCCTCAACGGAGAGCAGGCCGGCTTGCGGTCCCTCGCTGAACTCTTTCCCAGCGGCGAAGTAGATTTCTGTGGTTTGGGGAAACCTTTCTTGGTCCATGTGCCGGCTTGTGCGCCTTTGACTCGTCCTCAGTATGAGGAAGCCGCGTCGCACTGGCCTGTCTCCTTCCACGAGAACAAACGGATCAGCCAAGCTCTGAAAGGCTGTCTTTTCTCCACCCTGGAGAAGGAACGCATGCAGGGTTACATGGAGTTGGCTATCCAAGCAGCCCAGCAGGGAGCGAGGCAGGGTATGGAGCCCATAGGAGCTACGGTGGTGGACCCGGCCACTGGCCAAGTCCTGGCTGTTGGTCACGACTGTAGAGAGGGCTCCAACCCACTCCTCCACGCGGCGATGGTCTGCGTTGACTTGGTGGCCCATAGCCACGGAGGGGGAGCTTACAGCTTCGAAGATTATCCTGCTTGCACCTTTCTTCCTGCGGACAACAATACCCAGCCGCCTCCTTCTCTTGAGGATGGCCTTCCGTACATTTGCACGGGGTACGACATGTACTTAACTCGGGAACCGTGCACGATGTGTGCCATGGCGCTGGTGCACTCCCGCATCCAGCGAGTGTTCTACGGGGTGCCGTCCTCTCACGGGGCTCTGGGCACAGCGCACCACATCCACAGCCGGAAGGACCTCAACCACCGTTATGAAGTCTTCCGAGGTATTCTGGAAGATCAGTGCAAACGCTTGGCGTGCAAGGAATCCTCTTGAGAGAAGCTTGTCCGGTGGGAAGGTTCTTACTTTTGAGGCTTCTGGGGATGTTATATATTGTATTTTTTTTTCAAAAAAAGATATTGGAAGGATGGTTTCCTGTTTGTGGTGTAGTTTGTTTGTAGCCCTTGACTTATAACCATTTGTTTAGTAATGGTTTGAAGTTAAAAACGGCACTGAAAAAAGAGACTTATGACGGCTTTTCACACTTACGGCCTTGGTGTACATCCTCTTGGTTACGGATGCTTGCCAACAGATTCATATTTATGACGGTTGCGGGGTCCCCTTTTGTGACCTGCAAAGACAATGGGGGAAGTCAGATTCATTTAACGATCGTATCACTAACAACTGCACTGATTCACTTAACAGCTAAGAGGTCATAAAATGGGGCCAAACTCACTTAACAACGGTCTCAACAACGGTAGCAACAGAAATGTTGGGGTCATAACTCGAGGACTACCTGCGAAAGGTTGGGTCGTGAGATCAACTGGTGGTGATAGAGCCAAAATATAGGCCGCCATAATGTATGGTGGACATGAGCAAAAGTCAGTTAATTCTAGTGGATTAAAGCACCAGGTTAGAAACTGGGAGGCTGTGAGTTCTAGTTCCATCTTGGCTATGAAAGCCAAGTGAGTGACTTTGGCCAGTCCCTCTTTCTCAGTCCAACCCACTTCACAGGGCTGTTGTAGGGAAAACAGGAGGAAGAAGGAGTATTGGATTTATTTGCTGGTTTGAGTTATTTGTAAAAATTATAAAGGTTGGATACAAAAAAAATAAATGCTAAAATAGGGCGGGATGTTGCAGTGCTCTGGACCTACGGTGGAATTGTTATTGTGCTTTATTTTGCTTTCGATGTGTAACAAATTGTGACTATTAACCATAAATATAAATGGTAAGTAAAGCCTTTTTATTCTTGTAATGTTTTTGTCAGTACGCATATAAAAAAAACATGTTAAAATTTTGCATTGCCTATTTCTGGTAAGCTGGGACCAACTGCTGTTATTTTCCCTAAACATAACACTTTGATATTTTGAAAACGATGCGACCATTTTGTGAGATTTGTTAACCGCACTACTCAAGACCTACCAATACAGGTGTGCCTGCTTGCTTTAATTCAGCAATTAACAATGATTTGGGATGACTTTGTTGGGATTGTATAACCCAGGGGTCTGCAACCTTAAACACTCAAAGAGCCATTTGGACCCGTTTCCCACAGAAAAGAGAACACCGGGAGCCACAAAACCCTTCCCGTGCCTGACGATTTCTTGAATGGCCACAAAACTAGCATCTGCAGTTGAATTAAACGTTCTGTTTTCTTCTGAAACTTTTCTTGGATTTATCCATGGTTGGCCTACCGGGAGTTGAAAATTTCAATAAATCGTGTGTTGGTGGGTGTCACACGTCGGCGGTTGTGACACATATTTTGAATGACGGAGCGGCAGCAGAGGGGTGAGCCGCAGATTGCTGACTCCTGGTATAACCAACAGTGCTGGCGTTTTCCACTTTTCTCAGGACAATCTCCCTAAGGAGGTAGTACGGCAGGAGTTGTAGAGCTAATCCTTTTGCTTTCTACTTTTATTACATAAAAATGGAATGAAATAATGTTTTAATACCTGTCCTGAAGACACTCATACGTTTATGAAGGGGTGGTGGTAGCCTGTACGGGCCTGAACGACATCCTCCTTCCTTTAAAATTCATAAAATGAGGATCTATCCACTCGTATTAGTTAAGCTGCTATGATATGAATATGTATCAAACTATATGTAGTTCTCGACTTAGTGACTGTTCAGTTAGCGACCAAAGATACAATGAATCTATCCAAGGTTATAGGTAGTTGTTCTGACCCAGTTCCCCAAACACGACAAACCCTCTAGTTGAAGCAACGATTCCTTTATTAGGAGCCCCAGCAGCCCTGGCAAAATGTTTCTCTTTTACCTCAGGCTAACAAGTCTTTCTGGAAGGGAAGATGAATACTTGTTTGCCACACCTATTCATCTCCGCCCCCTGCCTTTTATCCCCACAGCTAGGGTGGGGCTTCGCTAGCAGCGGTGGCTCTTCTGGCCCAACGATCGGCCCATAGATTTCCACTGCTCTCCTCTCCTCTGCCTTTTACGTATCCCCGCGTCAGGCACCGGACCCAGCTGTTCCTCCTCTTCCTCATCAGCCACCTCCAGACCTGAGGGCTGTTGACTTTCCATCTGAGGGCTGACAGACGGCCCAGGCTCCGCCTCTATCTCTCTCTCTCTCTCTGCCAGCTGTACTCTTCCCACTCAGAGCTCTCCGGTTGCCTTAATGCTGGCCCTGACTCCCACGTCGCCTCCTCTGATTTGGCTGCTGGAAAAGCCGTCAGCCGACAGGCCACAACAGTAGTCCTCGGCCATACGTTTAGTGACAATTCAAAGTTATAACAGCACTGAAAATGTGACTTGTGGCCAGTTTTCACACTTAACGACCGTTGCAGCACATGATGAACATTTGGACGCTTAGCAACTGGCTCATTTTTATGACCATTGGGGTGTCATGAGATCATGTGACCCTTTTTTGTGACCTTACAAGCAAAGTTAACGGAGAAGCCAAATTCACTTCGCAACCATGTTATCACCGTAATAACTGCAGTGAATCACTTCACCGTGGCAGGAAAGGCCATAAAATGGGGCAAAACTCGGCAACCATCTTGTTTAGCGACCGAAATTTTGAGCTAGTTGTCGTAAGTCGAGGACTTCATGCACTTACAACCGAAGCTCTGACGGTCATGTGACTATGATATACAATGTATTGTGCTGGAAACTTGGTATTTACTTCTGGTTTCTGGCAAAAAAAAAATCCATTGTGGACAATGGATTTGTTTTACGACCACTACATTCATTTAATGACCGTCACAAAAAATATTATAAAATCAGGCAGTGTCACTTGATTAATTCTAGGCTCAATCGCGGTCATAAGTCAAGGAGTATCTGTATTCTGAAAAAATGTATCTGAGTCTCACATGTTGGAAGATGGATCGGAAACAAATATCTATATATCGTTTTGAGGTGTCCACTGATACTTTACTAATTTTTAATGACACTCGATTGACTAATTTTGAAAATATTTGGAGAGATATTTCATGCCAACAAGCAATTAGTGAACAGCAATGCTGAATCCATATAAAAATTTTATTCCTAAAACAATCTTAGCGTCTTGATTAAAAAAGGCTATATATAAACCCTTTGTAAAAAAATAAACAAAATGATAAAGCAAGAAGGCAAAGATTAAAACCAATTATTTTAAAAATAGAACAAGAAACAATTAGAGCAGCTGATAGGGAAGTCCAAGAAAAGGGAGGGAAACTGATAAATCTAATTTGCTGACACCAAGGACAGATTAACCTTCTAACCATTAAGTAAATATTTAACCAAAGTATTTAATATTTAAATATTTAATCAAAATATTTAAGACAGGGAGTCCTTAATTTACGAGCACAGCTGAGCCCAAAATTTCCATTAAGGCAGTTAAGTGAGTTTTGTCCCATTCTACCACAGAGTAGAATCCATATTCACACTCTCCTTCCTATTTCTTCCCAAAATGATCTTAGCTTCTTGATTAAAAAAGGCTATAAGTAAACCCTTTGTAAGGAATTATCTAAGATAATAAAGTTATAAATAAACACTGAAATCAATTATTTGAAAATTAAAACAAGAAATAATGAGGGCGGCTGATAAAGTGATAGGGAAGTCCAAGAAAAGGGAGGGAAACAGATAAATATAATTTGCCAACACCAGGGCACAATGACCTTCTCCCCATTAAGTAAATATTTAACGGAAGAATTTCATATTTAACTTAATATTTAACCAAAATATTTCATATCTGGGAGCTGAAGTCCACGTATCTTAAAGTTGTAATGCTCAAGGGACACGTGATTTTGGTATTTGTGAATCAGAATCAAATATGTCTCATTTATTTACGGTCCTCGATTTACAACTGTTTGTTTAGTGACCGAAGTTAACAATGGTGCTGAAAAAAACGACTTACGACCGTTTTTCACACTCACAACGATTGCAGCATCTCCACAAAATTTAGACGCTTGGCAACTGACTCGTATTTATGACGGTGGCAGTGTCACGCGATCCCATTTTGCGACCTCACATGCAAAGTCAACGGAGAGGCCAGATTCACTTAACAACCACGTGACTAACTTAACACCTGCAGTGATTCACTTAACAACAGTGGCGAGAAAGGTCGTAAAATGAGGGTGAAGCTCACTTGTCTCACTTAACAACAGAACTGTTAGGCTCAGGTGTGGTCGTAAACCGAGGACTACCTATGATGGTGTCTCCTCTGCCTCTTTAATTTTGTTCATGGTCTTTGTCCAGGACTGAGATCAATTCCTCCTCAAAAGTCTTTATAACATGGATTTCTAAAATTGGCCACTTTGAAGACATGTGGACTTCAATTCCCAGAATTCCCCAGCCAGCAATTCTGGGGGTTCAGCCATGCTGGCTGGTGAATTCTGGGAGTTGAAGTCCACAAGTCTTCAAAGTGGCCATGTTTTCTAACCCCTGCTTTATAACATTAAAGCAGTGTAATGGGAATCTATTGGGAAACAGAGCTTTGCCTTTCAAGGAGATAAGAAAGCTGGTGGTGCAACAAGCAGAGTGGCGCAGCGGAAGCGTGCTGGGCCCATAACCCAGAGGTCGATGGATCGAAACCATCCTCTGCTAAATAGCTTTTTTTTTTCTAAAATAAATATAAATAGTAAAATAAAAATAAAAAGCTGTCGACCTTTGGATACACCTTTTTAAAAACTTTTTAAAAAACCCTCGCTTTTCCCCCCTGGCTTGGATTCCAGAAAATACAGCAAATGAACGCTTTTTTGATGATGCAAAACCACACCTGTCAATCATCCTGACTTCTGAGCATTAAACATTGCAGAGAATTGGCTTTAATTGCTGTTTAACGAAAAATCTTGCTTTGCGTGGGTGCAATTCGGGGCGCAGGGGCGAGGGGAAGCTAGCTTGGGTTAAAGAGGTGGAGGAGAATGGGAATTGTAGTGCTTCTGGGTTGCAGATGGAAACTGGCCTTATCTACCTTAATGAAAAAAAATAATGTGGGCCTCTTATAATAAATTGGATTATTCCTTCGGGATTTCAAAGGCTTCGCTGCAGAGGCTGGAAAAACTAACTACGATCAAGGCATAAACCAACATTTTATGGGGAAGGGGAAAAAAAAAATTTGCCGCCCGAACAGGGACTTGAACCCTGGACCCTCAGATTAAAAGTCTGATGCTCTACCGACTGAGCTATCCGGGCTCTTGACGAAGGTGGTTTTCTACACTCCTGTAGTGTAACTCAAACACCCGATGCATTTTTTTCCACCTGCTTTTTTTCTTCTTCTTAAAGGGGATAGAAGGGAATATTCCATTGATTTTTTTCCAATTCTCTGATTTTGATTTTGACCCGGAATCCAAATCATTTGTAGAAGCAACAGGAAGGGGAAAAAAAAAAGGAGTGCATTAAATAATTATGGGAAGCGCCCCCCAGCACCCCAGAAGAATGAAATATTTTGGGAAATATTAAAAATAGGCAGGATAGAATATTTCCTCCAAATGAGAAATAGGAAAAAATATTTAAGGGAGGCAGAAACCGGCCCCTTAGCAGAAATTGAGGAGGCCGGCTTTTAGAAACGCAGATTTGGTAATCCATTCAGAAAGACTGGGTCAGACGGAAACTCCAGATAAGCCACAAACAAAAGGTTGATAAGATTAGCTCAAACGAACACCTACGACAGTGATGGCTAAACTTTTCGTTGCCAGGTGCTGAAAGCAAGCGCACGCGGCCATAATGCAATCACGTGCAACCCTACGGTGTACCCTGCCCCCGCGTATGCGCCCACGCCCACCCACATGCGCCTCCCCTGCGCATGCACACGACCCCCCCACCTCCCATCCTGTGCATTCATGCAAGACGCCCCGCATGCATCTTGCCCTGTCCATGCATGTGCGATCTTCGTGCAAGTATGCGCAACTCCACCATACGCCCCCGCACATGTGCCCTCGTGTGTGCCCCACCCCTGCGCATTTGCATGTGACCCACCCACGATCCCTGCCCTACAATGCACGCATGACCCCTGCATGCGCCCTGCCCCTTACATACACATGTGACCCCCACGCATGCAAGCACAACCCCTCATGTGTGCCCCCATGCATACATGTGTTGCCCCACAAATGCGCCCTGCCCCCACGCATGCATGTCCATCTCCCGCCTGCCCCCCGCCCCCCGCGCATGCATGGCAGCAATCCAAAAACCAGCTGGCTGGTGGAAGAGGTGTACGCATGCGCGGTTGAGCTGAGCTGGGCTGATGGCTCATGTGCCCTCAGAGCGGGCTCTGTGTGCCACCTGTGGTACATAAATTCGCCATCACGGATCCAGGATTTCCATTTCCCCTCTTGCCTATAGAGCCAGCTATGACCCCTACATGACCCCATAGGAATCCAGACGGTATAAAATTCCACCCACTCTAGACTCCATTTTGTCAGCGGTACCAAAATCCACATGTGCTCTGCTTCATCAATAAACGGACCCTCTTTCCAATCAGCCTCCGGCCTCCATTTTATTTCCAGCGTCTTTCTCTCAGCTTCGAACTGAACCCGATGGATTTTCCTCTTTCCGTCATAACTTAAGGCAAGACTGCAAAAGACAATAACAACGACGAAGAGAGTAACAATAACCATAAGGAGCTGATGAGGTTTTTCTTGGCAGGACAGCTAAGGGTTGTTGGAGGCTGTTTGTTTCGGAAGTTGTTTTGGCTTTGATTTCTGCTTGAAACAGAAATTTATACATAGATGCTGAACGTTCAGTGTTGTGAAAAAATATATACGACATTTTTTTTAAAAAAAATGCCCTTATTTTGATAGACCAAATGGTTGAATGAATGGATGGATCTTTATAGGTTCTGTGACTTTGAAATTTGAACTGTTCTGGGGGATTGTGCAATGAAGGGGCCTGTGTCTTTGGCTAAATGGTGATAAATTAATCCTATTATGGCTGATGTACCATGGTAGAATTTTTGGGTGAGGGGCTGCTTCCTCTAATTCTTGCTTTCGTTACCTGTTGAAATTGCTGTAAAGGGGTTTCAAAACATCATGTCTTGAATGGACTTCTGATGGCGGTATTTGCTTTGCTTATGAATGGAGCCATCTAGATAGCGGGCTTCCTTTTTCAATAAGCTCTTTATCTCCTAAGGTGCTGCAAGGAGACTGGGGGCAGAAAGACTGGGGGCTGCTTTCTGCCTCTAAGAACACGCTTCTCCATTTCTCCTTTGGGGAAATATAATATTCTGCCTTTTAATAGTTATCCACAATATTTCATTCTGATGGCGAACCTATGGTATGTGTGCCACAGGTGGCACGAGGAGCCATATCTGTGGGCACACGAACATTGCCCTAGCCAACTTATTTTGGGGCCTTCTGGACCCACCGGAAGCCAGGAAACAGGCCGTTTCTAGCCTCCGGAGGAACTGGGGAGGGTGAGGGGGTTTGGGGAGGCTGTTTTCGCCCTCCCCTAGGCTCCAAGAAAGCCTCTGGAGCCTGGGGACGAAGAAAAACAGGCCTTCCGGACCCACCGGAAGTTGGGAAATGGGCTTTTTCCAGCCTCCGGGGGGCCTCAGGGTGGGGTGGGGTGGGGAAGGCCATTTTTGCCCTCCCCAGGCTCCAAGAAAACCTCTGGAGCCTTGAGAGGTCGAAAAACAGGCCTTGCGGGCCCACTGGTAATCTTTTTGCCGCCGCGTACCAAAAGCGGGGGGAGCACAGAGGGCTTAGTGCACAGGGAGGGCATTGAATTATGGGTGTGGGCACATGTGTGCGAGACTCCCGCGCTCCCCCCATTTTTGGCATGCGACGGCAAAAAGGTTAGCCATCACTGTTCTAGGAGGTGGGGGGGGGGCGTCCCACATTGTCCTGCCTTCAGGTGCTTTGGGGAATAGGTTGACTTCCTCATCTTTGTGGCAGCCTGTCAAATATTGGAACACTGCTATCCTATCTCCCCTTTTTCCCCACTTGATGAAGCTGTTTATGAATAGATTGGCCTTTTCTTAATGGGCACAAAACCTCCATCTCTTAAAAGACTTCAGGCACGTGCTGGAGGCCTTTAAGAAAGACTGCTTTCTGCCTTTAAAGAACGTGTTTTCTCTATATCTCCTTTGGGGAAATATTCTATCCTGCCTCTTTTTATTTGTTCAACTTGTTCAACTTGTATGCCGCCTTTCTCCGAAGACTCAAGGCGGCTTACAATGCATTTCAAAACCATACATAAAACATTAAAAGTTAAACCATTAAAAACAATTAAAACCCATTCACACACGGATCTCACCAAATCGCAGCAGTGAGATCAACGGCCCCAGGCCCGCCGGAAGAGCCAGATCTTCGCCGCTGGGGCAGCCACAGAGAAGGCCCTGCCCTGCAGGCCCGCCAGCCGGCATTGTTTAGCTGACAGGACGCTGAGGAGACCAACTCTGTGGAATCTTATCGGTCACTGGGAGCTATGCGGTAGAAGGCGGTCTCGAAGATAGCCTGGCCCTGAGCCACGTAGGGCTTTAAAGGTAAAAACCAACACCGTGAATTGTGACCGGAGACCAATAGAGAGCCAGTGCAGCTCGCGGAGAATTGGTGTAATGTGCATAGGTGCATCTACGACAGCTCTCATGGCTGCGTTCTGGACCAACTATAGTCTCCGAACACTTTTCAAGGGTAGCCCCATGTAGAGCGTGTTGCAATAATCTAACCGTGAGGTGACAAGGGCCTGAGTGACTGTGAGGAGAGCCTCCCGATCCAAGTAGGGTTGCAATTGGTGCACCAGACGACACCTGTGCAAAGGTCCCCCTAGCCACAGCTGACAGTTGATGCTCCAATCTTAGCTGTGAGTTTAGGAGGACACCCAAATTGCGAGCCCGTCCTGAGGGGGACAATTTCTTCCTCCCCCCAGAACCAAGGATGGACAATCAGCATCCTTTAGGAGGCAATACCCACAGCCACTCGGTCTTGTCTCGGTTAAGTCTGAGCCTGTTGACTCCCATCTTTTAATATTAAGAATAAAGCATATTTTAATCTGAGGAGGGGACGGGCTTCCTACACCACCACCATCATCAAAGCTCTGTTGTTGAGTATATGGAAAAGGCTCTTCTCCTCTTGTAGCAATAAAAGAGTTTCAGTGTTCAGTATTGAGCTAAAAGGCAAAACTTTTAAGTTTCTACTTTAAATTCTTCCTCGTTTTAAGGATCAGTGTTAACCGGGTTTATATCATGGTTTTACGTTTTTTTAAAAAATCGCTTTGTGCTGCCTTCAGTGTTCCTATAAAGCAAACAGCATTAATTTATATATATATATATGTATATGTATATGTGTGTGTGTGTGTGTGTGTATATATATA